>CM021110.1:106986400-107164543 GCA_007115665.2 Sequoiadendron giganteum | reverse complement strand
CCACTCTCCCCTTCTCCCCCTCTCTCCCTCCCACTCTCTCTTTCTCCCACTCTCCCCTTCTCCCTCCCTCTCTATCTCCCACTTTCCCCCTCTCTCCCTCCCACTCTCTCAGAAACTCCTATACTCTAAAAAATACACTAAGAAAACCAAATTTCACATAATGCATTTGCGTTATAACGCGCTCGCATTATAACACGTGTGCATTATAACGCGAGCGCATTTTTTACTCCACTAAAATGGTAAAAAAATCTATATACCTGTGATTTGAAGGCCCACAGTCTGCATATTCCCCTGGTTTTGCACGTGCTCTGATAAAAACTAGCTTTTTGATGATATTGTGAAGTGTGCAAGTATCTTTTTCACATTCCATCACCTTTTCCATGTTCTTTTTACCACCTTTGCATGAAATAGTAGAGTTTGCACGTTGAAAGACATATAATATCAATTGAAGTTTGAATTCCATTGAAAACTTATATACAATTGAAGTGTGGAAGGGAATAAGCTTTTGAACAAGTCAAATGGTTGTGGAGTTTGAAGAAAGAAGAAGCTAAGGCTACATAATTGGGTTGAATTCCTCCATTTGAAAGTCTGATTTTTAAGGTATGTGAAGTCTTTACACATTTTATTTCATTGTATTATAGCTTGCTTTCATTTTTGTTTGTCATTATAACCTTAGGTTGTCAATGCACATTTTAAATTACCAAATTATATACACTTGCCAATTATAGAAATTCAGAACAATTCACCAAAATTCATCCTTTAAGACAACTCCAAGCCTCTCCCATTCCTCTGAAGGGTCCAAACACCTCCCATTACCTCTGCACAAACCCATCACATGACTCCTTTGGGACAACATTAAGAAAACTAACCTTTTTCACTATTTTAGGCCTCCAAGTAGGTCAATTTTACAAAGGAACTACCCTTAGATCTTCACACCAAACTTCCAAACCCAAAACCAGTTTTTAATTAGGTCTCAAAACAAGATAATTTCTAGGTCTTAGGACCTTATCTGCTCAAATAGGCTTCCAATACAAAAACCCCCCTTTTTCAATGCAAAGAGGGAGGGTTTATAGAAACTCCTATACCCGGGCCTTCCTAGACCATTCCAAAGCATCAAAAATATTCTAAATACCCTGCACAAGGTCAAAAGTTCATTACATAGACCACTCCTTCAACACTTTTTTAGGAACTAATATTCGTCTCATTACCATGGTACAGATAAAATTATCCGTCATGCCAAAGAAAAAGACAAAGAGGAAACTAATAGACAAAGAGAACGAAACCTTGAAAGAAAAGGAGAGAGTTTGGGTGGTGGCACATCGTGAAAAGAAGAAATTCTAAACGATTGATGAAAACAACCCGATTGTAGAGGAACCTCAACCGTAAAAAAGAGAACGAGAATTGGTAGCACAACAAGCACGAATGCGAAAGCATCGTCGTAAGACATATTTAGATACCGTAGTTGGAGACACACCCTCTACGACAAGTGAATATGAAGGGACACCATTCAGCACAAGTGAATATGGAGGGACACCATCTAGCACAAATGAATATGGACGGACACCATCTACTGCAAATGAATATGGAGGGACACCATTTACCACAAGTGAATATTGTTGGATGCCATCCAACACATCTCAAGTTGAGAGTACATCATCACTCGAAATTGATGAAGAAGGTATGCCATCATTCCCATGTGAACCTCAAGGTATGTTTTCTTCTCTACCCTCGATCGAAGGTATGTAATCTAGGCCACCTCAATTAAATATTGATGAAATTCCTAATGTTGGGATGTATGTACCTAGGAGAACTGCACCAAGAATTTTGCGTAGAAAGCCAAAGTATTTGATTAATATTGATGATGAGATTTTGCAGCACATGGAAGGTAATATTTCAACACGCACTTGTAGAAGATATGTTGATAAGATTTGGAATGATTCTTTGAAAGGCTATATGAGATTGCAAGATGTCAACTATTTGTTGAAATGATGCGGAGTGTAAAGTATAGGAACATCATGAAGACTCTTGGGTTGAGAACATCGAATGCATCGAGTGAAGACACTATTGTGAAGAATCTAATGGATGCTTATGAGAGTGTGGGTAAGACCTCACGCTCAAAGGATAGTAATGTCACCTGACGTGTCATTACATCGACTCTGGTAAGTTTTCAAACAAAGAGAGCTCGCCTAATTAAAAAGACTAGTGAAAAAATGAGAATTAGTAGAAATTTTTTATAAAGAGCCATTTAAAGGTGGCAAAGAATTGAGGGCAATGATACAAATGAATTATGGGCATTCTCGGGGAGTCTGTCACGAAAAGATAAAGAAGTTGTCGAAGCCTTGAGAACACTAATTGAAGAGTATTGGAAGAATAACACAAGGCCATCTCCGAATCAAAGGGATGTGGTAAGAAGGAGAATCAGTAGTCGAAATCGTGAGCCAAATCAAAAGCATTTTTTGGATATGACTCAAACCCAATTTTTTTGGAAATTTGAAAATGACTATCCTCAAATTAGTATTTCTCAAAGATTTTTTGAACTGCTTAAACCTTTTTATGTCAAGATAAATCACACACACACTACTTGTTGTTGTAGACTACATATTGAATTTTCTAACCATTACGATGTTTATTGTTCTATATGTTTAGATTTGCATACTAACGATGTTTTGCAGGATTGTGGCATAGAAGCCCCACCAAAATCTTCAAGAGAGTTCTTATCAAAAAAATTATGTGAAATAGAGGATGGCCAGATATTCTATAGGACAACATGCTTGGATGGTTCATGCGAGCGTTGCGGTGGCTTCTAGCGTATGCTAGTATGTCAACATATGGAAAGCACATATAGGGTGGGACAAAAAACTAGTAGAGTTCGGGAAGTATAAAATAGTGGCATATGCTACAAAAGATGGGTCTCAAAAAAAAAGGTGTGATTTGGTTATTGAGAAGATTCCAGTGTACAAATTTATGACCACATTTCGTGATAGTATATTGTCTGAGTATGCAATGCATACCCATAGAGCCTGATGGTTGGACACGCAGTTCAAGCTATGATCCAGTTGGAAGCATAGTATTCGTGGTTGACTTTCTAGAGAACTACACTCTACAACCACAACATGAGGTGCAGTCACAGTATTACAACTCCACACAAGTTTCGATATTTGTGCACATAGAATTCATTCATGCATTTGATAGTACAGACGAGCAAAGGAAGGTATTAAGGGAGTACCACTTTTACATTAGTGATGATCGCACACATTCTCTAGAGTTCATGCAAGGTTTCTTCCAAAGGTTCTACAGTGGTTTGGCTCAGAGGGGCATAGAATATGATCAACATATAATATGGTCTGATAATTGTGTAGCACAGTTTAATAACTCGCGCATTTTCTACTAGTTGTGCAGGATGCATGTCATTACAGGTGTTCAACATATGTGGAAATTTTGTGAGGATGGACATGGAAAGGGGGAGCATGATGGTGCAGGAGCATGCATGAAAAGAGCATTAGCACAAGAAGAGTTAAAGTATAAAGACAGTGCAAAGTTGACATATGCAAAATCAATCGTCGAGTGGTGTAATGCTTTGATGGGTCCAGGTAATGAAGGTCCAAAGTGCAAAATGGCTGCAAACTTCAACATGCTATTACTCGGAAAAGGTGATACTTAGAAACTTCTCGTCTGATCCTACAGAAAGGTGTTGGGCCCCTCTAGAAAAACCTCTCTCGATTTTGGCTATCTTAGAGTGGTTTTCTCGTGGCGGTGGATTTTCACTTGATGGAAAAAGTGTCAAATTCAAGTAGTGCAAAGTTGCAAAGTGGTGCAAGTTTCTCTCTGCAACTCGTGTGGTCAAACTAACTGCTCCAATGCATCATAATAGGTATGTTTATGCTAGGCATGGTCTTTTTTCGCACTGAAACTCATGGAATCGCTCTGAGCTACGTTCAACCGAAACGATCCCTTAAGGGTCAAAAGTACAAAATGGCTGCAAAATTCAGCATGCTATTACTCAGATACCATGACACTTAGAAACTTCTCATCTGATCCTACAGAAAGGTGTTGGGACCCTGTAGGAAAACCTCTCTTGGTTTTGGCTATCTTGGAGTGGTCTTCTCGTGGCGGTGGATTTTCACTTGATGGAAAAAGTGTCAAATTCAAGCAGTGCAAAGTTGCAAAGTTGTGTAGCTCGTGTGACCAAACTAACTGCTCCAACACATCTAAATAGGTATTTTTATGCTAGGCATGGTATTTTTTTGCATTGAAACACGTGGAATCACTTCGAGCTATGTTCCACCAGAACGATCCCTTAAGGGTTCAAAGTGCAAAATGGCTGCAAACTTCAGCATGCTATTATTCAGATACTGTGACACTTAGAAAGTTCTTGTCTAATCCTACAGAAAGGCGTTGGGCCCCTCTAGAAAAACCTCTCTCGGTTTTGGCTATCTTGGAGTGGTTTTTTCGTGGCGGCGGATTTTCACTTGATGGAAAAAGTGTCAAATTCAAGCAGTGCAAAGTTGCAAAGTGGTGCAACTTTCGATTTGCAACTCGTGTGACCAAACTAACTTCTCCAACGCGTCCAAATAGGTATGTTTACGCTAGGAATGGTTTTTTGTGCACTGAAACACGTGGAATCGCTCCGAGCTACGTTCAACCAGAACGATCCCTTAAGGGTCCAAAGTGCAAAATGGTTGCAAACTTCAACATGCTATTACTCAGATACCGTGACACTTAGAAACTTCTCATCTAATCCTACAAAAAGATGTTGGGCCCCTCTAGAAAAACCTCTCTCAGTTTTGGCTATCTTGGAGTGGTTTTCTCGTGATGGCGGATTTTCACTTGATGGAAAAAGTGTCAAATTCAAGCAGTGCAAAGTTGCAAAGTGGTGCAACTTTCATTTTGCAACTCGTGTGACCAAAATAATTGCTCCAATGCATCCAGATAGGTATGTTTACACTAGGCATGGTATTTTTTTGCACTGAAACATGTGGAATCGCTCTGAGCTACGTTCAACCAGATCGATCCCTCAAGGGTCCAAAGTGCAAAATGACTGCAAACTTCAACATGCTATTACTTAGATGTCATGACGCTTAGAAACTTCTCGTTTGATCTTATAGGATTGCGTTGAGCCTTTCTACAAAAACCTCTCTCGGTTTTGGCTATCTTGGAGTGGTTTTCCAGTGGTGGCGGATTTTCACTTGATGGAAAAAGCATCAAATGCAAGCAGTGCAAAGTTGCAAAGTGGTGAAACTTTTGTTCTGTAACTTGTGTGACCAAGCGGATTGTTCCAACACGTCCAAATAGGTATGTTTACGCTAGGGATGGTCCTCTTTTGTACCAAAACATGTGGAACTGCTCCGAGCTATGTTCCACTGGATCGATCCCTTAGGTTGGAGGAGTCTTAAGTTGCAAATTTGTAAGTTGCTTAAAGCAACAAATTTGACATGATATTGAATGGCCCACTTAGCACTCATTGCATCTAAGTGATTCTCACAGAGGTAAGGCATAGGCCTTCCCGGGAGGTCACCCATTTGAGTATACTCCAGCTTAAGTGTTGAACCACAAAGTTTTTTCCCCAAGGTTAAGCCCACTTAGGTTGCAACCCCATTTGCAAAACCTTCAGCAAGTGTTGTGCCTTATGAAACATTCATTATAGATCCCCTTTAGCTCATCAATTGATAAGTAGGAGGTATTTTCTACAATGTGTCAAATTGTGATATTGCTATCAGGATTCCATTAAGCAGTCATTTGTAGTATTAGATATAGCTCTACCTTCTAGAGTATTGCACATGATTGCAGATAGTTTCAAAGATCTAGATAACATCAATAGTTCACATTACTCAAGAAGGATGAAAATCTTAAAGACATTTGCGGAAATCAGGACAAGTAACCTTCTTGTGGACTTAGGGTTGCAATAATTGATCTACAACATGTTCCACCATTTCTTTAGTAGGATCAAGAACACACATAATGAAGGTGTGTTTGTATCCATTAAATAGTATGGTTCGAACTATCTAGGAGAGTGATGTTTTATCTCGACCGACCATATCTATACCATGGTTTGTTTCGAAACAAGGATGGGTTCTCTCTTCATCGACATATACATTATTCCTCGATGTGTTCACACCAGTTTTACAAGACTAGGACTCACCTCGGACTTGACAAGCCATTTTTTGACTTGGACTTGGGCTCGGAGCCCAGACTCGACAAATAGAAAAACCTAAGAAATTCAAAGATTTGTAAGGATTTAAAACTTGTTTCATGCACCCTTTAATAAATAAACCTTAAAGACACAATAGCATCATCAAATAGAAATTACTATGATCCCATACACAAACATACATCAATCACATAAGTATAAGCACAAATTTTAGCTAAAGGAAATAACACATTTAGATATATAAATATTGTGATATTGCTATCAGGATTCAATTGTGTAGTTTTACAAGTCAAACTCATTGACCCATGATTCATCAGTAGTGGTTCACAAGAACCCATCTCTCATGATAATGAATGGTTCATAAGGAGGAAGATAAATCTTCATACATTTCTTCTATCACAAATGAGATAAGTGCTTGGTTTCATGAAGGTCATGAGACAACCATTAATGGGGAGTGGATACATGGAGAACTGATGGAGAATGATAATGGCTTTAGACTTGCTATAAAGGAAAAAAAAATCGTTTCAATGATGCAATAGGTTTTTGGTTTCACTACCAAAATGAGCCTATGAAGAATGCATGTGAAACTCCTTTTGACCTTGATGGTGTACTTACTCCATCTCAAGGATCATGCATTGAGGATGACATAGATCAATGCTAGGGCTAACCAATTAATAATTATACACGTGAATAAGTCAAACATGTACATGTCAATAAGGGAAGTATAAGTACTCAAAAACACGTAAGCCTCAAAAAGTATACACACGAATACATAGTATACACAAATTAAAACAAAGTATATGCACGAATACAAGGTATATGCATGAAAACATGTAAGCCACAAAGTATACACTTGAATGCACGTAAGTCACAAAGTATACACGTAAGTTGTAAAGTATACACTTGAATACACGTAACTCATATCTATTGAACCATCAATTTAGAATGCAAATATGGACAGGCATCGATAAAATATATTTGTATTAAACAAATAGCCATGTAGGCATACATCAATATATGTTGATATAAGTATGAAATATATGTACAAAATAGCCATATAGGCTTACGAGAATGCCATCTAGGCATACAATGTCAAATATGTCCAATAAAAAATATGTACAAAACTGCTATGCAGGCATACAACAAAGGACTCTGGAATCAAAAGTCATTGCTCTCCATGTGCAGGAAATAAAATATTTCCCTTTCCTTTTCGTTCGGATGGTGATAGGTCTGTCACTCATTTTGCTGCGCTCGTGGAGTGCTCCAGCTACTCCTCCTAGGGTTTAGTTCATGGTGAAGTTTTAACTGTTACAATAAGAAGTAAAGACATGAATATATAGAAATTACATTATAAAAAATGATATATTTGACAAAATAATCACTTACAACCATCTCACGATCTCTCTCCATGAGGGAAATATCCTCACGCCCATGCTCATGTGTGCTCAAGCCCTGTATAAACCATACAAATAGACAAAAACTACGTGAATCAATAATGGTTTGATTTTTCACTAACTAACATCTATAACAACAAATGTAAATTAAAATTTACTAATTTGCCTCATACCTCTTCTGTCAGAGCCATTGAGGATTGTATAGCAGATGTCACACCAATATCTATTGCCCTCTTCACATTCAGAGGTGTATCGTCTCGCAACAACTGAAAATAAAACAATAAATTATTCAATGTAATCAACGATGTGCATGTATAAACTAAACAAATCTATTAAGTACTTGATTCATTAGTTAAACTCTTTATTCTATTACTTGCGTGAAGGTTTGAGTAAATCCACCGCCATTGGGAAGTGTTCCATCAAAACCTCCAATGTTAGTTTGTTCAACATCCAAAATTGCATATTAAATTACCATTTATAAAACAATGCCATTAATATGCAATAAACTTATAATTGTTTACTAGTTACATACCCTAGCGATAGGTGTACTGCAAAAATAGGTTGGTGGGGGGCCGGTGTATCCAGTCTCAACACTGTGACCCTGCAATTTTATTAAAATCATAAAACATTTTTAGTTAATCTTGCATTTCAAAATCGAAATTTAATAAATTAAATTCAATGAACACATGCACTAACTTTCACCTGACTATCAATGCCATATGCCTCATGCAAAATGTCAGCTGCCCTCTCCATCTCCATAGCTACAGACAGATCCTGCGTACCAGTCTCCTGAGGGTCGGTGGGGTCATGTGAACAAGTAGCCCCACAAGATTGACACACATGTGTTTAAAGGCCACCACTAGAAGACTCCTCTGGATGGCGCTGTAGAATAGGGCTAGTATGATGGATGACACTTTGGGTCAAAGTGTTGATTGCCTACAATGTTTCTACGTCAGCACTTTCCTTCACAACAGAAGGCATAACAATGTGCTCATGAGGTGGCCTAGCGAGAGCTCGTCTACCTTGCCGCGTAGGATCCGGTTGTGCACCAGGTGTATCCTGAGATGACCCCCCACCTCTCCCCTAGAAATCCCTCATATCAAAATAATTTGGGATTTTGTTCAATATGAACTCACTGTATAGTTTCCTAAGGAAATATTCCGGGACCTTGCAATTGTTGCATGGTGGGTAATCGAAGACCATGTACCACCTATCATAAAATTGGTCCTTCATCTGTTGGTGGTGGCACCAATGGATAGGAAAGCTCTTCACATTGAGGGTAATATTTTTATTTTTGCATGGGTCGGCGAATAATGAGCACAAATCACCTTTTCTAATTTTTAAATATTTCATATCCTTGTATGATAGTTTATTTGCATAATAGTCCCTAGCCACCTGCCTCCTATCTTCCCATCCAGTTATTTGTTTGCTAATTGAATCTACGTTTGTTAACATATCTCTCAATGAATTTGCTAGGGTCATTCTTTCTGTGGTTGAACCATTTAAATCACTCAACCTATTGATCAAATCCTCAATTTTTTTTTTGTTGTTCTCAATTTCACTCATTAAATTTTGTTGAGTGCCAGGAGGGGGTTGAGTGATTGGTGGAGGAGGTTGATGTTGTGGTTGATTTTGATCTTGAGGATTTGGTTGGTCTTCCTGTTGAGGATTTTGAGGGTTTGTAGGTTGATTTGCATCTCCTAAAAATTCAAACAAATAGATATCAAATTCAACCTAAAACTAACAAATTCAAAAAAAAAACCATAGAATCCTTACCTCTTACAACTCCCCGTTGTCGTGGCGCGATCGTTGTGAAGAAATAGGGATTCTTGGTGAAGAAATTCTCCTCCTAGAACGCGAGCGCGATACTCTGGGGTTTTGGCCGTGGGTGCAACAAAAAAACCAGTCGAAATGCAAATGAAAGATTTGCATTTGTTTTTTTGCTTTTAATAGTTGATATTGTGAGCGCGTTATAACGCGCTCACGTTATTTGTTTATAGTTGTAGCCACTGAGACCTTGCCTAGTTTTAACGGAAGACATAACGCAAGCTAACACGTTATGGTTCTCAACTTTTTTTTTTAGGGTGCCCACGGAATTGCTACCCATTTCCATGCACCCGCCCTATGTATATATATATGTATATATATGTATATATATATATGTATGTATATATTTATATATAAAATACACATATATATCCCTTTATTTTTATCTCCATCTCTATTTTTCTCTCTTTATCTCTCTCCCTCTCCCTCTCCCTCTCTCTCTATATCTCCTTATATCTTTATCATTATATTACTCTATCTCATCATATATATCTCACTATCTCTCCCTCTTCCTCCTTTTCTCTTTCTCTCCCTCCCTATCTATCACTCTTTATCTCTCCCCTATATCTCCTTATCTCTCTCTCTCTATCTTTATTTCTCCCTATATCTCTCTATATCTCAAACTGATTTCTCTCTTCCCCTCTTATTCTATATTCATCTCTACCTCTATCTATTTGTCTCTCTTCCTTGTTTGCTCTATATTCATCTCTACCTCTATCCCATAAATTCCTCTCTCCCCCTCCATCTCTCAAAATGTCCGCCTCTCTACCCATCCATCTCTCTCCTTATCTCTAGAAATGTCTCCCTCTCTCTATCTTATTCACTCCATCCCTCCCTCCATCTCTTCTATTATATATATTTATCTTTATTTCTCACTCGATCTCCCTCTCCCTCATCTCTCTATCTCTTTCTAGAAATATCCTTCTCTACATATATCTCTCTATCTATCTATCTATCTCCCTATCTCTTTTCCTATCCTTATCTATCTCTCTACATCAACCTCTATCTATCCCTCTCCATATCCCTCTCTCCCCCTCTTCTCTCTCCCTCCCTACATATATCTCCCTCTTCCCCACCTTCTCTCTCTCCCTCTACCTATATCTCTCCCTTTCTCCATCCCTCTCTCTATCTCTCCCTCTCTTGCTCCCTCCCTATACCCCTATCTATCTTTATATCTCAACCTATTAGTCCCTTTATCTTCCCATCTATCTCTATATTTTTCCTCTTCCCATTTATCTCTCTCTCTCTCTCTCCCCCTGTTTCTATTTATATCTCCCTCTCCATCTCTATTTTTTTCTCTCTTTTTCTCTCTCCCTCTCCCTCTCCACCTCTATATTTCCTTATATCTCTATCTTTATATCACTCTATCTCACCATATATCTCTCCATCTCTCCCTTTGCCTCTTTATCTCTTCCTCATTATCTATTCCTGTCTATCTCTCCCCCTCTATCTCCCTATCTCTCTCTATCTTTATTGATCCCTCTATCTCTCTCTATATTTCTATCTATTTTTCTCTTTTCCTCTCTTGTTCTATATTAATCTCTACCTCTATCTATTTGTCTCACTCTTCCTCTCTCATTCTATATTCATCTCTACCTCTATATTCCTCTCCACCTTCACAACATGAATGACTTGCAGACAGATAACACAAAGTAAGAATGCAACTAGAAACGTTTACAAATAACAATTTTATTTTTAGGTGAGCACATATGTGTCAAATAAACAATACTAACATATCATGTATCTTTTAAGAGTGAATTTTTTGTTTGTGGTAAATGTATTTTCCAACAAGATGCTTGGAACTAACCTCTTGTATACATTGATGGTTGGGGGGTCAATTTTTTGTATTTTTAGTCTTTTAGTGACCCTTTAAAGTTAGAACAATCATAGTTGGCCACTAATTTATTACAGATCCCATTAAAATCAAGACTTACAAATAGGGCATAAAAAATCCACCCACATAAAGTTCCTCTAGATGATTGGGACCTCATATATTGATAACATGATGAACATTTATGCCCAAGGGGGAGGAATCATACTGCACAAACTAATAATGACCTGAAAAAAGAAAAAGCTTTCACAACTTTGAAAAATGCCAAGCCTACTAGCAAACATATAAAACTCAAAGCTGCATTCAAAGCTATTATTTTCTGATGCATGCATGTGTCAGTCTTCCCAACTTCCTCCCATTTAAGCTTAGTTCTATAAGCAAGAAGAGTTGCATGTCTCAGATATAGTACATTTCTCCCTAAAACAATTCAACGTGTCATGGCCATACAAAGATTGAGATATATAAGGAGAGCTTCTGCATTCAAAGTATAAACATTTAACAGCCCTTAGACACAACCTATGAAGGTTTATACTCTGTATGTGATTTCTTAGGCATTCTTAAGCAAGTTGTTGGCTTGAAAGATAACTTGTATTTTGGGAAACATTAGTAATGTTGTCTCAATTAATTGCTCGTGTAAATGGAAGGGTTCATTACAGATAAAAAGGGACATTCAAACTTCTACTCTCCAAATGATGTTATCTATTTTTTCTTGAGGTTTCTCGAATGCATCTACCTTATTGTGGTTGCTTCCAGCCATGGATTTGCCTCTTTCTTCTTAAGGAAACTCACTGGCTTCATTGATAGAACCACACATAATGTCGACATGAGGGATAAAGCAATCCAAGAACAATCCAAAATCATTGAATTCTTCTTCTTCTATAGTCCAAGCTTCCTCCATATGAGTTTTGGTGTGACTCATTGTAGCTCCTCCAAATCTAAAGAGTGTAACAATAGATCGACCTAAATCAAAAAATCATCATTCCATTTGCAGATCTATAATCTTCAAGAAATGAATTTATGGTGGTTTCCCAATAAACAACATCACTTCCAGTAGATTGAATTTGTGTTAGATGAGAGTCCTCCATAAAGACAAGAAGTCTAGTTCTCTAGCTAAAATAGCCAAAGAGAACATGTCTTATGATCTCAGTAGGGTCATCACTTCTGACCTTCTAGGTTGAAGGATCCACATAAAACATCAGAATAAAATAGTCTTCTCCATTCATTTTATTCTCCCCAATACATCTCACATCAAAAAACATGCTTGCAATTGTTCTTGGATCCAAGCCCTGAACAAAATTCCAAATTTTAGCACTTGGATATTACAAGTAATCAACAAATATAAAAAATATGGATTTTTGAAAAATGAAGAACAACAAACAATACTAAACATAAGGATCATACAAAGTTGATAACTCTTTTTACAAATTTAACTTATTAATAAGCAAAAAAAGAATATTTTCAATCTATCCTTTAAACCTAAAGAGCTCTATGCAAAGGACTGACATGCCCTTTTTCCATATAGGCACCAAGCCATGGTGTGTGTCTCAAACCTATCTTTCCATTGCTTCATGCATGCACTTTGTTGCCTCCAGCTGCTAGCTCTACATACCACATATCGAGTATGATTTTCCATAGTAAAAATCCACCAGTCTAATTAGCTTTGGAAGCATTTTTATTCTTCATCAGGGTCATCCCACAAAATTGGTTTACAATTTCATTGAGGAAGCAAAATTGCAAAAAAACCCCCATGATTTTTTTTGGGTTTTGGGGGGGTCGAATGAACTTAGGGTCCGAACGAACCCAATAAGGGTTCGCTCGAACCCCCTTTCAGCGAACCTTATTAAACGTTGGGTCCCACATATTTCACATTTCCTAGAATAAAAAACAAAGAGAAACCGAAGGATGCCACTTTAGGGAAAGTATTAAAAAGTAGAGAAGTGATTATGCATGCGCAAAATATTGTTAGGCATGTATTCCTTAACACATATTTAGCATGTAACAGTAATGCCTATATTCGCTCAACAGACAATTAAGAGCATTTACAAGGCGGTTACAACTTCAATTTGAATGAGGAATCTCCTGCTGTCGAGCGTCTGCCCTCATTGAATGACCACCTTGTTGACCGATATGGCGAATGACCAGCTGGCAGAATCTCCTTGAATTGTAGGCCTCTCATTATATCTGCATGACAATATTAGTATGCACAAGAATTGCATATGTGTAACTATCTTAAAGCGACATTCATTAATCCACATGTAAAATTAGCATAGATATTTCATATATCATGTCAATGCCATTTAAAGGTTATGAAAATAAGCTTATGCCTGATGTCAATAGTTTTGAGGAAATATCATAAAAAGGTCAACATCCAAGCATCAAAGTCTATGACAACTATAGCAAATGGATAGTAAAATCTATCAAAATTGAACCATAAACCAAACTCATCAATGATATTATATTTCTCATATTTTGAGAGAGGGAAATGGACTTGTTGATATATTTTCTAATCTTGGAGTTAGAGGTGCTAGGGAATGGGGACTGAATGACCCTCTACCTATAGAATCTATTTCTACTATTAACCATGATGGCCAAATTTAATGTGATTAATGATTTATTAAGGCTTGGGGAGTGCATCAATTTCATCACGTGGTTGGTTATGATGTTGAAGAGCGGTAAGCAAAATTTGGATTGAGCTGATTGTACAAGGGTTGATGTCTGTAGGGAGTGAAACACTAGGATCATTAATCACCTCTACCATTATTCTCTTTTCACACGAATTGTGGGAACTCTTTGCATAGCTTTCTCGATATTTTTTCTCATTGCTTCCAATGTTTTTAAAATTCTTGGCTTTGCAAGTCCGGTAGCCATGGGAGGAGATAGGAATCACGTTGAACCTTTCTCGTGTGATGCGGTCAAGAAGAAGTTGAAGGTCTAGAAAATCCTAGAGAAGGGAGGGTTGACTCCGTACTTGGAGAGGTTACATGGTAACAACCCACTGACTAATACTTTGTTTGCTAAAAATTAGAACAATAGGGTTTTGAAGCTTGGGGGAACAGAGTTTGATATTAATGAAGACTTCATAGCCAACATCATTGGTTTAACGATGAAGGGTATGAAATTATTCAGAGATAAAAAGGAAGCGTAGACTGCCATGCAACTCTTTTTTAAAGGTGATGGAGCTCAAAACCTGTGAACGACGAGGAGTGGTGGATATAAGAGGAAATATCTTAAGGTTCTGTGGGGGGATGTGGTTGAGGAGCTCATGCAGTTCATTTACCTTGAAGGTTGCTTCTCTGCGGTAAATGCCTACCATTTTGTTTTGCTTAATCACTTTTTCCACAAGAAAAGGATTTACTTTCCCTTTTATCTTTCGGCTTCTTTGGATGCTGGCCTTATGGATCATAAGAAAAGCCTAAAGAATCTTGTTCTTCATGTGGGGCTTATCCTTTTAATTTCTAACTATGCTAAAGCTTTTGAAGTGGTTAAGTCGCTTGCTACCCCTAAGGGTTTGCAACAAAAGTCAGAGGAGGGTTATGAGACGGTCTTTGAGGAGGAGTTGGCTAACAAAAAATGTAAGAAGAGGAAGCTCATTTTGGAAAAGGAGTCGACATCTGAGGATGATGTTGATTATGTTTCAGACTCTCTTGCTACCATGGATGTTGATACACATTCCCCCACTTTGGGGAAGTCTAAAAAAGATGTGCCAAGCCCTAATACGAGTTATGATACTTGTAGTGAGGAGCTGGCTGATGAAATGTTGAGTAGATGCATGAAGGAGAAAAGGATTTTTGCCTAACCTTGCTCTACAAAAAAAGGAGCTAGTCATGGGAAGCAATAAGAATATGGTGGTTAGGTCAACGAGTAAACTGTTGGAGTTGAATTCTCCACTTAAAATTGTTGGCAGACATGGTGTTGTGGTTTCTCCTATTGGGGTTATGGATTTGTATGGAAAAGAACGTTGTGTCTAAGGTGGGGTAGGGTGTTGAGGATTCTCCTGTGGTGGACCCAGATAGGCAGAAGAAAAGAAAGGCGGTTGCTGCAAAGATTGTGGAATCCATTCGAAGAATCAAGACATCGATTGTTGCTGGGAAGGGGAAGGATGTCTCTGCCAGCCTAGATAAGGGAAGCTCCTCTCATGAGGAGGATGTTGAGGGTAAGGGATTTTTCAATATTGATAAAGATAATATTTTTGATGTTGCCAAAGAGGGTTCCATTATTTTTTATAAGTTATTTAAATGGATCTTCAATGAACTCAATATGACAAATGTGAAAGTGTGTAGTGTGATGAGAAAAGCAGATGAGTCCCCAATTCAAGATCAGATTGATGATCTGATGAACTCTTTGAAAATTGTGGTGGAGGAAATGCTTCTAATGAAGCATAATCTTGAAGAAAGAGTTCTCACCTTGGAAAATCATATGGATAAAGGTGGGGAGGGGACAAAATCTAGGTTTAATTTTGAATCTGTTGATATTACTTCTCCTGTTGATAGTGTCAAAAATTGTAAGGAGGTTGTTGATATTGGTGCTAGTGGCATGTTGATGGAGGGAGAGGTGTTTGGTGAGAAGGATGGTGAGAAGAATAATTTTTTGATTAGTGAGGTAAAGTTGGGTGGCCCTGGGCTAGGACCTGTAACAAGACTAAAACTCAAGCTAGTGCTCTTGTTAAAAAATTGTTTGAAGCTATGGATGAGGGTCTAAAGAATGCAGTGTGTGATGTGGAGGTTGCTAATATACTAAAAAATATGTAATTCTGTTGGTTGGGTTCCTCCTTTTTTGCTGACTTTTTGTTGATGTTGTGTTGTGGTTGGGCTGATGTTGTGGTTGGGCTGATATGTTCTAGTCACTAGTATCTTTTGTTTCAGCTGCTCTTTTTTTATAGGGTTTCGAGCCCCTTCAAAACCCATTTTTTACCTCTAATAAAAAACATAATAGTATGGACGTATCCTTTTCATCAACACACATACTTGTAAGTTAATATATATATATATATATGCATATTCTTATATACTGTATATATACATATATATCACACCTTACATTTAAAGACATATATTCATAGTCATATTGATTGACATATATACATGGTACGCATATATATATTCGATAGATTAGATATAAACATGTAAAGAAGAACTTGCACATCTCAAAGAGAATCAATGCTCAAACTCCTAAGCAAGAACATTCACAAATATAAACGCAAGAAAGACTAAAGATAACTTACTATTTCCCAACTATTATCTCAACTTGATCAAACTAGAAGTGTGTGTGTGTGTGTGAAAGCTTAGTTTAGGTCTTTTATCAAAGGTTATCATACCAAGTTCTTCTCCCTGAGTGATACTTCCCCTCTCTTTAGGAGGCTTGATGATTTTATTGAAACCAACTTTACATTGTAAATCAGGGCTAAAAATCATGAAGGTTAGGCAATAAAGCATATAAATCAAACCCTAATAAACAATGAAGTAAAAATAAGCATAAAGACATAAAATATGAACAATATTACCAAAGAGTCTTCATACCACCATTGATTCACTTTTATTTCACTTCTCCATTTTTCTCAAGAATAAGATAATTTCCCTCTGATTTTTTGAGTTTTCAAATAGGCCTATGACAATGACTAAACAAATACATTGAAGATTCTAATTGACTATGGATGCACTTGACTTGATGTTGATAGAATTGATAGCAAGATATCAAGATGACTCAAGATAGCTTGTAGATTCTCCAAGATGTTTAAGATGTAAACAAGATGTCTAAGGTGAAGAGATGACAATGATAGAGGCCTTTTATAGGAAAGAGAATTTTGAATGAAGGGCTCATATTGAATGTCAATAATCAATGGTCAAGAATAAAAGATGTTGTATGGACTAGGGTTAGGGAAAAATTATAAGGATTGAAGGTCAAGATTAAATTATAAATAATTTAATCAAGGGTGGAGGTTAATTGAGACATGTATATATAAAGACTTGATGTGGAAGATAAGATTGACATAGGCAAAGAAGTGATAGGAGATTAAATAATAATAAAATCACTTAATCTAGATGGCCAATGAATAATTAAATAATTATTTAATTATAGAAGAATGTGACAAAGAGGACCTTTTGAATTAAATAACGATTTAATTCAAAATTCAAGAGAGTGGACAAAATTAAATAAATGAGAATTTATTTAATTTTAGAAAGAATGAGACTTAATTAGTGATGTAGTTAAATAAATAATCAAGGAAGAATAAAGATAGAAATGAATTAATTAAATAATTAAAAATATTTAATTAATAGAAGACTTATGATTTTAAAAAATAATTAAATAATTTTTAATTATTTAATTATCAAAGACAAAAGGGGAAATGATGGAGAATTTAGGAGTCGCAGGCCTAGGACAATTTTTAGTGTCTACATACACTTTGCAATAGTATTCCTAGCTAAAAATAATACATTCTCTTGCATCATATATTTTCATAATAGACATTTCATCCCTTCAAATTAAATCAACATTTACTCTTCATATTTCCAAAACACATAAAACATAAATACACTCATCTAAAGCATTTTCACCCAACTAGGTAAAAGTAAATAAGCAGTAACACAACGTGGTGTAACATATCCCCCCCTTGTGAATCATCATCCCCAATGATTTTGAGTAGTAGACATAGACATAAAATATAAGAAAAACATATCAGAATTGTTTTTCAAGAACTTTCAAAAGCATGAAAGACATGAGGAAACTTTTTTTTGATTTCAACATAATCTTCCCAAGTAGTAGAATCTTCTACATACTGGTCCCACTGGACTTCGCATTGTAAACCTCTTTGTTATGCAAGCAAGGATTACGTGTTTTGAGTACCTTGAGAGGCTCGATTGTTACCACTCCTAGGTCTTGCACCTATAAAGCATTCCAATCAATAACATTGTTATCCCTTGGTATATACTTTTCAAGGTATGAGATATGAAAGACATTATGCATTTTGGAAAGAGCTAGTGGCAATGAAATTCGATAAAAAACTAGATTTATTTCCTCAAGAACCTTGAAAAAAACTATGTAGCATGGAGCTAGTTTAACCCTTAACAACACCTTTTCCCCTACTACAAATTTTTTGGGTACCTGCTTAGAATCTGTGAAGCTTTTCTGCCTATCATTGGCTTCAACTAGCTTTTGATTAATAATTCCTACTTGCTCCTCCATTTTCAATTAAAAAATTGGCCCAAAACTTATCCTATCCTCTATCTTATCCCAACTTATAGGAGTTCGACATTTTCAGCCATACAATACTTCAAATGGAGCCATCTTTATTGCTAAATGATAAGAATTATTGTATGCAAACTCAACCAATGGAATGCAATCTTCCCTCTTGTATTGTTGATCCATGCAATAAATCCTTAGTAGATCTTGAAGCACTTGGTTAACTCTCTCAAATTTTCCATACGTCTCCAGATGATAAGTTGAACTTATATTCAACTTAGGTCCAAGTGAAGAGAACACAGTTTGCCAAAACCTAGATGTCACATGAGCATCCCTATTTGAAATGATCTTCTCAGGAATCCCATGCAATCTAAACACCTCTTGAATAAATTTTTGAGCTATGATAGGAGCGCCATCAATTATATTTCCAAGTATCAAATGTGCCACCTTAGTTAACTTATCCACCACCACTAGAATGACATTGTGCTTATTCCTTGACATAGGTAGACCTTACACAAATTCCATACTAATAACTTGCCACTTGCTTTCAGGTATATCATGTGGATATAAAAGTCATGTAGGGTGATGATGTTCTACTTTTACCCTTTTAAATTCCAAGCATTTTGTAAAAAATATTGCAACATCCCTCTTCATACCCTTCCAAAATATAGCAGCTTAACATCTGCCAACATCTTCGTCACACCAGAATGTCCAAAGTATGATGCATTGTGAACTTGTTTCCAAACCAGGTTCCTTAACTCCTCTAAATTAGGTACATATACTCCCCCTTTATACCTTAATAATCCATTTGGTTCAAAGTGATAACCTTCATATCTTGCTTCTTGTGGATTATCCATGAGTGCTTGCTTAACTTGCTTGTAGAATTCATCATCCATGGATTCTTGTAACACTTGTACCTTAAATTTGGTTTGAATTGTTACTATTGAGGTGATATGCCTTTGATGACTTAGACATCGAAAACTTGATTCTCTTTTCATTTATGTAATTGATGTTAAAGTCATAGTCTGATATCAACTCCAACCACCTCCTTTGTCATGCATTCAGATTGGGTTGCATAAATAAATACTTCAGACTGTGATGATCGATCTTCAACTCAAAAGGATTTCCCATTAAATAGTGTCTCCACATCTGCAATGCATGAACCACTTCCGCTAACTCCAAATCATGTGATGCATAATTTTTTTCATAGGGCTTCAACTTCCTAGATTCATAAGCTATGACTTGCCCTTCTTCCATCAAAACCTTTCCTAATCCTTTTCTTGATGCGTCCATTATGGCAATAAAGTTGCCTTTTGGATTAGGTACCTTCAATATTGGTCCGGTAGTCAACTTCTCCTTGAGTAGGTCGAATTTTGCTTGACATTTTTTTGACCACTCAAAATTCTTACCCTTCCTTTATAATGAAGTAATAGGAAAAGCTATCCTAGAATTTAAGTTCGCAACAAACTTCCTATAGAATACAATCAAACCCATAGAAATTCTAACCTTTGGTACACTTTTGGGCAGTGGCCACTCAAGCACCACCTTTATCTTAGTTGGATCCACTTCAATCCCTTTCTCTGAAATTACATGACTCAGGTACTGCACTTCCTTTTGATAGCTTGGGCTCTCTTAATCATTGCAAAACTATCTCTAAATGTTTACAATTCTCCTCTTCATTCTTGGAATAGATTAACATATCATCGAGGAATACTAATACATTTCTATCCAAGAAATCTCTAAATACATTTTTCATCAAGTTCATGAACATTGTTGGTGCATTCATAAGTACAAAGGGTAGGACTATGAACTCGTAATGACCGTATCTAGTCTCGAAAGCAATTTTGAAAACTATCCTTGTCTTTGATCCTTAGCTAGTGATAATCGGATCACAAATCAATCTTAGAAAACACTATCACTCCTCGCATCTGATAAAAAATATCATCAATATATGGAAATGGGTACTTATTCTTTATCGTAGCTTTGTTAAGCATCCGATAATCTATACACAAGTGCAAGGTACCATCCTTGTTCAAGAAGATTACTGACACTCCCCAAGGTGAAACACTGGGTCTTATCAATCCTTTGCACAATAACTCTTCCAATTGTGTCGTAAGTTCCATTAATTCTATTGTAATCATCCTATAGGGTACTTTAGATACATGTCTCAATCCTAGTACTAGATCGATGGAGAAATGAAATACTCTCTTGGGAGGCAGTCTAGGTAGTTCTTCTAGAAAGACATCCAAAAATTTCGGTAAGATTGGATACTTCTCCATCTCTATTTCTCTAGACTCCACCATTTCTCCTTCTTTAGATACTTGAGAATCTTTCATATCACCATACATGACATTATCTTGAGGAGTGACTTCCTTGAATTCTTCTAATTTATCCATTTTAACTACAAAGAGTTGGCAACCTTTCTTTTTCAACCTATGCATTTGCACAACCGAAATCTATCATAGTTTCACTTCTCGAGGTGTTCCTTGAAAAGATATTGGATTACCTAGATCATCTAGACATTCTATGGTTTTAGCATGATAATCCAATTTAGCTCTATGCTTCCATAGCCAATTCATACCTAAGATAATTTTATACAAACCTAAGTGTGCTACGTACAAGTTTACTTCCATTGAGAAACTTGTAAGTGTGATGAAGAAATTATATTTTAAGATTAAAGATATTAAATCCATTAAACTAAAACCTCAATCCACTATAAAGAACAATGAAAGTATAGAAACGTAAAACAAATGAAATGATATCACCCAAGCCTTCATGCATTCATTGAATTATCTTCATAGTCCTTCTCCATTTTTCTTTCAAGTGATTGATGCCCTCAGATTATGACTTGCAATAAAAGCCCATGACTAAGACAAAGCAAAATATCGAAACTTATTCTCAATAGCACATCAACCTATATTCTCTAGATATCAAAATGGTAAATGACAACACTATTTATAGAGAGCCGGATGGAAAATGGATGGTCAAGATTAGATGATTTTTATTTCGATCAATGGTCAAAATTAAATGAGATGAGATAAGATAATTTTGAAAGTGAAGGAGAATGAGGAAATTGAACGATTTTTCAACAAAATCAATTAGTTCAAAGAGGAAAATGTATTTTCAAATAATAGAAACATTAATTAAATGCAAATTAATTTGTGTCAGAAAAAGCTAAAAGTGAATAATAAAATAATTAACATAATTATTCAATTATAGTGGAAAATGACAAATAATTAAATAAATATAAATTTATTTAATTATAGAAATTAAAGATATTAGTGATGCAATTAAATAAATGTAATTTATTTAATTAATCATGAGTAATGGAGTAATTAATTAAATAATTAAAAATTATTTAATTAATAGTAGAAATATGACCCTAGACAATGGAAAAATGGTGTTAGCAAGCCTAGGACATTTTTCAGTGTCTACATTTGCCCCTCTTTAATACAATGTAGTTTATCACATTGTGTCAAAAAAAAAGATATGCCTCAGTGTAAGGAAGAATGACGAGGAGGTAGTGGTATGCCCCCTCGAGAGGACATGCAGGTTCAAAGAGCACGAGTGTGCTCTCAAAATGGATGAGAGGACTAAAATATGAAGGACAAAAGGAGAGAGGAAAAAAAAAGGGATGATGAAGATGCAGACTAGAAGAAATGTTAGAGTGGAAAATATGAATGTTAGCAAAGAAAATATGGATGTTAGCACATAAAAGATGGATGTTAGCATAGAAGACATGGATGTTGAGATAATTTGCAGATATATATTTTGCTATGCAAGGATTTTTTATTTAATCATCATTGGACGATAAATATGAAAAATGGACAACAAACACCATGATATGACATAGGCCAATGTGTGTACGTTCATCCATCTATAAAATAGGCAATCACAGACAAGGAATGTCCTAACTCATAATAAGGGAAAAATTGCCCCAGTATTTTTGTCAAGACAAACCACAAACAACAATCAAGTAAAAGACGAGTCATGAGACATCATGACTCCTCTAAATACTTCATGGGACATCCTCGAGGTGGTTAGTAACATAACCAAAGAAAATAAAAAAGATAAAAAAAAATAGTCCAACAAGGTCAACAGACATTCATATTGTTTGCCAATAAGTGTTTGCCAGTGTGTTAAGGGACAAAGTGAGTGATGGGTGGATTGTTTTGACAAGGCCTAGTTTCAAGAGAAGAAACGTGTTGTATAAGACGTGAAGTCTGGTTTCGATCATGTAACTACCTATATAAGGCAAATGACAAAGTGTGATAGTGAGAAGGTTTGGTTTCAGGAAGGACACATCCTATATAAGATCATTGGTTTTGATCAATTTGACTAGTTTGATTGATTTGACAAATGATTGATTTGACTTGGAGAATTGTTGGCTTGCTTGTCTTGTGGATTCAAGATTTTTGTTTGAAGTTTAGATGATAATTTCGTGTCTGAGTTGACAGTGTACCATTTATTTTGACTGACCTGATGAACCCTAAAAGACTAACCTAGGGGGCCTCCGGGACTCGTCAACAAATGGCCTTGCCTACATAGTAATGCATAGAGACCTCGTAGTTTGACATGACCCTTGAATTTGTTTCAATGACAAAGGACTGAATCATAATTTTATTTGACAACACGTAAAGGATTGGCCTGATGCCTCAAGGTCACAACGATAGATGGCCTTTTCCTACATCCAGTCGTAGAGGCGACGTAGTTCGACAATGACAAAGATTGGCATGACTGACTTTGACCCTGTTTTTGGGATTTTTTGAAAATTATCTGATTGTTTTTGGGTTTTGACATGTTTTGATTTTTTTGGATTATTGAAGTTTTATGATTTTTTTTGTCTTTTGGGTGAATATTTGATTTTTTTGTCTTTTTTGAATGTTTTGATTTTTTTTTGTCTTTTTGTGGATATTTGAGCTTTTTTTTCTTCTTTTTGTGTATAGTTACCTCCAACAACAAGTGTAGAATCCAGTGAAGACATAGGTCTAATATTTTCCCCTAGTCAGGTATAAGGATCATGATAAATGCATGTGAATGATGCCTACAATCAAGCAAGCAAGTACACACAAGAATCCAAGTACAAACATGATCTTGCCCCTAGTCAAGCTAAATACCAATTGATAGGTGATGATGATGATGACAACGTTATTTGATGTGGGAATGAAACATCTCAAAACAACATGAGGATGATGATAATGTGACTAAAGGATCAAGGTTTTCAGCAAGGTTAAAAACAAAGCCAAGGAATGTTTCAGATTATGTGCTAGGATGCATAGCCAAATTGCATGGGTTAGACTTGTTGCCTTTAGAATTAATTTTTTAGGACTAGATGGGATGATGAAAGATCCTTAGACCATTGACAAGGGAAAAACTAAGACAGGTGATAGGTATAAAAGGAGGATGGATGGCTTTGGTAAAAGATAGAAGACATGAAGGTTATTGACTGGAAAAATTATCATATGATCTCCAAGGACTATGTCACATAGATATAATTTGTTTTCTTCAAGGTATGAGTTTGGATAATGTTATGAAGGATATGACATGATATTTCATGGCTAGTGTATGACCAAAGGATAGGCACACAAAGAGTTTTCTCAAAGCATGATTTATGTTTGTACCCTCATCCTTATCAGGATCAAAGTAGGCAGGAAAATGGATGGGAATGATATGGATTAAATGGATAGATAGAAATTTCATAAGAAAGGCATGGGAGATGAGACAAAATTCCCCAAAGTGTAATGGTCCACATAGATAATTTCTTTTACACATGCCTGTTTGCTAGGTTTTCATCAAGGCAATTTTTTTTTTAATTTTTAATTTTTTTTTTGTATTTTCTGGACGATTACAAAGTGTTTAAGACCCTTTGATGGTGTTGATGCAGATGTTGGTGTTATGATATTCCAATAATGAACTTTATGAAGTAGTTGCCTTGTTAGGATCATAACACTTGCATACAACTGATTGATGTCATTGTGATCCTTGTTGATACTAGAGTTGGCCTTATCAGAATACACACATCGTGATAGAGTTCCATGAGAGTTCTTACAATAAAGAGTTGTTGCCAAGATGCGTCAGATTTATGATTTATGATTTTTGGAATGATGGATGATGGTAAATGTGGAAGGATTATTTGGATTTTTGGATGAATCTGTTTTTATTTTCCAAACTTAGGATGTTGGGTGAAAAAGTTTAAATTTTTGATTGGGATAGCATTTGGAACCAACAATTTTATATGCCTTGATTGATGAGCATTTTGAAGGAGGTGGAAATTTATTATATATGTGGGAGTCCTCTTTTCTTCTGGCTCCATATTTGGATTACTTTTGGATTTAGAATATTTTCTTTGCTTGATCCATTTTTCTTTGGGATCCATTTTAACTTCATTTGTCCACTTGGATTTTTGTTTGATTCAATGGCCTTTGACATTTAATTTTGAACTTTGGACTTGTAAGACTTTTGCTTTTTTTGGTTCCAAATGGAAGATTTATTCATGTTGGAATAATGGTTTATAGTGTGGATGGAAAGAGTGTTGGAAACATTCTTATGAAAAGGACTACTCATGGCCTCCATTTTTATATTTGTATTGGATAAAGTTTCCCCTAATGTCATGGAGGTAGATCACTAACATTGTTTGATTTTCTACTTGAAGAATAACCAAGACCCTGATGTCTAGGATTTTCATGAAAGTGTATTGGTTCTAGAATACCTTGCTCATGTATGCCTAGTCCTCTTCATTGATATTGCATGCTCTGACATATTTTATTTGCAATGGGGTATTTTTCATTCTAGAAGCAAGACACAATTCCATCATTGTGTATGCAAAGATCATTACTTAGTATTTTCTCATCTACAAGAAAGATTTCTCTGAAAAGGATAGATGATCCTATTTGATAAGATTTTGTAGCTTCATTGACATGTTGGATATATTTTTTATTGATATCTTTGGTTCAATTTTGTGAAACATTGGATTTTGACGGTTCTTCAAAAGATATTGGTGCTTCTAAGTTGATGTAGAAACCTCCTTATGGTCATTATCATAGAGTACAGTGAATTCAGCTATAGCTTGATCATTTGCAAATATGTCTAGAATAGGAGACTCTTGTTCTAGAGGAAGATCATCTATGTTTCCCATGGAGGAAAGTGTCTCATTTTGGGAAATGGCGGTGTTTGGAGTTTTGATAGGATCAACTTCAAATGTTTGATCATGGATGATATAAAGGTCAATGAGAGGATCATTTTGGACTTCAAAAATATGTGTATCTTGGACGACATGATTGAGAATATAATCTTGATCAAGGATAGGTGTATTTTGGATGCCATGATTATCTAGAAGGACTTCTTGGATGGACTTAAGGATGGGTTCATGGGATGGACTACTTCGATCTTGACATGAACGTTAAGCTATGATGTCATGCTTTGGAATTTCTTTTTGACATGTATCCTCAAGTTTAGGCAATGGGATTTGATCTTGTGTAATGGTAGGATTTTCATTATCAGATAATGATTTAGTTTTGATAGCAAGCTCATTTTTGGATTTGGTAGAAAACGGGGGACAAGATGGTGACAAATGGTTGGATGTTCTAGGACTAGAGATATGACTAGATTGCCTATATTTATTTTTCATATTTGAGTTGAGCAAGTTAATTTTCCAGTCATCCTTGGAGATCATTAATGAATGTGCTTTATTGGATGGTATGGTGCATTGGAATGTAGTAGATGGCAATGGACTATGGTTTTTGGATTAGAATAAGGTGTGGTGGCTTGGAATGGATTGATGCATGATGGACTAGGATACTATGTAGAGGCTTGAAATGGATTAGTGTAAGGTTGGTTGGGATAGTATGTGGAGTCTCAGAATGGATTTGTGGAAGGGTGTTTTCCCTTGTCAAAGTTAGGATAGGGATGAATAATGGGCGTTTTTTGTGGATTAATGACATGGATTGTGCTAAGCGACTCTTGATAGTGAGGATAAATGGATAGAGGACTAGAGTTTATGAGTTGTTGGTAAGAGGGATAGATGGGTGGTTGACTATGGGTTGTGCTTGGTTGGTGTGGAGGATGAGTGAATTTTCTTCTAAGTTCTATGGCTTGTTGACATTTACCATTGCAGATTAATTGGTATTTGTAGACACCCAAAAATTTCCATGTCATAATATTACCTAGTTGATACATGACCTTGTAAGACATTTTATAATATTTTACCCTAGGTCATTACATTATCCCACTTATCCCATTTATTTCACTTAATCACCTTCCCAATTAATTAAATAAATCTCATTAATTCCCCCTTCACATGTCTCAAAATAATTCAAATTAAATATTTGAATTAATCCCCCACTTATTGTCACATTGCAACATGTGTCACATGACTACAACTCTTCACATGCACCAATAATTTAAAATTTTTTATTAATTAAATTATGATATTCCCACTCATATCCTAATTTTAGTCCCATTCATTGTGCGTCATAGGCATCCCACTATTCCCTCAAATCCTAATTTTAGCCTCATGTCATAACCCACTTAATGTGCGTCATAGACACTAAAATAAACTTTTAATCCTAGCCATACATATCACAAAGTTGACTTTTAATCTT
The DNA here is from genome assembly GCA_007115665.2 of Sequoiadendron giganteum. Lineage (NCBI taxonomy): Eukaryota > Viridiplantae > Streptophyta > Pinopsida > Cupressales > Cupressaceae > Sequoiadendron > Sequoiadendron giganteum. Next base: position 107,137,567 of record CM021110.1, on the reverse strand, counting down.
GGCCATCAAATCAAATCAGCCTTCTCCTATAAATCAAGCCTTTCACAAGACATCTTGGAGGATCTTCTTCTAGCATTGTTACTCTGCCAAAATTTCTTTCAATCTTCTTATCTATCTATCTATTTTTCTTATATCATCTCCATCTTATCGTTATCCTGCAAAAAAGAGAAATCAACATATCAAAATAATTAAACCTTCAAAATCTTACATTCTCATGCAGGTGGATAAGATTAATGGAGATAAATCAATTCTAGATTGGAGATCGGTTTGCATTTGTTTGTTATTTTGATTTTAATGCATGTTTGTACTCTATTGTGCTAGTTGGGGTTTGATATCCTGTTGTACACCTTCCACCATCAAATTTTCCACCATTTCTTCCAACTCCTAATATCCCTCCATCTAATCTACCTCCACTACTCCCAACACCTAATATCCCTATCCTCCAATCCCCTTATCCATCTATCCATAAATCTTCTAAAAATCCTAATCATGACCAACAAATGCACACATTGTCTAAACATAAAGCTTCCACTCATTTCATCGAACCCAAGGGATTCCAAAATTAAAATTTGGATGGCTCTACACATAAAGTTAAAAATCCTAAAGGTCCTAATGCCTTAAGATATATTTGCAAAAATTCAAAGAAAAGTACATCTAAAAAGCTATATAAGCCCATACCTCAAAAAGAAAAGGCCAAAACTAAAATGGTTTGGGTCCCTAAGAAAAAGGAAAGCAAGTCAAATGAAGCATCTACATCACAAAAATTCCAACCATCCACTTCCACCCCACATTCCCACTCTATTCAAGAATCTCATATTCCATCCCACAAGCAAAATAAAAGTCCTAAAAATAGTAAGTCTATGTGGGTACCTAAAGCACTTCATCACCCATCTCCTAAGATAACATATCCATTGTTTCCTACACCCCATCCACATCAAAAGCTTCAAAATTTATCAGAGTGTGTGCAACCATTGGTCATGGTTCCCTTCCATTTCACAACAATTCCACATACTTCCATCTCCTCACCCTTCACTCATTATCCTACATATCTGCCCCATCACCTTCATATGGTCCATGCTTTTGGCTAAGCCTCCCATTCATCTCCCCTACATAATCCACATCATAATCCACCAATCCCTCCATAATCCACATCATAATCCATCATCTACCTACTCCATCTCCCTTTCATTTCATCCCTTACCAACATCTATGAGCATAATGACATTTGACATGGTCCAAGCGATGAAATTAATCTCTAGTGGGACTATCACCTTTCATGGAAGTAGACACTTGAGTCTTTCCTATCCATATTCCCCTTCTCCTATCCAAAAAAAAGAAAAAAGAGTCAAATTAAAAAATGAAAAAAATGAAAAAAGTCAAAAGAAAAAAAGAAAAAAAGAAAAAAAGAAAAAAAGAAAAAAAGAAAAAAAAGTAAAGAGAAATCCGTTTGTCCAATGGTGAAAACCTAGTAAATAGGTTCCTTGGGCAAGTACCATGATGAAAACCTGGAAAATAGGTATCATGTGTAGGTTTATCTTCTATGTCACTTACACTCGGGGGCACTTTGTCTCATCCGCACTATCTATCCTATCATGTCACTTCTTATCATATCGTTTTCATCCTACCTACCATATTTAGCCATTATACATACCTATCATATCGAGTCCACTCATCCACCTTTATCCTTTTGATCTTGATGAAGACATAGGGGAGAAATGTTGAAACATGCTTTGGACATCTTTTGATATACCTCATTCTTCCAAACAAGCCTATCTTTATCCTAGTGTCATAAACTTTGTCATGAAAAATTCTAAGTATTGTACCTAGAATTGGGCATGTTATTCCTATGTGACAGTCTTTGGAGATCACATCCTTGCTCTCTTATGATACATACATCCATTCCATTCACTATGACTTATCCTTTTTATCAATCCATCTATCATGAGCCTTCTACCCCTTATACTATCACCCACCCTTTCATCCATCAATCCCATCTATCTCCTTGCACCTAGAATTTATTTTCCCTTGTCATTGGTATCTAGCACAAAGGCTACCCAAATTGTCATCCATTGACATCTCAAAACATTTCAAAAATCCAAAAAAATAAAAACATTTCAAAAATCCAAATTAAACAAAACATTTCAAAAATCCAAAAAAATAAAAACATTTCAAAAATTAAAAAATCAAATATTTAAAAATCCAAAAAATCAAAATATCCCCCAAAAAAATACAAAAAAAAGGAAAAGGGTCCTAAAAAAGATTAAAAAATCAAATAGCAAACAAAAATCCAAGCAATAAAATCAAATCAAATCACTTCTTCCAATCAATTCAACGCATCAATTCAACTTCTTCAAATCAATCCTTCAAATCAATTTCTTCATCAAATTATCCAATCACATCACTTCTTCTAATCAATCACATCACTTCTTCTAGTCAAACCCATTCTTCTCATCAGTCCAATCATTATCATCAAATCAAATCATTCCTCCATCAATCCAATCAATCAAAATAATTCCAAGTAAATCATTCCTCAATTTAATTCATCAATCATCATCCAAATCTTCAAATCAATCATCTTCAATCATTCCAAGCAATAATCCAAATGCAAATCAATCCTTAGTCCATACCAACCAAGCTAATCAATCTTGCCAAATTATCCAATCACATCCTTTGGTCTTGATCATAATCTTGTTGTAAACCTAATCAATCAATCAATCAATCAATTATCCTTGTGTTGATTTAGGGATACATCATTCCCCACAATGAAAACACTATCATCACCATCAATCAATTAATCATTGGTTTGCAGATTGATAGGGGCAATACCTTATTTTTTTTTGTATCATTTGTGCATGCTTGCTTGTGTGTGTTATCATTTCAATTTTCATTTGCATAAAATCCAAATCACTCCCAGCTAATATTCATATCTTGTATCTAGACAAGGTCGTATTATGTTGTGGCATGAGACACATTGTCACCTTGGTCCTTATACCTCAGTGCATAACGTCTAGTGCTACATCAAACATATGATTGCTCACTTTCTTGCAACATAGCGTGTTATTCTTATTTTTCATCTACTTGTTATCTTCTATCATTCATCTTATCCCTCTTTTATCATTTCGTTCATTCATTTCAAGAGCATACCCATGTTTTTCCAACCCACCTATCCTCTCGAGGGAGCATCATCATTCCATTTCTTCATATCTTTTGTGTCATCATATTCTCCTATCATCTCTTTCCTTCATTCATCTTGCTCCTCACTTCCTCAAGTGGCTAGGGCATCATCTTTTTTCCCTCTATCCATACCTTAGCTTCTTTGAAATGATGTTACTCAATATAAATATCACCATTTCAAACATCATCTCAAAGAGGGGGAAAATATAGACACCCAAAATTGTCCATGTCATAATATTACCTAGTTGATACATGACCTTGTAAGACATTTTGTAAGAGTTTACCCTAGGTCATTACATTATCCCACTTATCCCATTTATTCCACTTAATCACCTTCCCAATTAATTAAATAAATCTCATTAATTCCCCCTTCACATGTCTCAAAATGATTCAAATTAAATATTTGAATTAATCCCTCACTTATTGTCACCTTGAAACATCTGTCACATGACTACAACTCTTCACATGCACAAATAATTTAAATAATTTTATTATTTAAATTATGAGATTCCCACTCACATACTAATTTTAGTCACATTCATTGTGTGTCATAGGCATCTTTTCCTCCAAAATAAATAATAGAATCCCACTATTCCCTCACATCCTAATTTTAGCCTCATGTCATAACCCACTTAATGTGCGTCATAGGCACTAAAATAAACTTTTAATCCTAGCTATACATATCACAAATTTGACCTTTAATCTTGGCCATCGAATCAAATCAGCCTTCTCCTATAAATCAAGCCTTTCATAGGCCATTTTGGAGGATCTTCTTCTAGCATCCTTACTTTTCCAAAATTTATTTCAATCTTCTTATCTATCTATCTATCTATCTATTTTTCTTCTATCATCTCCATCTTATTGTTATGCGAAAATGAGCAATCAACATATCAAAATAATCAAACCTTCAAAATCTTGTATTCTCATGCAGGTGGAGAAGAGCAATGGAGATAAATCAAATCTAGCTTGGAGATTGGTTTGCATTTGTTTGTTATTTTGATTTTCATGCTTGCTTGTACTCTATTGTGCTAGTTAGTGTTTGATATCTTATTGTTCCTTTTATATCTGATTTTCCCTAGCTACAATATTCAACTTGACTGAGAAGCATATCAAGGTGAATTGAAGACATGGTGGTGAGGTGAAGTCTAGAAAATGACAATGCAAAGGTATGACTTAAGCCTAAGGTATGCAACCTAAACTATGTTTTTGGATTTTTTTGGTATAAGGATGCCTAATAATGATATCACGATTAAGAGTCAAGTTGACAATAGTCAAGGTATGAATAAGGTAATGTCACAATGATAAAAAAATAAAAGTATGTATATGACTAGGGTATGCAAGATGTGAGATGAAGGGATGGAGTACTATGACCTAGGATGAAGACTAAAACCTCTGGAAAACCTAAGATACAATTGCTAATCAAACTAAGATATGTATAACAACTAATTTGATTATCAATGACCTTGGGTATAGTAAAGAATGATAGGATATGTTGACTAGGTGGTCTCAAACTAGACTGATGAGCTAAGGAACCAACCTAAATGACGAAGGACTAGGATGATTGTTTTCTAAAAGTTAAGGTCAAGAGAATACAAATTTGAAGCTATGGTCTAGTCTAGGTTTGATGGACTTCCTAATCAAGAGGTTTATGCAAGCTAAAGGGATGACCTAAAGTTTTGACCTATGGGGAATGTATAATGAAAAAATATGAGGTGATGGATGAATGGATAATGGTAGAGATGAGGTAAGCAAGTCCTTGGTCTAAACAAATTTGAAGGTTAAGCTTGTTTTGGATATGTAGGCCTAGTTTGTTTCGAGGTTGAAATATTGTCAGTTTTGGCTATGGTTTTTGTTTGCTTGTTTGATTTGAATACACACACATAAAACATAATGTCTTGAGTTTGATCTTAATTTTTTAATGGAAAACACTTTGAAAACACTTTGCACAACCTAGGATAGGAAGAGATACTACCTGCTAGATCCCCACTTAGATATCTCCATCCACTTAAACAAGGTGAACAACTAGAGACTTGGTAACACTGGCTCCCCCTTACACAACACGAGCACACCAAGTCTCATTCCCCAAAGAGAAATTTATGGCTCTAAACATGAATAGTGAAGATGTAGGGCGACTTCAAAATGATCGTTCCTATGCTAGCAAGTAAAAAGGATTTTGGCCACTAAAAAAAAGGTTCTTAGTCAATACTTGGGGACATGGCACCTTGCGAGCATCCAACAAGCTGCTTAAGGCTTTAACCACTCCTATTAGGGGATCTTATACATTTTATGGTAGTACCTCAAATTCTAAATGACATTGTATGATTAAGGCCTACATACCATGAGGACTTGATAGTTTAGTCTTATCTATTTATATACTGTCTCAAGTGAAAAACCGGTTGGAGTTGTTCCCTCTCATGAGGTAGGCCCCTCTAAAGGTAAACAAAAGTGAGACAACTACGTTGTTTTGATCTCTTAGATCACATGAAGTGCAAGGAGAGAGCATACACAACGCCTTTTTCTCACAATCACATCGGATTCAATTTTAATCCAAAGTCAAATGTGTGAGTGGTTGTACAAAATTCCAAAGGAATGCTTTTGATTCTCAAGATCACCATGTGGCACGAGAGAAGAGCATACACATCCAAAGAAAAGAAGTAAACCCTAAGACAATGCAAACAATAGTTAACATTAACCCCACTTATGATGTCAAAGAAAACACTCAAGTTCTTTTTAGACCAACTAATCTAAATGTGATTTAATCTACAAAAAAGAAGACATAATGTTTCAAGATAGATTCTTTGACAATCAAACCCACAACACACTAAATGATGGAAATATTGTCATTAATGTCAAGTTGAGAAGGTTGAAGGTTCATATTGTCATTGATGTGGAAGTTTTCATTGATGTCAAAGTGGATAGACAAGATTGTTGGATTATTATCATTCATGTTGTTGTGAAGAAAATTTTGTGAGTGAAGGAAAAGAAAGTCAAAAATCGAATGAAGACCAAAGGCCACTGATTTCCATCCAAAGGACAAGGTTATGATACATCAAAATATGTTGGTTGACCTTCCTTATTATTATGCCTCTCTCTATGGAGAATAGATTCAAATATAGTTTAAATATATTTAGTATATATATAAATGTAATCGGGAAATGATAAGACTAGGTGTGACTATTTGTAAAATGAAGAGCAGTGATAAATATTGTTAGAAGAAAAGCAATGTTAAGGAGAATAAGAGTAACAAAGATAAGCGATATGTTAATCCCATGTATGTATTAATCGCCATGTTAAACCAAGGCAACGATCAAAATATAAAAAGACATGATGGAGAAAGATGGATTATGATCCAATATAAGGGAGACACAATGAAAAGAGATGGTTTATGAAAATACACTTTAATCGACCTCATAAAATTAACAAATGTTGTTTATATTTGATAACTGATTTGCAAAAGAAATAATTTAATGAAATACCACGACTTTATGAAGGAGTGAAGTTAAAATCTGAAAGGATATGATGTGATTCATTTCTGAATGATGCAAATCCAGATTAAAAATGATTTGATCACTAACACATGTATCTAAAAGGAAAAGGTGCAATTCAATTTTGAATAAGAGCGCCTCACTCATAAAGTGGTGCGATTTGTTTTAATTATGTAGAACAAAGTCTATTAAAACATGGAGTGGTATGGAAGGGTGCGATTAGGGTTTTTGTTGATAAAACAAACAAAAAATAACATAAGGCAGATCTAAAGTGGTGTGACCCAGCCTTGGAAGGATATGTTTGGTGATTTATGTAAGAAAAATTACTTTATGAAGGGGCACAATTTATTTTGAAATAGTACAGATTAAAAGGACCTATTCAAAAGGTGCAATTCTTTCAAAATAATAAAAGACAAATATTTTAATAGGTGTGATCTGGTCAATAGACACATTTTTTGCAAAAGTTACATCTCTTGGTACAAAGAAATCAATATAAAAATGAGATTCAATTTAGTTTTTAAAGTGTGTGTGAGTGTAATGTGCAGAATAAATGCCATATCATTAAAACACAATTAGGTGTGTGTAGTGTTGTGTGTTGAGGAACAAATGCTACATCTTTAAGTCACAATCAGGTGTGAAGAAGAAGGTTGTGAAATCAAAACAACAAGAGGACATGACAATGAATATCATCTAAAAGTGCAGATTAAGAAGTATGAGAGTGTGATATGTAAAATAAAAATCATTCTCATATCAGCATCTTATGTGAAGATTTAAGAGGAGGTTATATGCAAAATAATAAAAGGAATAATTTCAAATTTAGAGAGAGTTTGTGAAGCATATTTTCAGTTGTATAAAGGACAAAATAAGGAAGAATTTGAAGTTGTTATATATCATATGTGTGAAGAGACTTATATAGATATAAAAGAGTATATTTGCAGATTTCATGAAGGAATTGTGAAGCATAGTTTGGATCAGATTTGAAGAAAGAAATTGTGCATATGTTGGATCAGATTTGAAAGATAAATTCAAGAGGAAGAGTGTTTGAGCAGAATTTTCCATCATCCGTTGGAGGAGCAACATTAAAGATGGAGTATTATTCTTGATATTTTTATCTTTGTTAAGTTGGTGCTTGGCAAGTGGGGGTTGGTGCCTAATGTAGGTTGGTGCCTATGAACATTAGGGGTCGGTGCTCCTTGTAGGTTGGTGCCTACTAAATCATAATTAAGGGCTGGTGCTCTTTGTAGGTTGGTGCCTACTAAACTACATAATTGATGATTCAAGTAGGTTGGTGCCTACATTCTTTGTAATCTCATATAAAAAATAAAATACAATTGTTGGTGTCAACTTGATCATATTGTTTCATATTGCATGGTTGATATTGTGCTAGAAGTTAAAGTTGATTAAAGTTAAGAAAGTAAAATTTTGTTGATATACTTATTCACCCCCCCTCTCAGTATATGTTTGTGTTCTTCAATTGGTATCAGAGAAAGGTCCTTCTTGAAAGCCTAATCGCTTGGAGGAGATCCTTAAAGAGCACTTATGGTAGATAATCACAATACAGTTAAAGCATCCATCTTTGATGGGACTAATTATGCATTTTGGAGCATCAAGATGGAAGCATATTTGAATGCACTTGGATTTGATGTGTGGCAATCTATTGTTGATGGGTATACACCTCCAGCAACCCCTCAAAAAGATCAAGTTGGGAAAAAGAGAAGTGAGAAAAATGGAAAAACAAAACATGCTCTTCTTTGTAGCCTAACAGATTTTGAATTCACAAAGGTAATGCGTTGTAAATCGGCAAAAGAAATATGAGTAAAACTGCAAAACGTTTATGAAGGGGATGCCAAAGTAAATAAGGTAAAGTTGCAAACTCATCAAAGGAAGATGGAGACTCTCTAGATGAATGAAGATGAAGACATAGCATTGATGAAACAATGAACATTATGAAAGGACTTGGTGAAGATATTGCTGATGATTTTGTTGTTGATAAAATACTAAGACCTCTATCCATAAAGTTTGAAGCCAAGGTAGCAGCATTAGAAGAATTAACAAATTTAGACCAGCTAAGAAAAGATGAACTACATGGGATTCTTGTTGCTTATGAAATGAGGATTGAAGCGAGATCACCACAAAATGAAATTTCATTCAAAGCATCCAAAAAGGGAAAAAGCAAACATGAAGAACTAAGTGACAAATCAAGTGATGATGAAGAAGAGGCCTATTTCATGAGGAAGCTTAAGAAAGGAAGTGGAAAGTACAAAGGAAATTTTCCCTTTAAATGTTTCAATTGTGGAGAAGTTGGACATTGTGCTTCTAAATTTCCTCACAATGAAAGTGACACAAGCAAGGAAGAAGAGGAAGTATACACAAAGAAAAGGGGAAAGAAAAATTCTAAGCATAAGTTAAAGAAGAAATTCCAAAAACATAAAAAGAGTTTCTATTCAAAGAAACAATGCAACTGTTCTGAAGAACAAAGTGATGATAGTCAAAGCAATGAGGACAAAGAAATTTTATTCATGGAAAAAGTAGACACAAACAACAAGCATGAAGAAGAAGAAAGTGAACAAAATTGTAATGAAGAAGAGGAAACAAATCTTGAGGAAGAACTTCATTATGCATACAAGAAAAATGAACACCAAGCATAAAAAAAAATCAAGGAGATGACAAAAAGATTGGAGGAATTAAACGAAATCATTGAAGACTTGAGGACTCAACTTGTAGAGGCTAAACAAGTTGAAAATGAAATAAAAAACAAGTTAAGTGAAAAAGAGAGAGATTGTGACAAGTTGGAACAAGAAGTTGCCATGTTGAAAAATGAATTGGAAAAGCCAAAGGAGGAATGTATAAATTTTGATGAGAATCTGACAAGTTTCAAGGAAAATGAAAGAAAATCTAACTCTAGGCAGTTTTATTCCTTCAATGGATATTGGTTTTCATATAACTATTTTGGCCACAAAGCAATCAATTGCAGATTTCATGCAAGAAATACTTCAAGATTTACTAGGAGAAATTATAATTCATTTGGTCATGACATTACGTGTTTCAAGTGCAACAAATTTGGACACATAGCACATTTTTGTAGATATGGCTTTGCGAAACCACCTACACAAGATATGAAGAATACCATTGAAAAGGAGAGAAAGATTACAAAAGTATGGAGAAGGAAACAAAATCAAGAAGATGATGAGGATAAATCTATGATCATGCAAGATACATGTCATACACTATTTTGAAAAGAAGCACGAATTTAGGGGGAGCTAAGTTGACACTATCTTTCAATCCTTTGGAGAAGATAAATGGAAAATGAAGTACCTCAAATTTTTGAAGAGAGAAATCTACTTATGGTAAAGATGATGAATTGGATTCAATTGTTGGAAATTGTATTGATGTAAAAATAAACAAGCTTCCATGCAGAAGAAGAAAAATGATTTATAAGTCAAGGAATGAAGTAGTTTGAGAAATATGAGTATTAGTAGATGGGAGCATACAGTCAGGGGGAGACATACACAGTATTTTTCAGCTCCATGGAACAAAAAAGGCAAAACATTGTTGGAAGTCCCTTTTCCATTGATGTCAAAGGGGGAGAGAAGTAGAATGAGGAGAGTTAGAAGAGATGACAAAATATATGTTGCCATCAATGAAAAAGGGGGAGATTGTTGGAGATATTGTCATTGATGTTGAAGTTGTCATTGATGTCAAAGTGGATAGACAAGATTGTTGTATATTATAATTCATGTTGTTGTGAAGAACATTTTATGAGTGAAGGAAAAGAAAGTCAAAAATTGAATGAAGACCAAAGGACAAGGTTATGATACATCAAAAGATGTTGGATGACCTTCCTTATTATTATGCCTCTCTCTATGGAGAATAGATTCAAATATAGTTTAAATATATTCAATATATATAAATGTAATCAGGAAATGATAAGAGTAGTTGTGATTATTTGTAGAATGAAGAGTGGCGATAAATATTGTTAGAAGAAAACAAATGTTAATTTGAATAAGAGTAACAAATATAAGCGATATGTTAATCCCATGTATGTAGTAATCGCGATCAAAATCAGCGATCAAAATATGAAAATACATGATGGAGAAAGATGGATTATGATCCAACAAAATGGAGACACAATGAAAAGAGATGGTTTATGAAAAGACACTCTAATTGACCTCATAAAATTAACAGAATGTTGTTTATATTTGATAACTGATTTGCAAAAGAAACAACTTAATGAAATACCACGACTTTATGAAGGAGTGAAGTTAAAATCTGAAAGGATATGATGCGATTCATTTCAAAATGATGCAAATCTAGATTATGATTTGATCACTAACACATGTATCGAAAAGGAAAATGTGTGATTCAATTTTGAGTAAGAGTGCCTCACTCATAAAGTGGTGTGATTTATTTCAATTATGTAGAACAAAGTCAATTAAAAAATGGAGTGGTATGGAAGGGTGCAATTAAGATAAAACAAACAAAAAATAACATAAGGCAGATCTGAAGTGGTGTGACCTAGCCTTAGAAGGATATGTTTGGTGATTTATGTAAGAAAAAATACTATATGAAGGGGTGCGATTTATTCTGAAATAGTAAAGATTAAAAGGACCTATTCAAAAGGTGCAATTTATTTTGAAATAGTACAGATTAAAAGGACCTATTCAAAAGGTGCAATTCTTTCAAAATAATAAAAGACAAATATTTTAAGAGGTGTGATCTAGTCAATAGACACATTGTTTGCAAATGTTACATCTCTTGGTACAAATAAATCTATATAAAGATGAGATTCGATTTAGTTTTTAAAGTGTGTGTGAGTGTGATGTGCATAATAAATGCCATATCATTAAAACACAATCATGTGTGTAGTGTTGTGTGTTGAAGAACAAATGCTACATCTTTAAGTCACAATCGAGTGTGAAGAAGAAGGTTGTGAAATCAAAATAGCAGGAGGACAGGACAATGAATATTATCTAAAAGTGCAGATTAAGAAGTATGAGAGTGTGATATGTAAAAGAAAAATCATTCTCGTACCAATGTCTTATGTGAAGATTTAAGAGGAGGCTATATACAAAATAATAAAAGAAATTCTTTCAGATGTAGAGAGAGTTTGTGAAGCATATTTTTAGTTGTATAAAGGACATAATAAGGAAGAACTTGCAGTTGTTATATATCATATGTGTGAAGAAACTTATACAAATATAAAAGAGTATATTTGCAGATTTCATGAAGGAATTGTGAAGCATAGTTTGGATCAGATTTGAGGAAAGAAATTGTGCATATGTTGGATCAGATTTGAAAGATAAATTCAAGAGGAAGAGTGTTTGAGCAGAATTGTCCATCATCTGTTGGAGGAGCAACATTGAAGGTGGAGTATTATTATTGATATTTTTATCTTTGCTAAATTGGTGCTTGGCAAGTGGGGGTTGGTGCCTCCGGTAGGTTGGTGCCTACGAACACTAGGGGTTGGTGCTCCTTGTAGGTTGGTTCCTACTAAATCAAAATTAAGGGTTGGTGCTCTTTGTAGGTTGGTGCCTGCTAAACTACATAATTGGTGATTCAAGTAGGTTTGTGGGTACATTCTTTGTAATCTCATATAAAACATAAAATACAATTTTTGGTGTCAACTTGATCATATTGTTTCATATTGCATGATTGATATTGTGCTAGAAGTTAAAGTTGATTAATGCTAAGAAAGTAAAAGTTTGTTGATATACTGATTCACCCCCCTCTCAGTATATCTTTGTGCTCTTCACTAAATAGTAGTTTGAGTCACTGGGCTTCGACAAACGAGAGTTTATGTTTTCATTTTTTAGGTCTTGGACATTCGAACCTACAAAAAAGCCAAGTTATCAAAATTAGCCTCAAAATCAAAACTAAACTAAAAAGAAAACTAACATTTAATCTAGCTAATAAAAATTAATAAACACAATTAATCTAATCTAAAAATCTAATTAATCTAAATTAAAAATTTAAATTTAAACTAAATTAAAAAATCTAAATTAAGAAAATCTAAATCTAATCTAAACTAATCTAAATTAAATTAAATTTTAAAAAAAAGTCTAAATCTAAATCTAAACTTAATCTAAATTTAAATCTAAATCTATGATTAAATCTAAACTTAATCTAATTCTTCTAAATTACTCTAAATTAATCTAAATCTAAACTAAATTAATCTAAAATTAAACTAACAAAAATCAAATTATTGTAAATTAAAACTAAAATTAATCTAAACTAAAATCAACTTAAATTAGTCTAAATTAAAAATTTACTTCAGGATCACCAGATGTGATGAAGAAATTAGATTTAAAGATTAAAGATATTAAATCAATTAAACTAAAACCCCAATCAACTATCGAGAACAATGAAAGCATAAAAACGTAAAACAAATGGAATGATATCACCCAAGCCTTGATGCATTCATTGAATTATCTCCATAGCCCTTCTACATTTTGCTTTCAAGTGATTGATGCCCTCAGATTATGACCTGCAATAAAAGCCTATGACTAAGACAAAGAAAACTATCAAAGCTTATTCTCAATAGCACAACCTATATTCTCTAGATATCAAAATGGTAAATGATAGCACTATTTATAGAGAGATGAATGGAAAAAGGATGATCAAGATTAGATGATTTTTATTTCGATCAATGGTCAAAATTAAATGAGACAAGATACTTGATAAGATTGCAAGTGAAGGAGAATGAGGAAATTGAATGATTTTTTGACAAAATCAATTAATTTGAAGAGGAAATGCATTTTCAAACAATAAAAACATTATTTAAATGCAAAAAGAAAAGTCAAGTTATCTTTTTGATTAAATGGAAATTTAATTCAAAAAGGTGAGCAAAAAAGCAAGTCATTAATTAAATAAGATTTAATTAATTTGTGTCAAAAAAGGCTAAAAGTGAATAATTAAATAATTAACATAATTATTCAATTATAATGGAAAATGACAAATAATTAAATAAATATAAATTTATTTAATTATAGAAATTAAAGATATTAGTCACATGTAATTAAATAAATGTATTTAATTAATCAGGAGTAATGGAGGAATTAATTAAATAATTAAAAATTATTTAATTAATTGTAGAAATATGATCGTAGACCATGGAAAAATGGTGTTAGCAAGCCTAGGAAATTTTTTAGTGTCTACAGTAATTTCAACCCTTTCCTCAAATAAACATTGGTTCACTATTGCTCTTGCTTGGTTTTCATATTCTACATCCTAAGATTTTTCCATAAAACTAGCTTTCTTAGAAATTTGATTAGCTACTCTAGGTGAAACAATTTTTGTGTGGCTCTAGTATCTATAAGTATGGAAATAGATAAACCAAACAAAGTACTTAGAGTTTACACTAGGGTGATCTGGTATTTAGCTTGCCGATTGTCCATTGTTGCATGGATCCTTTGCTGAAATGTAGCTCGTTCAGGAGGAAGTGAATTACCACGTGGTTGCGAACTTGATGGTTTGTTAGGTCATTGACTAGGAAAATGATCCCCTCCACATGTATAACGTCCTCTTACTAGACCTCTTCTTTTTGTTGGCCTATTAAAATTAACACCATTCCCTCTAGCTCTGCTATAATTACCACTGTTGTAGTTGTTTCCTTGATGATCCTTCCTCGACTCATTCCAATTGTTTCAGGATCCTTTGTCCCCTTGCCTTTGAAATTCCTACTCCTTATTAAATTTCTTGGGAGCTTGTTTAAATTGAGATCTTTCGTTCTTCTTTCGATTCTTCTTCTCCCAATAGATTGAGATGGCTTTGAGCTTTTTCTCTTGCTTGATTGCCTTCTCATACACTAAGTCCATAGTGTCAGACTATGTACATCCACCTCTCTACCTATTTGGCTATTTAGGCCCATAATGAATTTTTTGTTTCAAAATCGCTCATCTTTTTGGTACATTGGAACATACCTCAAGAGACGAGTGAATTTATCCCAGCATTCATTCACTAGCATATCTCCTTGTCTTGAATTTTGGAAATCAATGAGTTTTTGATCGAAAAAGAGCTGGGGTAACCACCTCTTTTGAAAAATATCAACAAACTCATTCCAAGTCAGCTTTAAGGAATTGATCTTCCAAGTTCCATCTTCTTCATCCACCAGTTAGAGGCTTCTCCAGCTAATTGGAATGCTCCCCACATAGCTTTAGTAACCTCAAAATAGTTTCTTATTTCAAAATACTTCTCCATTTGAATTAACCATGTCTGAACTTCTTCTTTGTTCCAGTGCTTCCTTCGAAATTAGGAGTAATCTTTCTCATATCCCTAGATAATTTAGTTACCATAAAATTTCTCTTGGTTCCATCAGAATATGATTGAGTTCTAACACTTTCTTGATCTCTAGATTTAGTCTGATTTCTGAAATCCTCCCCTTCCTCCTCATTGTTTAGAACTTCTTCTTCTTCGGTGTGTAGTACTTCTCCTTAGATTCCTCTATTTCTTTTCCCCTCACTTCTTGCTCAAGGTTTCAAAACCTTGCATTAGTTTCATTCATGATTGCCATATGTCGATCCAACTTGGCTTCGACATTATCCAAACCTTGTCCAACCTCTTGGCTCCCTCCAGGATTAGTTCTTTTCCTAACCATTATTTTAAGTATAGTTATACCTAGAGGTTCATCTTTAATTAGATCCTATCATGGTGTACTAAATGCATAGGAAACATTTCAAAAGAGCAAAAATTCACAAATAAATTTCATTAAGGTTCTCATACAAAAATTTTGATAAAAAAATATTCTTTCATTTATTCACAAGGATTTTAAATATCCTTTCTTTTACATTGAATGATTAGTCAAATAGTCAAGAGGAGAGTATCCATCAGATTCAATTTTAGATATATAACTATGAGGGATGTACCCCTCATATTTTTTCTCATCTCTCATTTTCTCTTCTCTATCCCAAAAATGATAGTAACCTTCAAACTTGTCTTTTAATACATGGTTTCGAGGAACGTATCCCTCTGATTCATTACTAGAGGCTATACAAATTACTTCAACCAAAGGTACTACTCAAGGGTTTCTAAATATCAACATTGGACTGACACTACATTTTGAGGGCATATTCCTAGAAAGTAATAATGAGTCTGACCTAGTAGGAGTGACATATGGTAAGTTGTTGAAATTGGCTTCATCTCTCATCCTTATTTTCTCTTGACTAATATGTGATAGAGCATGACTGATTCTCTCAGTATCACTTAGCTAGATGGTGTTTCCATAGTGGTTTTCCTCAATGGTACGAACAAGGGCTTCTTTTTCCTTTTTAGCCCATAGGTAACACTCATTTCCAATCACTGACTTTCTTGTAGTTAACCTGATACACATCATCCTAGCACAAGAATTTTCCAAGCATTACATTCATAATGTTGGAAGGGAAAACACAACGAGAAAATAGGTTCCAGAGTTGAACCTAGTAGCTCTGATACCATGTGTAACATGCCCACTATTTTACACAATAACTTTCCTAAGTTTTAACCTCAAGTAAATAGTTTAAGCATCTAACCATTATGAGAAATATATTTTTTCTTTTGAAAACTATAAAGATAGCATGCACATTTGGACCAAATATATTTCCAAACTTTTCCATTGCATTATATCAAAGTATTACAACTTTCCAAAATAATGATTACATAGTACATGATAACATGATATCATTTCTCTTTTACAATCTTTCCATAGATATGGATACAAAATACATAGACAATACTCCATGGAGCTTACTAGCAATAGATGTATGAATGGTCCAGGTGCCCTCCATCAAATTTTGGTCACCTATTGATGAGGAGAAGCATCACTCAAGTGATTTTCCACCAACCTTGGACTAATTATGGTCCTCCGCACATCTACCTAACTGATAGATGGCCCTACCTTTCGACAAAGAGATTGGTTTGGTAACCTCATAATAAATATTAACCTTTCCTGAGCTTGGTGTTGTGTCCTACATATCTAGATCTATCACATAGTGCTACAACCTACATATATGACATTCCTCCACCTAGTATGTAAACCTGGATCACAGTGAAATGATAGTGGAAACAGTGGAAACTTAAACTACTTTGGCCAAAGTATTCATCACCTAGTACTTTGAGTGGATGTCATATACTTCACCCACCTTCCTAGCTCAATTTGTATTGACCATTCATAATCTATGCATAGGCTATCCCCTTCACTGGATTATCCTAACCCTAGGAATAACCTATTACCTCTATGTTTATCTAACACATCTACTAAGTAAATCATAGTAACTCTAAGACTCATTGAGTTTAAACATTTAGCTATGAAAGCTATATCCCCAATATAGTATTCATTCCCTCTATATCCACCCATTCCTTATTATAGAATATGTACAAAAAATTCAAGCAATGTAGATCTTTATACTAGTACAACAAGCAATCTTACCCTTTCACTTAACAATTAAATAATCTTTTCCTATAAAGTGATATAATCCTCTAATCAAAACAATCAATGTCTCACAAGCTTTCCAAACATAAAAAGTATAAAAGACTAGAAATCAACATGCTTGTTTATGGAATGCTCCAATTGATTGATCTGGTTTTCCAACATAGCCTTCCCTAATCAATAAGCAACTCCCAAATAACGTTCTCCCACTTTACCAAATACTTCCTTTGAAAAATCATCTCTCAATTCTCTCAAAAAATCTCTCACAACTCAAGAAATCAGATTATAATAACCCAAAAAATCCACATCAAGATTGCAAATAATATGTGTCCTTATTAAGATTGAGATCACCTCTATTTATACACAAATATCAACAACTAAATGCTAGAAACAAAGCATCAAGAATGGCACTTCTTAGCTCAAGAGATTTGAATCAACAATTAAAAGAAAAGGTGGCAACTAAATTTGTTGCTCAACTAACACATACACAACCAAGGTGAATGAATCGATACTAAAATAGACAACAAGAATTCTAATAAAAAATGCAAGGTAATTGCCTCCTAAAGGTAGGACTTACTTGACATAGTTGTGGGCTTGACCATTTCTTCATATTTCAAAATGCTTTACATTCTGAAAATTCATATTGAAAGATATAATTCTAATCGATTGATACTAGATTCTTAGTTGGCGCCACATTATGTCATTCACACCATATTGCATGGGTCATTGTTGGTTATTTAAATTGGTCGATACTGCCCCATGAATCAGCATTTACTATTGTTCTACTTTTTGACAAAATATTGGCAATAATATTTACACATTAAAAGGCATTGGATACTAAGTGATTTTATATGGTGCTGCCCATATTTCATAATACAACACTTTAAATGTTTAAAGCATCACTTATTAATAGATATGCACTGTTCACATAGCGCTAAATTCCCTTTATTAATATGTTGTGCACATTACTTAACACAAGCTATATTTTATATGCTACATGATGGTTAAATAATTCAATGTTATCATTATCATATATATAATGATTATATATATACATTTATATGTATATATATATTCATATTTATATATATCTCAATTCTCAAGTTTAAATAATACATTATTCGATATATGTATACACATTCACATATTGATGTATGCATGTGCATATATGTACATATATATTAACATACTAGTATGGACGTATCCTTTTCGTCAATACATACTTGTAAGTTAATATATATATGTATATTCTTATATACTATACACACACACACACATATATATATATATATCACACCTTATATTTAAACACATATATTCACAGTCATATCAATCGACATTTATACATGGTATGTATATAAATTTTCCATCGATTAGATATAAACATGTATAGAAGAACTCACACATCTCAAAGAGACTCAATACTTAGACTCCTAAGCAAGAACATTCACAAATATAAACATAAGCAAGACTAAAGATAACTTACTATTTCCCAAATATTATCCCTACTTGACCAAACTAGAAGTGTCTGTGTGTGTGTGTGAAATATCGGTTTAGGTCTTTTATCAAAGGTTACCAGACCAAGTTCTTCTCACTGAGTGATACTTCCCCTCTCTTCAAGAGGTTTGATACTTTTCCTGCAACCAAATTTACACTTTGCAATAGTAGTTAGTTAAAAACAATACATTCTCTTACATCATATATATTTTCATAATCAAGACATTTCATCACTTCAAATTAAATCAACATTTACTCTTCATATTTCCAAAACGCATAAAGCATAAATACATTTATCTAAAGCATTTTCACCCAACTAGGTAAAAGTAAATAAGCAACAACACAACAAGGTGTAACATTTTCTAATCTAATCAAGCCAAACAATGAATGTCAATTGCCAAAGGCAATTGCAATGCTTTATTTTATGAGTTTCCTTCCTTGTTTGATGGTATTTTTCTTTAGTTGTTGGCAACTAGATATCAATTTTCTATTTGATAAAAACTCTAGATGTGTGACATCTTATAATTAGTTGGTCATTAAAATCAATTGGGAGGCCATAAAAATTTACTATTGGTCATGTAGAGAAATATTTGAGGGAAAATATTCATTTTTGATAGGCTTAATGAACTTTTTTGGGTTGTCCTCGACTATGTGGTACATTCCTAGAGGATAAGTGACAATAAGGAGAGAGGGAATGTGAAGAGTTGTAAACTAAACAATGAGAGAAGGAAAATAGTCTTTAGGAAGATAAAAAAAATAGAGAACATATGGATAGAAAGCAACACATGAAAATAATGGATGAACGTAGGATTAACTAATAGGGGAAGTAATAGAGGGTGAAACTTGGAGAGAATAATAGAGAAGTTAAAGAAAGAGTCAAGGTAAAATAAAATCATAGCTTGTGACCATTGGTTACAAAAACTTCTCATGAAGAAAAATGAAAACATTTAAGTAGGAAGTTACCATAATATATTGGTTAAAATAATTATAGGAAAGGAAAGTTATATATTTTTATATACCAAATATTAGTCTTTTGAATGCATTGTAAGTGTGAATAGGCTACCACTATGGTAAATTTTATTCTTTGAAGTATTTTTTTTGAATATATGAAGCCACACAAAAAATTAAATAGGAGTATAAATTTAGTTTGGCCTTCAAATTATTTCAAGTGTGTTGATTTGCAATTTATAGCTGATAGATTAGATTATTTGAAATAAGACCTCCTAGTCTAGACTTGTAATATTATCACAAAGAAGTAAAAAAAAATCTCTTTTATTCACTTTAGACAATAGTTTACCAAATAATCCATAGAATTTATAAAATTCATCTTCCCAAATCTAAGAAAAAATATTTTTGAATCCATAGGTAAAGTTAGAATTTTAATTTAAAATTAACTCAAATTAAGTTATTAATGAGATTTATAAGCATTAGTTTTACACATATTTTTGATCTAGATTCCTCCTTTTACTTATGTAGGTTGATATTTTTTTCTATGTATTTATACCTTTGGAATGAAAATGAATTGGATATCTATAGATTTGACAATCTTCAAACTCTTGACACTAATGTGAAGGCAACTTCTCGCTAATTTATGTTTACAATGCTTATTGTTGTTCTATTTATAATTAAACCCCATGCTTATGGATTGCTAATGCCAAAGCCATTTTAAAGAGATTTTCTATTAACCACCATAAGATATTCAACTAATTATACTATTTTCTTTCTTTCTTGTTCTATATAGGTCCAAAGTAATGCTGAAAATTTATGACAGTAAAGAGAGGTAGATTAGATGGTCTATTTTCATTTATATACAATAATAATGTAGTATTAAAAATAAACTATATCTTACTTGTTTGCAAATAGGTTGATATTGGTGTGTGACATGAGGAGTTGCCAATTTGCTTATGTTGTCTCAACATTCCTTATATTTTAAGAAGGTTGTAAAATTGATTTGGGTAGGTTCATCCCCATGCTATTAGAAAATTATTTTCAATATGACAATTGTCTAAATGATTTGTCAAAGCATTGTCACGTATGCTCTAATCTAACATACAATAAAATGTCACATACTGGTCATAATTGTCTTAGGTTGGAATGATAGACAATAGAGAGACCACCAAATGGACTTTGATTGTGATATGTAATGCCTCATGTGGCTTGTTGTTAATACATTCTAATAACCTTAGTGAAGCTCATTTTATCAATTCTAAAATGTATTAGCAACTCAATTATGACTTGTGTTAAAATCTCATATCTAATAATAAAATAATTCTCAACTAAATAAAATAACTTAAATCTAAAATATTTCTATTAATAAATATTTTCTTAATTTTATATAAATTATAATAAAACCAAAATTATTTAATCCAATAAATTTTGAAAAATATTATTTAAATAATTTTATATTTAAAAATAATTTTTACTTTATTAATAAATAAATATTTTTGAATTGATTCAAAATACTAATAATAATTAAGTAAAATTCATTTATAAAAATATTATGCTATTAAGACAAAAATTAATAAATAATAAAAATCAAAAACTAATTTCTTATTAACTTTAATCCAATAAATATAATATCCAAATATAAAATCCAACGAAGGTAAAAGGAAATTTCCTATCCATTGAAAAAGTTAAAAAAAGTCCAACAAAGACGAAAAAGATGTGGGAAAAACCTGGAAAAAGTCCAAAAGGAAGTTTCAATAAAAGTGCGCGCCAGAAGTGACTTCAGTACACAAAGTGGGCACGACAATGTCTGATCACATTGGATTATATAGTACGGCAATGCTCTTTAATATGTATAAAAAGAATATTGTATTTTCCAATATTTCTCTTTCATATTATTTGTGAGTTTTGATTTACAGCTTTGCTTGCATCTCTGTGCAAAGAAGTGGATTAGGATAATACGCAGTACTACTGTAATTTTTATTGATAATCTGGCTATTACAGCTTTGAAGCTCGGCTGGTAAAGATGGTGGTGAATGATCTGATTAGGACTTTGGATAGAGTGTCGTTAGAAGTTGCCAAGCATCCAGTGGGAATAGACAGCGTGAAGAATGCTCTCATTCAGGAATTAGAGCTCAAGTCAGTGGATAATGTTGTTAAAGTTGGAATATGGGGTATTGGTGGTATTGGCAAGACCACAATTACCAAGGCCTTGTATAATCAACTTTATGCTAATTTCGAAGCTGCTTTTTTTGTATTTAATGTCCGCACAATTCCTGCAAAAGCCACACGCCTTACAAAATTGTAGAGAAAAATTCTCAAAGATGTATCCAAATATGGTGGATAAGTGGACAGTGTTGATGGAGGCAAATCTTTGTTGAGAGATTGTTTGGGAGAAAAATGTGTGCTGCTTATTTTGGATGATGTGGATACTTTTGAACAGTTGAATGCTTTGATTGGGGATTGGTTGACTCCTCGTAGTAGAGTTATTATAACTTCAAGAGACAAACACATTTTTCTGCTCTCATGTCCAAGTTCCAATTACGAAGATCTCTCTAAAAGAATAGTAAAAGCTTGTAAGGGGCATCCTCTTTCATTGGAAGTGATTGGATCCTTCTTGTATGATAAGAAGGATGACACAGGTTGTTGGACATAAGCCTTTCACAACATCACACTCCATCCAGACTTTCAGAAAAGAGTCTACAATACACTCAAAATCAGCTATGATTCTCTTAGTGATGATGAAAAAGAAATATTTTTTGACATTGCTTGCTTATTTATTGGAGAAGACGAAACATATCCCATTGCAGTTTTTCGGAAATCCTTGTACAAGCTGGTAGACACTGCCATATCAAATCTTTCAATGAAGTTATTGATAAAGATTGATGACAAAGGAATGTTTGATATGCATGATCATTTGCGAGACATGGGGCAGACCATTGCTGAAACAGAAAAATAAGGTACTCGACTATGGGAGGCTACCCATTTAAGCACCCTATGCAACAACACCAATTTCTCTCGTCTTTGACTCAGTGAAAGCAGTCCACAATGGCTTGAAACACTTTACAGTCCTGGTCTTCGCTATCTTCATTTCCAATATCTGTCCATTGGAGACACACTAGCCATGCTTCCTCCATGTTTGCTGTGGCTAAGGTTGGAACATTGCAACTTTGCAATCGGGATGAATAGAGCAGTGATGAAGCCACATCATTCCAGAAGTTCGAGTAACATTTGGCAATTGAAGATTATGGAACTAAAAGATCCCATTTATCTGGACAACCTTTCTATCTCTTCCGTGTTTTCACTTCCTAATACATAGCTACAGTACTTGGACTTGGAAGGGTGTCCAGACTTAGATAACCTTCCGAGTAGGGGAGAGGACCCAATATCTGAACATGTTTCAATAGTTGTGATAGTAGTTGTTTATATAATGTTCAATATTTTTTTATCAATATTAGATCAATAGTTGTGACTTTAAAGTTGTTAGTGTTGATGATGACTACCCATAATTAAACAAAATGTATTCCTTTGATCTAAAAAGCAACCAATCATGTGATTCCACATTAGTGCTCAATAAAACATGCTGTGAATGCACAAGTATTGGTCTCACTTTTTTTGGGACCTTTTTGAACACCTTGACAAAAAGCATGTTGATGTGGCATCATATTTGATGATGTGACCTTGAAACCTTAGTTATAAGCAGGGGACTTGCCAAGTAAGGTGCTTTAAAAAATTGGGAGTGATTTGAAATTTCCACGTAGGATAATTAGAAGCACGAAGTTAGGGTGCACAACTACCAGGTCCTCTCCCCTAGTATTGGCAACCTGTCACA
Organism: Sequoiadendron giganteum; assembly: GCA_007115665.2. Classification (NCBI taxonomy): domain Eukaryota; kingdom Viridiplantae; phylum Streptophyta; class Pinopsida; order Cupressales; family Cupressaceae; genus Sequoiadendron; species Sequoiadendron giganteum. Next base: position 107,114,235 of record CM021110.1, on the reverse strand, counting down.
ACTATATCTGTTTGAACTTGCAAGACTGTTGGGAATTAATTAACCTCCCTGATAGCATTGGCAACCTGTCACAGCTGCAGTACTTGAGCTTAGACAGGTGTAAAATTGACCATCCTCGTACATTGTGATAGTTTAAATAAGCCGCCTATCAGATGAGCATTCCTCGGTTGGAGCGTTAAAATATTCTCAAAATTATGTGGTGAGGGAGTATTAAATGGAATTGCCTAAAGAGGCTCAAATTTCCTGTCATTTGAGCTCCTACACCTCTTGTCATTTGAGCTCCTTTAGTGAAGGTTGTATTAGATTCTCTTATGATTTAAGAGTATGTTATTTTAGTTTTTCTGTGTTGCACGAAAATGCAAAAGGATGTGTCATTTTTTTCTAGCTTCAAGGGGTTAAAGTCCATGTGATATTGTAACATTATTATTATTATAAGTTTTTAAAATAAAATTATTTAAAATAAATAAATAAATATAATTGTGTAATTTGATGAATGATTTTTTAATTTTATTTTTAAATTAGAATTAGAATTTAGTTTGATTAAATCTTTATTAAATAGTTGTAATGTGTTGATTAACTATTTCATTTTAAGAGATCTACAAAGTGTGGAAGAATTTTATAGTAAGGGAGATGGTTCATGGTGATGAGGGTCTATTGTAGGAATAGGAGTTGACAGCCTGGACCCCACTTGTTGACAATCTATATATTAATGTTGTATAACAGCTCAAGCATTCTCCAAATTTACCTCGCAATAACTAAAAAAAGGTATTAGGCTCACCATTATATATTATTTTATGTAATATAACAGCAATATAAAAAATTATAAACAAAACCTATAAATTCATAATGATACATGCTATTTGTTTCATGTTATGTAAATTTTCATATACAACACAATTTAAAATTTCTTACACCTCTCAAATCATACTAATAAATGCTATTAAGCCAATCTTTCAAATCATATTAACCATTAATAAATATTGTCAACCTCATTCAAACCCTCACACACCGCCTCTCAAATCAAAATGATAAGTATTCAAATTATATTTCATATCACTTCTCTCATTAACTTTAGCTATGCCTAATACAAATTCCCTCTAACAATTCAAATCCTCCCACTTGCTCTATATAATACCCTCAAATGCCTATAAATTCAATTTGAATTCTACATTGCACATTACACAGTTCTAGACACATGTTGCAGCTTTCAAAGGATGCATATTTGAGAGTTTTTATAAGAAATAAAATTGATAAAATATTCGATTTATGTTTATGATTCATATTGTCCAAGTTATGTATATACAAGAGTTATAAGAATAAAATTGATTAAAATATTCTATTTATGTTTATGATTCATATATTTCATGTTTTCTTTTAGAAATATTAGCACTCATACATTTCCTATCAGTCTTATTTGAGAGTTGTTGTAAGAATGTTTAAATTGAAATGAGCTTTAAATAAATGATGGAAGTGAACTAAAAATTAATTCCAACACCATGTATCATTATTGGTTGCATTTTATACATATAACTAAATGAACATGTTCTATTGTTTGCTAAAGGTTTTCTTAAATCTAAAATAAATAACATGTATCATTATGAATTATAGGGTGTTGTTTATGATTCAAAATTTAGGAATATACATAAATATACGCAATATCAATTGAAGTGTTTTGTGGCATGAGAATGTTGTGGACATAGGTTCCTTGCTTACCTATTCATCACCGCAATAATACACATATCCTAGCCCGCATCACCACCAAGTCCTCTCCCCTATATATATGTTTACTATAATTGAGCTTTCTAATTGTGTTGTAATTCGTAAAACATGCTCATCCTATTGTATGCATACAATATAATGCATTGTATAAATAAAATGAATGAATCATAAACATATAACTGACTGCTAGTACTAATATATATATGCTTCTTACAGTTTTGTCAATGCAGATGAAGAACAAAGCCCAAGCCAAAACTAGGTAAGGTGTAAAGAGATTATGAACAATAATGCTTCTACAAAAGAGAGAAGTTAGGCTACCAATATCTTTAGAGGACGAATTTATTCTCATTGCACACCCACTTGAACCTATGATCCAAGTCAATGCATCTGTTACAACAAAATATTTTAGTGCAATGAGAATGGTCTATCGATGTTATGGAAACTACCATGAAAGATGATGAAGATAATGGATTTTCAATGAGGGGGCATCAAAGAAGTGGGGCCTTCAAACAACCACATTGACTAATTGGTTGACTGGTGTAACTTGCACCAAAAGGAAAGGAATCCCAAATGTTTTGAATGAAGAAGAGGAAAAGGTTGTTGAATGGTGCAAGGAGATGGTTGCAGCAGTTGGCCATGGATTTGAAATTATGTTTAAATGTTGAAGTAGCACAAATATGCCAAATAAGGACAAATCCATTCAAGGATGGACTACCTGGTAAGTCTTGGTGGACATGTTTCAAAAAATGACACCTTGATCTTACTTTGACAATATCAAGACTTAATATAGTTAGGGCACTCAATTTAAGGCTTGCAATGTTCTATGACACATTGTCAAGGGTAGATGCAATTAATCTATATGGTCCATTCAATATTTAGAATTGCAATGAGGTTGACATTCAAGCTAGTAGAAATGGTGCAATGCAGGTTCTCACCAAAAAGGATAGCATAAGTGTTTCATACATTATACCGAAGAGCCGAAAGTGGATAACAATTTTATGTTCTGTTAATGTTGGTGGACGAAAAATTCCTAGTTTTTACTTGTTTAAGAGAAAGAAACAACTAAAGAATTACATTGCCAATTGTGAACCAAGTGCATGCATGGCTGCTCAACCCCATGCGTGGATGGCAAAAGATCTCTTTCTCAATTGGTTGCACCATTTTACTAGTTGCGTACTAGGGGATGTCTCACCCACTAAATGACACATGTCGATATTTGATGGCCATGACAACAATGCTTCCTTCTCAACTATTGAAGTGGTATAGTCACTTGGTATTGACTTGCTAACCCTACCAACCCACACATCTCAAAATTTACAACCATTAGATGTTAGCATCTTCTTAGCCTCCAAATCATATTTTAAGAGTGAAAGAGCATTATGGAAAACTGAGTATCTTAATTTAAATATTAAAAGGGCAGAGTTGGCAACACTAGAAATCCTTTCATTTCAAAAAGAATTTATTGTTGAAAACATTAAATTGGTTTTAAGAGGATAGGTATTTGGTCTTAAATCCAAATGCATTGGTTAAGAATATACGACCAAGTGACACAATTGAATTTACTACCCCCGAGGATGCTTAAACTGAACAAAACATTCTAATTCTATATAGTATTGATGTGCCACAATTAGAGGTGGAAGAGACACATGCAAACCTTGTAGCAGATAGAGTCAAGCCATTGACAAAGGAAACATGTGCTCCAATAGATACAAATGTTTTTCTAGAACGACATACTAATGTAGAATATACACTATTCCTACCCACTGCACCATACCAACCATCATGGTTGTTGGAAGGGGTTACAAATCTTGGTAGTGAGTTGAATGCAGATGAAGACCGAATCCTTTAATTTCCATCTCCACCAAACAACATGATCCCATCTACCTTAGTGCATTTTATGTTGACTGTGGAGAAAGTGAAGCTACTAAATTGGGAGGAGGTCAAGATGTGGATGGAAATGTTAGTGAGGTGCAAGTTGAAAATGAACAAGAATCCAATGAGCCATTAGGAGGAACAATTAGTTCCAACATCAACCAAATCTTGAAACTACTTTTTCATCTGGTGAAGGATATGTCAAACGAACAAGTTGAAGGTGGGATTTGACTAAGTAAAAAACCTTAGCTCATTGCCATATATGACTACATGAAGCTATTAATGGAGCAAGAGGATACGATGAAGGAAACCAAAGTGTTGAAAGTTAGGAAGAGAGAATAGATGGAGCAAAGGAATCTTGAAAGAATTACGACAAGAGACATGAAGGAGCAATTGAGAATGGAAAAATAATTTCAACAACACGAAATTGAGATACAAATAATGCAACAAAGGAGAGAGAAGGAAAATAAAAAGGAGCAACTAAGGATTCAACGAGAACAAGACAAATGTGAGAAAGAAATGGAAAGGGCTACAAAAGAGTTAGAGAGGCAAAGGAATTTAAGTAATCCTCAAATACATTACCATTACATCATGTAATCTTCAAGGACTTTGTATCCATCCACTACCCTCAATATTGTTCATCAATGCCTATCACAAGTTTGAATTAGGGACATTCATGTAGCAGTCCTACTAGTTCTCAAACAACCATGAATGACTAGTTGGTTGGGCAAGGTTTGCCAAGAAACAATGCATCAAAAAACCCCATGCCCTCATTTGGATTCTCCTTTCCAAGTTGGTTTGAAGGATTATAATGTTAGATTGTAAGGGTTGAACATTTTTTGGAGAGTCATTTGTAATTCTCTAATTTTTTGAAGGTGTTTAGTTTATATAAAGAACCAAGTTTGTTTATAGAATATTGATATGTGAGTCACTAAATTTTTCTTAACAATACAATAACTGTTGATGGTGGTTTTAGCATGACCAAATCTAAGCAACAATAGATCACTACTCCTCTTGAAAAGTATAGGTTCCTACTCCAAGGTTGCTTTAAAGTTAGGTCTTGACCATGATGGATAGCTTATTGGTCCATGTAGTATGTTTAAACAAGGGGTTTTTTGTACTCTAGACTTCAAAAAATGTATTGTCACAACACGCAAGATCGGGTAAAATGTACACTTATCTTTAACATATCACTTACAACCTTTTAGAGTTTAAATTCATTATATTTTATCAAATGTTACATCAAATCTAATAGATCTCAAAATTCATCATGCTCTTTAAAAATTTATAACAACTTTAAGATTTGATTCAAACAAATAATAAAAGATTAAGATAAGGTGAGGAACTAAAAAATGAACTAATTTTAACGAACAATGATAATTTCTATTTAATCTCTCAATTTTGAAAGGCTAAGAAAAATCAACAAAACCAATATTATAGTAATCAATATTCACACAATTAGATATAATATAGATGAAATCACCAAGGGGAAATTAAATATTCAGATTTTTGAGCCGCATCCAATCAAATCCCCTTCTTACATATGCAGATTTGAGACAAGACTCTATTCACTACCACTGATAAAACAATGAATTCACTAATTTATTCAACTTAGATAGATATAATAAACATACCATCACCAATGATCAATAACTCATCTTCAATCAATAGGTACAATCCTTTGATATTGTATTAATCATTAACAAAATTTAGTAGAAAAGTTCATACTAAATTGTATTTTCTTTTATGCATTCCAAAATGATTTATGATGATTAACAATTTTCACAAAGCCAAAATATGTAGGAATCACATGTTCCATAACTTGTGGATTTGAAAATAGTCTTCTTAGAGTTCAACTTGGGTGATCAACCCCAACTTAAAATAAATTGAAACTAAACTAAAAGCTAACTATGCAACTACAAATCTAGAACTCAACACCACATCAACAAACAATAAATTTCAAATTAATTTGAAAGAATAAATTTTTGAACATTACATCACTTAAAAATTAGGAAGCTCTCCAAAAAATAATTAACAACTTCATTCAAGTCATTCATGTTGGGTCCCTTATGATACTATAGCTTTATTCTTTACGAGAAGATGGAATTATCAATATTTTCTTGTAACTTGTCAAAGGTTTCTAACTCTTCTTGAAAGCTTTGAGTGCTTGCCTTTCATTGCATCATTTGGTCAATAGATCCTTCAGACACCTAACCATGAAAATAATCTTCAAATTCTTCGATCATATTTATCGCGGAGGCCATTGACAATGAGTTTTCCCAAAATGTGCAACCCAAATTTTCTACAAATTACTCTATCTTGATCATAACTTTGTTAGTGTAGGTTTATATTTCCTAGTTGGTTAATTTATTTTCCCTTAGTCATAGGTTTTTCCTACACTTTTATTAAGCTTGTTTAGGATAATCAAGTGAATTTATTCTTTAATATTGGGAGACGGGTAATGTGGTGTCCCCTTCCTTAAAGGGTGGAACACTCTCCATTTTTGATGGAATTCTCTACTTTTGGTGGTTAATTCCTATTGGTTGGATTTTCCACCTTGATCGCCTCCTTAGTTCAATATAAAATCACTACCTAGCTTGTATTTTCATTGATCTTAGAAGCTCTTAATGTAGTTTTATCATCCTAACATTGTACAATCTCTTAGAGTTTTGGTTTGGATTATTTATGTTTTTTTAGTTTATGTAACTTTGATTTTGTCTTAAAAAGTTCGTTGAGTTATTCAATCTATTTCAAATTTTTAACATGGTATCAGAGCTTTGGTTTTGAGAAATCTATGTTCTTAAATTCCTAATTTAGAGATTGAGATTTTCATGCAAAAATCTTGTAAATTCCCATATGCTCTTCTCTTGCGTTTTGAACAATCTGGAGAACTAGAAAGAGTTTGCAAAGATTTAATTACCTCTTTATATCACATATGTGTTTTGTGAGATCTGGGTGATTGCAACATTTCTGGTTATACTAGTGGTATTTTTTATTGTTTGAATGCATCTAGGAGGCTCGAGAAAGTCAAGAATGGATTTTGTTTCATCCAAATTGGAGAGCATTTAACATAGTTGCAAATGGGTGTTTGAAGCTCAAATTTGGCGAACATATTTTTACAAGAGCATTTTTAGCCCAAATGGACCTTTTCATTGCACTCAGATGGCCCAAAAACCTCTATTTTTATATAAAAATTGTCCATTTTAGATGAATTTGATTTTTGGAAAAAATTTATTTCATCAAGAGGGATGTCACTTTAGGCTAAATTCAACCATTTTAAAAAAAAATCATAACTTTTCTCCAGTGTCCATTTTTAGAAAACAAGATATTGTCAAAAAGATAGAGATGAGCACTTTCCATCCACAAAGGCATTGTAAATAAATTTGGACATTTTCTGCTTGATATTGTAGGTTGAAGTTGTTTGTTGCAAAAAAATTCAAAAATTCATAACTTTCACCCAAGAGCTTTATTTCCCAAAAACAAATATGTGTTGGAAAGGTATTGAAGAGAGCTATACAACTACAAGGCTATTTTTTCCATATTTTGTCTCAAGTTCATTTTATATCAAAATTTATAATTTTGGCTATTTTGGGCCGATTGAGCATTGTACTTTGGAAAAGGTTTTGTAATCACACTGAATTATAATCTGAATTATAATGTTCCAACCTTATAATATTTAGGGGGAAATTTTTGATACTAGTGAAAAGGGTGGGGGTGTTCTTGTGTTCATTTTCTTTTGCATTTTATCATCATGACTTCAACAAAAGTTCCTACTCTAATTACATACAACTATTTTGAGTGGAAATCACAAAAATATTTCACTTAAGAACTTTTGGTTTACATAGAATAAAAATGGGGCTTGAAACTAAAACGACTAAAGATGAAGAAAAACCTAAGTGGTTTAACATATGTGATGAAGCATATGGAGCATTGTGTTTTTCTGTATCTCCTGATTTGCTCTTTCATATTGAATCTTTGAATACTCCAAATGAAATATGGAAAAAGTTAGAATCTCTTTTTGGCACTCAAGATTCTATGAGAGGTCATATTTTGCAGAATGAACTTATTAATTTAAATCTAGACAACTTCAACACAATTCATGATTTCTTCACCAAATTGAAATCACTAAGGCTACAACTACAACAATGTGGAATTACTAAGAAATATGAACACATGATTCTAAATATTCTCTCAAAACTAAGTTTTGAATATTTAGTATTTGTTTCTACCTTCTATGCTACTAAGGATTTGCATTTGGGTCTCAATTCACCATGCCATCTTTGGATGATTTTTCTACTTCTCTCACATGGGAGCAAGATAAGTTAATCCAAATGGGAACTCTTAAGTCTTCTAAGTCACATGCCTTGGTTGCTAACCATGGCACAAATAAACAGTGAGGACAAAGTAGTAATTAGCATAAGAAACAAAAGAATAGCAAAGAGAAGAATCAAAATTTAGCTACTCCAAACACATAGCTAATGAGACCCCATCTTCAAAAGGTGATAAGCCTAAGAAGGAGAAGGTCAAATGTGCCTATTGTAAGAAAAATGGTCATGATGAGCATAAATGTTTGAAGAAACATGTAGATCACTTGACACAAATTCTCAAAAAGAATAATCTTAGTGTTTATGATTCCATCAAACAAAGTTCAGATGAGGGGTCTCACAAGGTGAAATACAACAAGGGGGAAAAAAGGGCAAGGCCCTTGTAACACTTACTTCTCCACCATTCCACACGACCTCTTAATTCGAGTGCTTCACACCACATGGCTTCAATTGAAGATGAACTTGACCCTTTGGAGCCATGTACTATGCCTTCCGTTTTGATGGGCGATGACACTCTAGTCGAGGTTTGTGGAAGAGGGTCTATTGATATGGGGGATGACACATTTCAAGATGTTCTTTGTGTACACTCATTGCTAACTAATCTCCTAATGATCTATCAAATTACTCACACAGGTACAAGCAAGAGGGTTGAATTTACTCTTGATTCAATGGTGATTCATGAGATGCACAATGATTCTATAGTTGTAGTTGGGAGACAAGATCATCAATCTCAACTTTATTTGTTCTCACATTGTTCTTGATCCACCTTTGTTTGTTCTACTCACTCATTCAGATGATGTGAGTAATTTGTGGCATCAACACTTTAGCCACTTGAACTACCACTACTTGCAACAACTCAATCAATAGGACATGGTTATAGGATTGCCTACAGTCTGGTTTGTTGATGGTGTTTGTCATGGTTGCATTATTGGAAAGCAGACAAAAGAGAAATTTAACAAAGTAAAATCTTGGAGAGCCTCACATTTTTTGGAGTTGGTATATAGTGATTTGGTAGGGCCATTTCCACAACCATCTTTTAGTAGAGCTCGATATGTTTTGACATTCATTGATGATTTTTCCAAGTACATCTTTATGTACTTTCTCAAACAAAAGTCTGAAGTCTTTAGTTCATTCTTGGATTTTAAGTCTCTTATAGAGAAAAAAATTGATAAATTCATCAAAGTTTTGCATACAGATAATGGGGGAATATGTCAACCGTAGGCTTGTACAATATTATTTTTCAAAGGGAATTGATTTGCAACATATAGTCCCCTACAACCCTAAACTATGAATGGAGTTGTATAAAGAAAGAATCAATCCTTGAAAGAGATGGCTAATTGTATGAATCAATCGAAGTATTTGGCACCACCTTTCTGGTAGAATCCATTAATTGTGCATGCTATTGTAATGGCGTGAATTTCCACCCCTTGCAAATTCCCCATTTACATACCCCTTACCTTAGAAGAATTAAATCCGACGATGTTATTCCACGTCCTTCATTTGATTTCCATCCACTTGGAAATTGTTTTTAGTGTCGATGGGGGAATTTCTGTCGTGGACGCTAGTGCGGTGCATGGATGATTGCACAAAGCACTGCCATCCTAACAAGATTCCCACCTCTAGAATATGTAGATGCATTACACTTCTCAATTGGTGATGAAGCATAACATCTCTGCCCCTTCGACTGACCTTGAGCTACTCCTTTGCCTCCAATTTCATCCTTCAAATCACTATCTTATTGATTCTCTTCAAGCTTCTTGAATCTCTCTTGCTTCTCGGCTTCTTGATCATTCTTCTTCACTCTATTCACTTCACTCACAACATTTTCAAAGCTCCATCACCTCCTTGAATCTGCAAGTTGATACCTTGTTAGATTTCTCTTTTTCTTGTTGTGGCAACGTCGATTCTTGAAGGCTTGCGAGCTCACTCTTTCTCCCATTTTCCTTGAGTGCACATGGTTGAAGGTGATATCATTCCATCTCTCATTCTACTTAGCATTATCATTTTTTTTACATAGCATATTATTGTTAGAATTGCTTGGTATTCTTCCTTTCAATGCTTTCCTTTATCACATTTCTACAATCATTGCTATTTGGCTATCCGTGGAGGAGGAAACACCAAAGAAGGGGACTGACTGAGGGAGTCCTCTAAACATAGCCCTAACATTTTTCCTCTTTGTTGTGTGTAGGTTCATTTCGAAGCAAATAATTCAAGATATCAACTTGTGGGTAGGAAAGTGTGCTTTCCTCACCCTTTCTTCATCATTTCATAGTTAAATAGCTAAAGTATTCTTCTTGTTATTATTTTGTCTAGTAGCTTTTAGTTTTTGTTATCACATTAAACTCTATCAACTGGGTCATTAGTAGGATTTTTTATGAGTTTAGACTACGTTTTGCACTTTCTATTCATATAGACGACAACGAACCACTAAGATGCTAGTGGGCCATGCTGGCATCCATGTCCCGCATTGTAGTCCTCTGGCAAAGAGTTACCTGAGGTACAGTAAGGATTCCAAAAACTTGGTCACCTAGCTTTCTGAAACTCTCAGGTTTGTAGATAGACAACTGCAATTATATTGTATTTCCTTTTCAGCCCTTAAACATCAAAAATACCTAAAAATTTCACCTAGCTTGAGGTAGATTAGGACAACTTGTTGTTTAAATCCCTCCTATGACCTGGGGCCTTGAGCAATTGGTCCCCCTCCTCTACATTTTGGTGAACTTGATGTGAATTCATAATATCTATTTCTTTGTATCGAGTCCCTTTCTCTTGCATCTTGGTAAGTTGTGGACTTGTGTGTTGTGATGCTTTATGAGATTCACAACTCAATCTATACTTTCGGATACATTGTTAGGAGTGTGCAACATCGACAGTTAGGAATGGATTTCACAAAGGTCACTATTGGCTTCACTTCTCGAGAGATGGCGTCGGAAGCTAAGATGAGTTTCTACGGTGAAACCACTCACACTCCCACTCCTACTTCCCCTATAATGTCACCTCTAGATGAGGATGATGGTATTACTATTCACTCAAAGCATCTTATTTCTTTGGATAGGAGGCTCTTAGATTTGGGGAATCATTTGGGGAAGGATAAAAAAACGGCTAGAGCTGCTAGAGTTTTTAATGAACTAAGGTATATGCTAGAAAAGGATTGGATGAGCATAGAGTTTCTTTGTGGCCTTACCGACTTAACATAAGCATATGTCCCTTTATACAAATCTTGGTCAAGCACTATTTGAGGACCTATGCTCGACTCCTATGAAAGAAAAATTGGTTTCTCAATGCATCTGACATCGGTGTGCATGGTTGAAATGGATCCCTCCATTGATGTCTCCACTCCTGCTTTGCCACTTAGTGTCAAAGAAAGCATAGTAGCTCTTGGATTCAATGTCCTTAGGGGTAATGCTAGTTTTGGCAGGATGACATGTGGTGGTGGTGGCTCTGACAGTGGCTACGGTGGTGGCTCTGATGGTGGCTCTAGAGGTGGCTCCAATGGTGGTCACAGTTGTGGCTCTGGTGGTGGTTCTAGTGGTGGATCCACTGGTCCTATGTCATTTTTTGACCCTATTTTGAATGCCTTGCTACAAAATATGGGTCAAATGCAAAACTATTTGGTGAGCCTGTCCCAGTTTTCTGCCCAACCCATCTTTCAACCTTTCTTCTGACATACTTCTTTGTCAGTGGAAATTCTAAATACTCCCATACCTCAGGGGATGGAAATTCCTAAATTTGAAAAGCAATGTGGTAAAGGAGACCCGTAAACACACATGCAAACCTTCAATGTGATGTGCACAAACTTCTTTCATCATGGCACCTTGATGACTAAGTTATTTCCTTGATCTCTCAAGGACACAACACTAGAGTGGTATTGTTCCTTTCTTAACAACTCCATATTCTCATTTGATCAACTTGTTAATCAATTTCTTCGATAATTCCAAGCTAACATTGGGCTGAAGATGACCTTTTTGGATCTTGTTTTGATGTAAGCAGGGAGAGCATGAGAAGATCACTGATTTAATTGCTCGATATCAAGCACTCTATTCACATATCTCCTACCCGCTACCTGACTCAAATGTGCAGAAGGTGTTCATTGGAAACCTGCAGAGGCCTTATTAGGATAATTTTTCTTTAATAAAGTATCCTTCTTTCCTGCATCTATGTGTGATGTTGTGGGAGTATCAACATAAGGTCACTTAGTTCGAGGTATCCTCCTCACACTCCCATCCAGAGCGAAGATGTATAGTATCAATTTCTTGCAAAGAAAAATCTGTTATGAATGTAGTTGTCATGTCTACTGACAAAGGCCTCAAGCACAAAAAATAATTTACAAAGATATCTAAATCTTATTCTTCTATTTCAAAGTTGTTAAAAGATAAAGTTATAACTGTGCAAGATCCCCAACCTCTTAGTGAGCCTTATCCTAACTGGTATGATGACAATGCATTCTACCAATATCATCATGTCCATGGGCATGATACTAAATGATGTATGCACCTGTGTCATGAGATACAAGATCACCTCGATGGAAATAAACAAATGTTGAATGAACAAGACAACTAAGAGGGGGGTGAATTAGTTGTATCTAATCAAAACATCAAAACACTCAATAGTAATCATATCCACATGCATTCACTAAACCCTTTTTCAGTTGTAATGATTGAACATGAAATGCATATAACATAAATTGAAATAACAACACCATACACAAGATAACACTAGATTTATGTGAAAAATCCAATGAGGGAAAAACCATAGCGAGGATTAGCTCAGAATATGAGTGAGAAAAATAGGTAAAAAAAGGCTCACTACCAGAATAGGACACACTATCCAAAAAGGCTTACAACCAGGTCTCAATGCCACAGAAAGAAATACAAGAAGGTAGAAGAGAAATGTTACATAGAGAAAGACTTCTCAATGCAACAAGGAATCCACCACAATGCTCCAACACTTTCATAGTCTTATTTGAAATATTTCAGACACCTTCAGCTCACTGCCTTCAAGAATCCAAGCACTTGAATTTTGCACTGCTCTGCTCAAATTCGCATCACACACACCACTTGCATCAACCTCGCATCTATTTTGATTCTCTCTTGATTCTTTCTTGCAACTCACAACAGCTCCACTCTTATTTATATAAACCTCAACCTTAAACACCTTCTCCAAGGTTGACAACTATCCGTTACACTTACAGATTCAAAATAAGTCAGCACCTAAACATTCCCACGATAGATAGGAATGAAAGGGGACCAAAACAACACTTAACTAGGACCTAAAATTAAGTCTCACATGCCATGCTATGTTTCCATTAATACTTGAACATTTTCAAATGTAGTGTATACACTAGGTCGACCGTTACCTATGAAAACACATTAAACATCAAGTACACACTTTTGAAGATTTTGATATACTTAACCACAAATCCTCTTGACACAAGCAAGATAATAACACCATTAACTCTCTTTCAAAGCCACAAGTCATGAAAAGCAACTATGGAGAAATGTGGAACAAATACATTTCTCTCTGACACCTCTATAAAACACTCCAAAACCAATTCACATATTGGTGAACAAAACTTCCTCTTACCAATGATCCAAAACCCAAAATTCTAAATATAACAACCTCAAACAACATATCAAATCCATACAGGCATAGCCTCAACATAGAAGAAACACATAACACAATCCGGAGCACATTTTGAACACTTGCACAACATAGTTTACTCTATCAAATTTTCTCAAAAGCACCTGGAAACCAAGTACCAACAACATCATATCAACTCATTAATTCATTCCAACTCATCTTCAAACACTACAACAAAAAAGATAGCTCCATGTACTCACAACACTTCCTCAATATCTCAACTACACATGCACAACCTGCAACAACCTATTTTCCTCTTTTTCACAATTTTTTCAATATCCTTGACATCTTCATCATGTAACAACTTCCTTAACACACAATTAAAATCAATGACAACACTAGTTAGTCGAATTTTTGTTGGCATCAATGATAACACCTTCATACTTTCAACAATCTCCCCTTTTGTCATTGATGGCAACACAATATGTGAAAATCCACCAATGACAACATAACAACTCTAAACACACTTTCTTATGATTTCCTTTCTTTTCTCCCCCTAAGTAGATAAAAAATTTCACATGATACTTTCTCTCCCTTTGACATCAATGGAAAAGGATATTTTTTTTTGCATTTTTCTCATCCTTTGACATAGAACCAAAATACTTGCTTTGAATACTCCCCCTTAGGATTACATCCAATCAAATCAACAACTCAATGAAAAAACATGACACTACCTACTCCCCCTGAGAGGTAGCCACCAACATCAGTCCAAACAAGAGATAGATTTATGGATCCACTAGACTGATGCATCTCCATATGTATCTAGTTCAAACAAGGAGGGGCAATAAACCCCAACTTCTCCCGAAGATACTCGAAAGTATCTTTAGGAAGAGCCTTAGTAAATATGTCAACAATTTGATCTTTTGTAGGTACATACTCAATTTTCACCTCATTCTCCATAACCTTCTCTCTCAGATAGTGATACCTAATAGATATATGCTTTGTCCTTGAGTGCATCACTGGATTCTTTGAAATGTTTGTTGTGCTTGTATTGTCACAAAAGATAGATATAGGCTCATCATACACTATTTTGATATCCTCGAATGTCTATCTCATCCACAAAACTTGTGTGCAACATGATGTTGCTGCAGTATACTTAGCTTCTGTAGTAGACAAAGAAACTAAATCCTCCCTTTTTCTCAACCAAGACACAAATCTACATCCAAGCAAGAATGTACCCCCACTTTTACTTTTCCTTTCATCAACACAACCAACCCAATCTACATCTGTATAAGCACTTAATGTGAAATCAATATCCTTAAGATACCACAAGCCATAATCTGGAGTGCTTCTTAAATATCTGAATATTCTCTTTACAACTGCAATATGTGTTTCTTTAGGATCTTCTTGAAATATAGCCACAAGAAAATTGCTTGCATGATATCTAGTCTAGTAGCAGTTAAATATAGTAATCCATTAATCATAGATCTATATTTTCTCTGATTAGCCTTAGGTGAATCATCATCTTTTCTCAATTTAAAACTAATCACCATAGGAGTGCATACCAGTTTGGAGTCATCAATTCCAAACTTCTTCAACATCTCTTTGACATACTTAGACTGTGAAATGAAAATCCCTTTATTTGTTTGATTGATTTGTAGCCCAAGGAATAAATTCATCTCCCCAAACATTGACATTTCAAACTCTTTTTGCATCTCTTCAACAAACGTCTTACACACAACTTCATTTCCACCAAAGATAATATCATCCACATACACAACCACTATCAAGATCTTGTCTTCCTCAATTTTGAAGTAAAGATTACTATCTGCAGTGCCTTTATTGAATCCTTTCTATATCAAATATCCATTCAATATTGCATACCAAGCTCTGGGAGCTTGCTTTAATCCATATAGTGCCTTCTTCAATTTTACATACCATATCTGGTTGATCTGATAATTTAAATCCTTCTAGTTGTTCCATGCAAACCTCTTCTTCCAATTCACCATTCAGAAAAGCAAATTTCACATCTATCTAATAAACTTTAAAGTCTTTATGTAATGCCCCTTTGTTTTGCCTTTTGTTTGGCCAGTGTGTCTTTGTGTGGGTATGTTGCTTTGATGAATTTTCTGGGTATTTTGATGTTATCTTTATTCCTTGTTTTGGATTAGCATAGTGGTTATTTGAATTAAAGATAAATATGCTTTGGATTATACTAATATGTTAGAATCATCAGTTGGTTGCATTGTATTGGTGAAGAGGACGGTATTGCATCACTCGCTTGCGAGCGCCCTATGATCCTGTGATTTCCTCTTCATGGTGTGTATTTTATGCTGGATATATTATATGTTGTTGGTAACTTGATTTACAGGTTGACAGGTACAAGACATCGACTCCACTTGGTTTCACAGGTTGGAGCGTGTTCAATACGCAACGGTATTCGATTGGGAGATAGTAGCTAGGTTTTCGTGTCAAGTCGTCACCCTAGTCCTTGTATGTCGTCAGTTTTTTGTTAGGATGTGTTGCTTTGAATTTTGTGCCCTCTCTTCGTTATTTAATTGCAAGTTGGAAAAAGGAATTAAATGGGTTTTAGTATTTAAGTTGTTAATTGAATTAATTGGTTATTATGTGGAAAATGTTATTTAAAGTTATTAAGTTAATTTAATTTAATTAATAAAATAATTTAATCTTGGATTAGATTTATTTTATTGAATTAATTAAATTAATTAATTTGAGTTAAGCAAATTCATTTTGGAAATTATTGCATATTTGTTGAAATTGAAAATTGAATTGAAAGTCAATTGTGAAATTTGAAATTGAAAAAAAAATTGAAAATTGAATTAAAAGTCAAATTAGAAGTTTGAATTCAAAAAAATAAAAGAAATTAGATATTTATCTTATTTTCTGTTTTGAAGAATTTATGAGGGGGTTGTTTGATTTTTTAGGGTTTTTCATCCTTATGGTTGAATTTGGTTTTCAATTTTTGGATCTTGGAGTTTGGAGAAAAAGTTTGAATTTGTAAGAGGAAGAATGGTATTCAATTTTGTGGGTTTTGGCTTGGAGTGGTGAAATTCGGTGGAGTTGAAGTTAGGAGCTGAATACCATCTGGATCATCTCACGAACTCAAGAAATCAAGTTCATTCAATTAGATAGTTTCATTTTGAAAAGTTATGTAGTTTGAATATGCTGTTAGAAAGCATTTAAATTTTGTTTGTGAATTGCAAATGGAAAACCCATCTTGTTCTTGCTTCAAAATTGAAAAGGAAAGGAAAAAAGCTCTGTTTTGAAATGTAATTTTTGTGTTCTTGGTTGGAATTGGAGTTTGAATAAATTCTTCCTCTTTTATCCATGCAATTTATCTCTTGGTGTTTTAAATATATATATATATATATATATGTATATATGCTGATACACACACACACACACACACACACACACACACATATATATATATATATATATATATATAATATTTTATATTAGGCTATGCTGTTGAAATACTTCTATTTGCCCCTAGGAAGAGGTGCGGATTTCAAAATCCGCAAGTTTATAATTTAAAAAAAATAAAATTAAAAAATTAAAAAATTAAAAAAAAAAAATTTGAAATTTTGGTGCGGAGGTGCTGGGGGCTCAACCCCCACCGCGCCCCCATGGGAGGTGAGTGGGGGGAGTTGCACCCAGCGCAGCCCCCCACAGACCCCATGGCCACCCACTGTGGTGGGACGGCTGTGGAAACACAACCGCCACCCACAGTGGTGGGTTCGGCTGTGTTTACACAGCCGCACCCACCCCTGTGGGGGTCGACTATGCTTTCACAGTCGGCTGCCCCAGGAAGCCTGGCCTCCACCCTCATGAAACCCCTGCACAGCCTTGGTAAAGGTGCCGCCGCCTTGTGCATGACCCGCGACCATAAGAAAATTCCGCGGCCAGCCTTAGGTCAAAAGCATGCGGCTCGAGGAGATGGGGTAAGTTTAAAATAAAATAAAATATTTGTATAAATTAATATTTTATTATTATGTATTAATAATATTAAATAATATTATAATATTATTTATATTTATATTAAAATAATTAAATTCAGGAATATATGTAATTTAGACATTTGCAAATTATACGAGTGTTTATTGCATTTTAAAAAAAATGATTTATTGAAAGCATGTTTTAAATTTAATTGAGGGGATTAAACATTGATTTAATTTAATCACATGATTTAAGTGGGATTGTGAAAATGAAAACGATGTTCTTTCAATCAACTATTGGTTTATTTTAGAATTAATATATATCAGATGGAATATCGGATTGATGTTAAATAAGTGAATGATTTTTTTGAAGGGAGAGAGAGAGAGAGCATTTATTTATTTAAAATGCTATTTTCTGAATAGTTGGAAATGCTTATTTTAGTAAGAGAAATTAGGGAATTAAATGTTAGTGTTAATTTCTCCCTTATCTGAAAAGATGGATGTTAATTCAGTTTATCGATGCGATAGATTATTGAACGTTAATGAGGAATGGATTTAGAATATCCAAAGGTAGTTTATTTCATGTGCCCTCAGTGATTATTTTCTTCTTGCTTTTGTTGGGAAATGGGCTAAAGGAGTGAATTTTGTTATGTGTGCCTCCTTGTCAGGAGCTGTCAGGAGCCGTTTTTGTCATTATTGTTACCTCCAGTGGTTGGAGTGGTTTATCTTTGTCGCCCCCTGAGAAAGGAGTGGGCTTGTTATCCTGTTTGTTGCACCTTGGTACCATCGATGTTTTGTTGGTGTGTGTGTGTTGTCGATTAGAAGAGTGGCTTGTAACGGGGGCCGGCGCACGAAGTGGTGCCAGGGTAACTCGTTATAAGTGGTTTAATCCAGTGATAATTAAATGCAACACTTAGAAGCTTAGGACTTACTTCACACTAAAAAGATTAGTAATGCCTCACTCATGGACCAAGTGCTCGGTTAGGTTTGGAATGGATGGGAAGGCCGGTAATGGCAAAGTCATCTATCTTGTCTGTACGAAAGGTATTTGGTTCCGCATTAGTAAGTATGAGGGCCGAGGATCGATAGGGGCCACCATTCGATGATCCACCATGGGTAACTCATGACGAGCTGTGCGATGACACTCTGTCTAGGACAACTGCTAGTTTTTTATTTCGTATTAGTATGTATGAGGGCCAGGGATCGGACTGGGCCACCATCCGACGATCCGCCGTGGGTAACTCATGATGTGCTGTGAGATGGCACTTTGTGTGACCATAGTTGGTTCTTGTGTTTTGCGGGTATGGTTTCTGTAACATACCTGATGTGACCATGGTTGGTGTTTTATTATGTGTATGGTTCTTTTAACATACTTGATATGCTTTATTTTCGGAAGCAATGTGACCATGTAGTGTTGTACTTGCATGGTGTTTGAGTTGTATCTGGGTTGTACTTATGTTGCCCTTGTTGTACTCGAGTTGTACCTTGGGATGTACGTGTGTGGTTCATGTGATTGGTTGTTACCGTTTTGGTTCAGTTTATGTTAGCCTGTGTCTAGAGGTAGATGGTCTTGGCTAGGGTTCCTGGTTACTATTTCCTAGCATGGGGGTGTGGGCCCCTTGGGTTCCACTTGGTTGGGTGGCGTGCACCTAAATCCGTTGGTTTCTTTCTTCATGTTCATGTGGACGAGAATTGCAGTTGGAGAGCTCATGGGATTCTATTTCAGTTCTTGCTTTATTTCATTTCATTTTTCTTGTGAGTTATTACCCCTCTTGTTATCGAGGTGGAAATTGTAATTGTAATTATGTTATTGGATTTGCCTCATTCGGGGAATGAGTGATTGTAATCTTATTGTTTAATTATGGATTAATGAAATCGAAAGTTATCCCTTATGCTTGATTTAATTTATCTTATTTGGAATGCATGTGTTTAATTTACTTAGTAATCAAATGACATGGTTTAATTCATGTTTTTTGTTGAGGTTCTATATAACCTTTATCTCGTAACCTTAGAGGATGTTGGCATCGTTAATGAGCTTGTTTAATTAATTATACTTTAAAAAAAAAATTATTCCGTTTAAGTAGTTAAATGCAACTTCCTCTAGGGTTGCGTGGCGGGGCGTTACACTTTATGTGCTGCAAATGCCAAAAACATTATGATAGATTTCATCCTATCTACATGAGAAAATGTCTCCTCAAATTCTATTCCTTCCACTTGTGAGTAACCCTTACACACAACTCTTGCCTTAGTCCTTACCACTTCTCCATTCTTATTCAACTAGTTTCTGAATACCCACTTAGTTCCAATTATGTTCTTGTTTTCTGATCTAGGAACCAATTCTCAAGTCTAATTCTTCTCAATTTGCATAAGTTCTTCTTTCATTTCCTTCATTTAATGTTCATCTTTACATGCTTCACTCACTATTTTAGGTTCAACTTTAGAAAGTAAACACAGATTCACCTATGCTTCAGCAACTCTACTTCTTGTTATTACTCCTTTCCTTTTATCTCCAATAATTTTATCTTTGGAATGATTCGTATACACATACTTAGGATTCTTAGGGTTCTTCTCTGGAGCTTCTTCCTCTTCATTCTACATTTATTTTTTATCATCTTTTTATTCTTCTCTGCAATCAGGTTCATCTGACACATATCTATACATTGCAATTGAATTCTACAAATTCTCATCAACTTTAACATTTGTACTTTCAACAATCTTTCTCAGCCTTTTGTTGTAACATATGTAAGCTTTTCTTTTAGTAGAATATCCAAGGAAGGTACCTTCATCAAACCTTGCATCAAACTTTCGTAAGCTTTCTTCATCTCTTTTGATATAACATTTGCCTCCAAATAATCTTAAACACTTAATAGTAGGAATCCTTCCATATCATCACTCATAGGGAGTCTTTGTGTTGTTAGCTTTAGCCTGAACTCTGTTAAGTATGCAAAAAACAATATGAATAGCTTCTCTCTAGTAGACTTCTGGTATATTTTCCTCTTTCATCATAGCCCTTGCAGCCTCTCGAACAGTCTTGTTTTTCCTTTCAACCACTCCATTCTATTGAGGAGTTCTAGGGGCAGACAAGTGCCTCTTTATTCCATGAACTTCACAAAACATGTTAAAATCATTGGAGGCGAATTCACCACCTTTTTTAGACCTCAAACATTTAATTTTCAGATCTATTTCATTCTCAACCATAGGTTTAAATGCCTTGGATATATCTAATGCATCAGATTTCTCTCTAAGGAAAGTAACCCATGTCATTCTAGAGTAATCATCAATCAAAAGCATAAAATACCTGACCTTGTAGACTTCTCACCCTTGTAGGACCAAAAAGATATGTATTAATTAATTCTAGTAGTTTGATAGCGGATTGTTCTTTTCCCTTGAAACTACTCCTTACTTGCTTTCCAAATTGACAATCCTGATAGACAACATTGATAAGCTTTGTGATTCTTGGCAGGTCTCGCACTACATGAACTGAATTGATTCTCACCAAATTATCAAAATTCATATGACACATCCTCTAATGCCATAACCAACTGTCACTAATTTGAAACATAAATCAATGTCCATCAACACCCTTAAGTTGATAAATGTTTCCATTTGTTCTCTTACTAGCAACAATCACAATTTCAGGCCCTTTTCTGATCTCACATGTTTCATCCTTAAACACAAGATTATATCCCTTGCTACACATTTTTCCAACACTCAAAAGGTCATGCCTTAAATCCTTAACATAGTAAAAATTATCATTGTTATGCTTGCTATCAAAACTGATTGAACCTATTCCACAAATCTCAGCTCCTGAATTATCTCCAAATTTAACTAATCCTCCATCATATTTTTAAAGTTTAACAGACTTACTTTTGTCTCCAGTCATGTGATTAGAGAAGCCATTGTCAAAAATCTAGTAATTCTTATCTTCTTTAATATGAAAAGCAGAAACCAAAGTACCTTGAACCTTATCCTTCTTATTTGGAACACTTTCCTTCACACAACTTTCAGAGTCAGCAGAACTATATTCTTCTTTTATTGCCAAGAACAAGCATTCATTATCATCAAAGTCTCCATAATCTAATTCATCATTAGAAATACCAACATCTTCTCTAACACAGTAATATTTCTTGATCATCTTTCCTTTATTCTCCTTGCTCTTATTGTTTATAGATCTTTTCAGACATCTTGAAGCATAATGACCTATATCACCATAGCTAAAACATTTGATAGGTAATTTACCTTTGTACTTACCAGTGCCCTTCTTCATTCTTCTTATAAAATTAGCTTCCACATCATCAAGATCTTCCTTATCTGAATCTTCAACCTTTTCTGATACTCCAACATTGAAATCGGTCTCTACATTTATACCATTTTTCAAGCCCTTTTTTTCTCATTTCAAAAGAAGTTAGTGTACCAACCATATGATCTCTAGAATAAGTATCAAGATTTTCAATTTCCTCAATAACAAATACCTTTTCACTATAAGAATTAGGAGGGAATCTAAGAAATTTCTTTACCAAATAGACTCTTTAAATTGTGCACCAAGACCTCTCATTGTGCTCACCAACTCATCATCTCTCTACATGTAGATTTTGAATGTTTCGTGTTCAGACATATGTAGGGTCTCAAATTGTGCCTTCAAATTTTGTAACTTTGCTTGTTTGACTTTTTCATCTCCTTCAAAATGCTTTCAATCTTATCTCAAACCTCTTTAGAAGTCTTCAAACTCCAAAATTTTACTAATTTAGTATTTGAAAGACTATTCACAATAATAAATCTTGCCTTAGCATTGATCTTATGCACCTTGATCTCTGCACTTGTACTTGGACCATTTTGAGGTGGAGTATATGTAGTCTAATAATCCTTTTCAACCCCAAATCCCTGAGTTGCTAGATATCCTTCTGTCTTTGTCTTCCAGAGTGCATAACTTGTGCAATCAAATCTAGGGCATTCCAAAGGAACCTTGTTCACCATCCCGGATCTACCTCAAGCGGTTAAGCTCTTCTTGAAGGAACCAGGATCTAATACCAATTGTTGAATGAACACTTAGAGGGGGGTGAATTGGTTGTATCTAATCAAAACATCAAAACCCTCAACAATAATTAGATCCACATACATTCATTAAACCCTTATTTTTTTGTAATGATTGAACATGAAATGCAAATAACATAAATTGAAATAACACCATACATAAGAGAAAGCCAGATTTACATGGAAAAACCAATGAGGGAAAAAATATGGCAAAGATTAGCTCACAATATAAGTAATAGCAAAATCGATACAAAATGGCTCACTGTCAGAATATGACACACTATCCAAAAAGGCTCACAGCCAGGGCTCACTACCATAGAAATAAATACAAGAAGATAAAAGAGAAATTTTACATAGAGATCAACTTCCCAATGTAGCAAGGAATCCACCAAAATTTTCTAACACTTTTGTAGTCTTGTTTGAAAAATTTCAAACACCTTTAGCTCACTGCCTTGAGGAATCCAAACACTTGAAATTCGCACCGCTCTACTCAAATTCGCATCACACACATCACTTGCATCGATCTCACATCTATATTGCTTCTCTCTTGATTCTTTCTTGCAACTCACAACAACTCCACTCTCATTTATATCAACCTCAACCTTAAACCCCTTCTCCAAGGTCGGCAAATGTTCATTACACTTACAGATTCAAAATGGGTCGACATTGAAACATTCCCGTGGTGGATAGGAATGAAAGGGGACCAAAACAACACTTAACTAGGACCTAAAATAAGTGTCACATGCCATGCTACACTTCCATTAATACTTGAACATTTTTTAATGTAGTGTATACACTAGGTCAACTGTTACCTGTGAGAACACATTAAACATTAAATATTAGATTTGGAATCTTCCAATACAGTTAACCACAAATCCTCTTGACACGAGCAATTTAACAACACCATTAGCTCTCCTTAAAATCTAAAAGTCCTGAAAAGCAACTGTGGAGAAATGTGGACCAAATACATTTCTCCCTAATACCTCTATACAACACTGCAAAATTGGTTCACATACTAGTAAAAAAACTTCCTCTTACTGACGATCCAAAACCTATAATTATAAATATAGAAACCTCTAAAAACCTTGAACAACATATAAAATCTGCATAGGCAGAGCCTCAACATATAAGAAACACATAGCGCATTCTGAACACTTGAACAACACAGTTTACTATGTTTATCAAATTTTCTCAAAAGCACTTGGAAACCAAGTACCAATGACATAATATCAGATCATTACTTCATTCCAACTCATCTTCAAACATTGGAACAAAAAAGATAGCTCCATGTACCCACAACACTTCCTCAATATCTCAACTACACATGCACAAACTGCAACAACCTGTTTTCCTCTTTTTCACAATTTTCTCAATATCCTTGGCATCTTCATCATGCAAAAAATTCCTTAACACAAAATTGGCATATATGACAACACTAGTCAATAGAATTCTTGTTGAAATCAATGAAAACACCTTCATACTTGCAACAATAGAATGCAAACAAGTTTGTGGCTAAGGAAAAAGTGAATTACAAATTTACACGGACCCGTTTTTGACTCACTATGAAAATATAATTATTGATCCTTCTAGTGCTTCTCCTAAGGCCTTAGAGTACGTAAACATGATTTCATTTACTCCCATTCCTCCTGCTCAACCTGTGACTGGTTTACAAAATATAGTCTTTACATCGTAGGATTTGCCCATGAACAAGAAAATTTCTCCCCTATATATTCCCGCTCACTTCAATGGAAACATTGTGATAAAAGTCCTTGTGGATCCTACAAGTCGCATGAACATTATTACCAAAGAGGCTTTTTTACTAAAATCTTTAGAAAGGGAGGAATATGAGAAAATAAAAACTATAGTGCATACCCATGATGGTCTCTCTCTTTCTCCTTATGGTTCTATAACTCTTTCTATCCTAGTTGGACCCATGACCGTGGATACAACTTTTGATGTCATTCTAGAATCTGATTTGTTCAAAGTGAAACTAGGCATCCCTTGGGTAGTTTTCATGAATGGAGTCGCTTCCATGATTCATAAATTTTTGATGTTCTCTCATGAAGGTGCAGTGCATGTGACACATGACACCGGATATTAGTTGATGGTAGTGCATGGGAGCCATTCTTTAGATCATTTTTTTCCTGCCCTGGTCGGTCAGCTCCCTCTGAGGATAGACCTACTTTATCAAAATTATGATAAGTATAAGATTGAGGGCAAGGCACACCTAAAAGTGACCTACCTTGTATCTCCCTACGCTATCTTAGTTAAGGGTTGTATGATAGCACAACAATGGGATGCATCTACCTCACAAAAGGGGGAGGAGAAATCTGCTCATGTTGGTCAGCCCCCTTCTTCCTCTTCCACATCTACAGTTCCATATGCTTCCACCTCTTGTCCTACTATGACACCCTCAACTTCTACTTCCATGTGTTTTATGGGGAGTCTGATGGTGCCTGCTTGGTGGAAGACTAAGTTTCAGGTATTCAACCTTCTCGTATTACCCACAATGCCTCGGTCCATTGTCTATGGTAAGGAGAAGGGCCCCCATGGAATTGCCTCTACGTCTTGGCCTGCACGGCCTGCTACTACTCCCACCTCTTTAGTGGAAAATGGGAAGAGGCCCGTCGCCAAGGCACTTGAGTCTCCTCCTCCACCTATTGTTGCTTCCATTCTTGCACCTCTTCCTCTTGCTTTTGCCCAAGAGTCAGACCCTCTGCTACTGATAGCTATGGTGGAAACTCCCATGACTGAACAAGAGCCTCTATTCCTCCCCAAGTCATGACCTCTAGCTCTTGGATCCAAAGAAACCACCTTGTGCATGAGTGCAAGCACCGAAGAAAGACTTTGGATGTTGAGCAAGCTGCCTCATAGAAGGTGGAGGAGGAGCTTGTAGCTTTTGCTTCTACTATTCCTATTGAGCCTCCTACATTCATCCCATTTGCTTTAGTTCCTATCGCCTCAATCTTGCTTCTGGCTCCTCCGGCTGGTGTGGATGACCCTCACACCAAAAGGGTGCAGGTGTTCATCACTCCTTCCATAGAGTCCCCTCTTCTTACGTCCCTTTCATAAATCTTGCCTTTCCCTAAGCCCGCAGATATGTCGAATATCTTAGTTGTATTTTTTCACGGTTTTCTCTTTTGCTTCCTCACCTTCTGCTTCTTCTGTGGAGATCCCATGTTCTCTGATGAAGTGCAAGTTGGAGGATGACCATGCTTTGAATGGGTATTAGAAGAAGGGATCACCTTCTTCAAAAGTTGGTTTTTCTTTGGCTTGCATCGTCTTAGTGACGAAGGCAGCCTTGGCGTCTCCCGAGTTCGTCACTACCCACAAGTATTTTGATGAGCCCGATAGTGGATCTTGGGTACCTCCTCCATCTCTTGTTCGGTTGACACAGGACACTCCCATCAAGTGCATGTTCAACTCAATGGATCATGTCTTGGCTCTATCAACGATCTTCGTAAGATCAATGAATTTCACCTCACAAGAGCTTGGTGAAGAATACCTTGAGGGGCCTTCTTCCTTGGAATTTGTCGTAGGAGAGTCATAGGATGACCCTCTCACTATTACACCCTTGCAAGCTCATCTGCCCTTCGCTTACAATGATCTAGATTGGGAGAACGAAAAACTCTTGGTTAATGAGGATTAGGAGGGCACCTCTTCTTTATTTGTAGATTATATTTGTGTGTGATATGCCCCGTATACTTGTATTTATGTGTTCTTGGAGGACCCTTGTCACCCTCGTAAGTTCTTGGATACAAGATTGTTTTGTGATGTAAAACTTCTTTTATGTGTTCCATCATTATTCTCTTTGTCGTGTTTTGATTTTTGACAATTGGGGACAATGCAAAGTGTTGGGGGCATTTAGGCCTCCATTCCATGTTGACCTAATTTTTTATTTTCATTTTGTTTTCATGTGCCCCTCTTCATGATTTGATATAGTAGGGGATTGATGATAGTTCATATATATTATTATACTATATCTATCTATTTATATTTACGAGTAGCTCTGACCCCAAATTATCAAATCCCCCTATCTCTTGTTTGTTATGTCATTGTTTTTCCGTTCTTCTTATCTTTCTCTCTTCTTTTCTTGCTTCATGATGTTAGGGTTCCTCTATGTTGTCCCTTGCATGTGTGACAAAATTACCATGGTTACATCTCATCATGTACCACGGGCCACAACATCACTTTGTTTCTTCTCTCTCCTTAGGATGTCATGTGCTTGCAAGCTTATTACAAACCATCCTAAGGGGGGCTATCATACTACAATTTTCCAAAAATTTGTATTCGATGGCCAACAAATCCCTTACTGGAAATCCCTCATTTTTCAAAAAATTCATTCTCCAACCAATACCCCTAGCAAAAGTTTTCTTTAAGAAACAAGTTTGTTGTGAAAGAAGTTGCTTTCTTTCCTTTAGATTCCTAGACAAAAGAGATATTTCAAAAGTATTCATTGATACTTGAATCATTTGCAAAAAATGCTATGGATTTTCAAATAGAGCGTCCCTTGAGCTAACCCTCTTTTTCTTTTGAAGGGTTCCCTAGGGATCCCTTTGAAAGATTCTCCTTCAATCGTTGGCTATCTATATGACTATCTGCCTATGTGGATTTTTATCTAACACACTTTCTCTATGGATTAACATGTTGCTTTACATGACTGAGCACTTGTGAAGCTGCTTTTCAATCAATCTTGGAGGAACGAGCATTTCGAGCCTGCCTTGCAGGATCGAGCACCTGTAAGGGCCTATTAGACTCTATGGAACCTTTCACATCTAGCCTCCCTAAAGATTGAGCACTTATGGTGCCTCCTTTGTAGGACTGAGCACCTATAAATAATTTTCATTCTGTAGGATCCTTTTGTTCATCTTCTATAGGATCAAGCACATGTGGAGCTAACTCTATGGACCAAGCACCTACAAAGCCTTTTGTTGACCTTTTGTAGGACTGAGTACCTGCAATGCATTTGTTCAATTCTCCTCAGGACCGAATACTTGTTGAGCCATCTCTTCTTCTTGAGCATTCAAGTGTGTCAAATCATGGTCTCCTTCCTCAATGATTTAGGTATACTTTCTTTAAACTCTTTTGATCTATTTTGTCTCGCATTTGCTAGTGCATATGCTCGATAAACTGGGGAAAAATGTAATGACGTGAATTTGAACCCCTTGCAAATTCCCCATTTACATACCCCTTACCTTAGAAGAATTAAAATCAATGATGCTATTCCACATCCTGCATCTGCTTTCCATACACTTGGCAGTTGTTTTTAGTGTTGGTGGGGGAGTTTCTGTCAGGGACACTAGTGCAGTGTGCAGACGTCTGTGTGGCACATTTTCATCCTGACAAGATTCCCACCTCTAGAATCTATAGAGGAATTACACTTTTTCATTGGTGATGAAGCATAACATCTCTACCCCTTCGACCGAACTTGAACAACTCCTTTGCCTCCAATTTCATCCTTCAAATAATTATCTTATTTATTCTCTTCAAGCTTCTAGACTCTCTCTTGCTTCTTGGCTTCTTTATCATTCTTCCTCACTCTATTCACTTTACTCACAACTTTTTCATAGCTCCATCACGTCCCTTGAAGCTATAATTGATACTTTGTTAGATTGCTCTCTTCGTTGTTGCAGCAACGTCGATTCTTGAAGGCTTGTGAGCTCACTCCTCCCATTTTCCTTGAGTGAACATGGTTAAAGGTGATATCATTCCATCTCTCATTATACTTAGCATTATCATTTTGTTTACATATAATATTTTTGTTAGCATTGCTTGGTATTCTTCCTTTTAGTTCTTTCTTTTATCGCATTTCTACAATCGTTGCTATTTGGCTGTTCGTGGAAGTGGAAACACCAAAGCGATGGATTGATTGAGGTAGTTCTCTAAAACAACCCCAACATTTTTCCTCTTTGCTATGTGTAGGTTCATTTCGAAGTGAAGAATTCAAGATATCAACTCATGGGTAGGAAGGTGCACTTTCCTCACCCTTTCTTCATCATTTCATAGTTAAATAGCTAAAGTATTCTTCTTTTTAGTCCACTGTCTAGTAGCTATCAGTTTCTGTTATCGCATTAAACTTTGTCAGTTAGGTCGTTAGTAGGATTTTCTATGAGTTTAGACTATGTTTTGCACTTTCTATTTGTACAAATGAAAGCGCACCACTGAGATGTGTTGAAATGCACAAGACAATTGAGAGGGGGGGTGAATTAGTTGTATCAAATCACTTTACTTCAAAACTTAATATTTTCACTTTAACTTAAATCTGTTATTCAGTGTAAACATGAAATGAAAATATAAAAAACAAAACACTAGAGACACCAGATTTATGTGGAAAACCCAATGAGGGAAAAACCATGGTGAGGATTAACTCACAATATAGTATTAATGCAATATTGGATACAAAGGCTCACTGCCAGAGGGCTCACTGCCCAGATACAAAGGCTCATTGCCAACAAAGGACTCACTATCCAAAAGGAGGTTCAATATCTACAAAAAAAGAAAAGATAAATGAAGATCCACCACTAGGGTTCCACACATTCACAATTTGATCAGAAGATTGTAGACACCATTAGCTCACTGCTTTCAGGAATCTAACACCTTAAAGTATTTTTGCCTCAATTCACTCTTCCACTCTCTGCTTTTCGCACTTGTTCAAAAACTTCACTTGCTTGAATCATGGATGGATGGATATGAAATTTTCCACAACTTGATTTTATTTTATACCATCTTCAACCCTAGAAACATTCTCCAAGGTCGGCTATACAATTTCATTTACAAATTCAAACTAGGTTGGCTACTCAACATTCCTGTGGTGGATAAGAATGAGAGAGGACCAATTACATATTTAATTTAGGACCCAAAAAACATCTTGGATCAATCACACTCTTCCTTAATTCAATGCAAAAACTTAATGTAACGTGTAGACACCAGGTTGGCCAAACCTAATAAAAACACCAATGGTCTTTGAAGTACACACATCTCCAACAAGATGATAACACGTGGATCACTCAACACACTTCATTAGACATTTTACCATCTCTGAGAATACCTCAGATGCATCTGCATCGATTACAACAAACTTCATTCACAGAGAAATCTTCAACAATCCAATCAGACCAACCAACAAAACATAGGGGCTATGGAGCAGGTCTTCCAAAATGCCAAACCACAAGAAATTTTTTCAGAACACAAAAACCATCAGTAAGAATCATCTCCTAGATCTGCAAGATTTGAAACCAAATTTTAGAAGATTACAGAGCCAAAACATTTCTCCCAATCCTCAAACATATAGTTCTGCCAATCCAGCTCACACACCGATGAACATATCTTTTACTCTCCATCGAATACAAAGCAAAAACTCTGGATATATTATCCATTGAAGATCATGAACACACTTATAGATCCACATAGGCATAGGATCAATATAGAAGAAATGCAAAGCACAATACTAGAGGACACTCATAACACACTCTTCAACACTACCTTCATTATTTCTCAAATTGTCTCAAAAGCACTTGGAAAAAACACAACTACAACTTCATAAATATAGCTCCATGTACTCTAAAAACTTCTACAATATCTCAACTATACAAGTACCATTTGTACTCAACCTAAACTATGTTGACATCAATGACAACATTAATGACAACACCATCAAACACATCCATACTTGCAACAATCTCCCCCTTTGTCATTGATGGCAACACATGATGTAAAAACCCATCAAAGATAGCATACATGATTTTCAAAAGAAACAACCTACGCAAGCATAAAATTTTCACATGATTCTCTCCCCCCCTTTAACATCAATGGAAAAGTAAATTCTTGCCATATAAGGCTCTGTTCACTTTCCCTTGGGAGTACACCCACATCACATACTGCAACAATGCACTTCTCTACTCCCCTTGAGGAGTAGACCTCAATCATTAGTCCAGATCAAAAAGAGTTTGTGAATCCACTGGATTGATGCACCTCCATGTGCAATTAGTTCAAAGAAGGAGGAGCAGTAACCAATAACTTCCCTCTGAGATGCTCAAAGGTATCTTTTAGAATGGCCTTAGTGAATATGTCAGCAATTTGTTCCTTGGAGGTACATATTCAAGTCTAACTTCATTCTACAATACCTTCTCCCTCAAGAAGTGATACTTGATAGATATGTGCTTTGTTCTAGAATGCATCACTAGATTCTTTGAAATGTTTATAACACTTTTATTGTCACAAAATATAGAGATAGGTTCATCACTCCCCACACCTATGTCCATCAAGTTTTGCTTCATCCAAAGTACTTGTGTACAACATGATGTTGCTACAATATACTCTACTTCTACAGTGGATAAAGAAACTAAATTCTATTTCTTACTCAACCATGAAACTAATCTTCCTCCAAGAAAGAATGCACTGCCACTTGTACTCTTTCAATCATCTACATAGCTAGCCCAATCTAAATCAATGTAGACATTTAATGTGAAATCATTGTCCTTCGGATTCCATAGCCCATAATCTAGAGTTCCTTTAAGATATATGAATATCCTCTTTATAGCAGTAACATGTGCTTCCTTAGGTTCTACTTGAAATATTGCAATTAAACATACTGCATGCATGATATCCGGTCTAGTAGTAGTAAGATACAACAGTCCACCAATCATGGATCTATACATGCTTTGATCAACTTTAGCAGATTCATCATTCTTACTCAACTTGCATCCGGTTACCATAGGGGTACAGATCGGTTTGGAGACATCCATTCTAAACTTCTTTAACAATTCCTTAACATACTTGGATTGTGAAATGAATATCCCTTTGTTAGTTTAATTTACTTGAAGTCCAAGGAAGAAATTCAATTGACCAATCATAGACATTTCAAATTCTTTTTGCATCTCTTCACCAAATTTCTTACACATACCTTCATTTCCACCAAAGATAATGTCATCAACATAAACCACAACTATCAACATCTTGTTTTCTTAATCTTGAAGTAAAGATTGTTGCCTGCAGACCCTTTGTTGAATCCTTTCTTTGTCAAGTATCTATCCAATCTTGCATACCAAGCTTTGGGAGCTTGTTTAAGTCCATATAATGCCTTCTTTAACTTACAAATCACGTTTGGTTTGTCTAACAGTTGAAAACCTTCCGGCTGCTCCATATATACTTCTTCTTCCATTTCTCCATTCAAAATGTAGACTTGACATCCATTTGATATACTTTTAAGACTTTATGAGCTGAAAATGCCAAGAACATCCAAATGTCCTCCATTATTGCTACAGGTGCAAAAGTTTCTTCAAAATCTATTCCTTCAACCTCTGAATATCCTTTGCATACAAGACTAGCTTTATTCCTCACCAGTTCACCATCTTCATTCGGCTTATTTTTGAATACCCATTTTGAACCAATTACATTCTTGTTTGTAGGTCTAGGGACTAGTTCCCATGTCTCATTCTTCTCTAACTGTTGTAGTTCCTCTTTCATTTCTCTTACACAACTTTCATCATTACATGCTTCATTCATAGTCTTAGGTTCTATCTTAGAAAGTAAACACAAGTTTACCTCAACCACTTTGCTTCTTGTCTTCACTCCTTCACTTTTGTCTCCAATTATCTGTTCCTCCAGATGATTTCTCTATACATATTTAAGAGTCTTAGGTGCGGGTTCCAGAATATCCTATTCATCAGGTTCAACTTCATTTATTTCCACTGGTCTATACATAGCTTCATCAACCTTCACATTAGCACTTTCAATTATTTTTCTCAGTCTCTTATTAAAGCATCTTTATGCTTTGTTGTTATTAGAATATCCAAGAAGAATTCCTTCATCACGTCTAATATCAAACTTTCCAAGATTTGCATCATCTCTTCTAATGTAGCATCTACTTACAAATACCTTAGAGTATTTATCAAGAGTCTTACTAGTCCATAACTCATAAAGGGTCTTAGTGTTGTTACCTCTAATCTGAACTCTATTAAGAATGTAAAAAGCAGTGTGGATTGCTTCTCTCCAATACACATCAGGAACATTTTCTTCTTTCATCATAGTTTTGGCAGCCTCTTGAACAATCCCACTCTTTCTTTCCACAACTCCATTTTTTTGTGGGGTTCTAGGAGAAAAATAATGTCTTTTAGTTTTTATGCCATGTTCTTCACATAATGCATTGAACTCACTAGATGTAAATTCTCCACCTCTATCAGACCTTAAGCATTAATTTTTAGGTTTTCCTCATTTTCTACTCTTGCCTTAAACGCCTTGAATCTATCAGGAGCTTGAGCCTTTTATCTAAGAAATGTAACCCATGTCATCCTAGAGTAATCATCAATTAAGAGCATAAAGTACTTGTCACCATTTAGGCTTCCTGTTCTTGTAGGACAACAAAGGTCTATATGGATTAATTCCAGCATTTCGATAGATGATTGTTGCTTTCCTTTAAAACTATTTCTTGTTTTTTTTCCCAACTGGAAACTTCTACAGATTGAATTTGAAGGATTTGTGATTCTAGGTAGATCTCTGACAACTTCCCTAGACTTGATCCTGATTATATTATCAAAATTCACATGTCCCATCCTTTGGTGCCAAAGCCAACTCTCATTAATTTGAGAAAAATAACACTAACCATTACCACCCTTAAGTTGATAGATGTTTCCATGAGTTCTTCTTCCAACTGCTACCATAGTTTCAGATCCTTTTCTGATCTCACAAGTGTTATCCTGAAACATAATATTAAAACCTTTGTTGCACATTTGTCCAACACTTAAGAGATTATGCCTTAAACCCTTTACATAATAAACATCGTCAGTATTATGTTTTCCATCAAAAATAATTGTTCCTTTACCAAAAATCTTAGGACCAAAGTCATCTCCAAACATAACTATTCCTCCATCATACTTCTCAAGTTTAGTGAACTTAATCTTATCTCCAGTCATATAATTTGAACATCCACTGTCAATTACCTAAAATTCTTCATCCTATCTAGCATGAAAAGCAGTTATTGGAGTACCTTTTGTTTCATCTTTCTTTCTCTCCAGACCATATTCCTTTGTACATCTTCCTTGGTTAGTAGATACAACTTTATTTTCCAGGGCTAGAAACAAACATTCATCTTTATCCTCGTCAAAGTCAGATTCATCATCAAAAATTCTCGCATCTTCCTTGACATAATACAATTTCTTGAATTTCCTATCCCTTTTGTCTTTGTAATTGTTATTATTATCCTTATTCTTCTTTTGTGTAGCTCTATTTGGACATCTTGATGCATAATGACCAATATTTCCACAACTGAAACACTTAAAAGGAAACTTACCTTTGTATTGACCAGTACCTTTCTTCAATCTCCTTGTGAAATTTGCTTTAAAATCTTTTGAATCATCATCATATCCTATCTTCATTGATTTAAAATTTGTTTCAACCTTCTCCTTTTCTATTAAATTTTTTCTCATCTCAAACACAATCAAGACATCGAATAGATGCTCTTTAGTAGATATCTTGGGATCATATGATTCTTCAAGAGTAGATACTTTTTCACTATAATTAGCTCCTTAAAAAATAGGAATTTGCAACTTGTGCGCAATTTAATCTACCTCAAGCGGTTAAGCTTTTCATCGAGGAAACAAAGCTCTAATACCAATTGTTGAAATGCACAAGATAACTAAGAGGGGGGGGGGTGAATCAGTTGTATCAAATCACTTTACTTCTAAACTTAATATTTTCACTTTAACTTCAATCTGTTATTCAATGTAAACATGAAATGCAAATAACAAAAAGCAAACACTAGAGACACTAGATTTACATGGAAAACCCAATGAGGGAAAAACCATGGTGAGGATTAACTCACAATATAGTAGTAATGCAATACTGGATACAAAGGCTCACTGCCCAGATACAAAGGCTCACTGCCAACAAAGGACTCATTTTCTAGAAGGAGGCTCACTGCCTACAAAAAAGTAAATATAAATGAAGATCCACCACTAGGGTTCCACACATTCGCAACTTGATCAAAATATTTTAGACACCATCAACTCACCACTTTCAAGAATCTAACACCTTAAAGTACGGTTGCCTCAATTCACTCTTCCACTCTTTGCTTTTTGCACTTGTTCACACACTTCACTTACTTGCTTGAATTGTGGATGGATGAATATGAAATTCACCACAACTTGATTTTATTTTATACCATCTTCAACCCTAGAAACATTCTCCAAGGTTGACTATACAATTTCATTTAAAAATTCAAACTAGGTCGGCTACTCAACATTCCTATGGTGGATAAGTATGAGAGAGGACCAATTACATATTTAATTTAGGACCCAAACAACATCTTGGATCAATCACACACTTCCTTAAGTCGTTGCAAAAACTTAATGTAATGTGTAGACACCAGGTCGGCCAAACCTAATGGAAACACCAATGATCTTTGAAGTACATGCATCTCTAGAAAAATGATCACTCATGGATCACTCAACATACTTCACTAGACATTTTATCATCTTTGATAATACCTGAAGTACATCTGTAATGATTACAACAAACTTCATTCACAAAGAACTCTTCAACAGTCCAACCAGACCAACCGACAAAACATAGGGGCTCTGGAGCAAGTCTTCTGAAGTGCCAAACCACAAGAAAGTTTGATAGAACATAGAAACCATTAGTGAAAATCATCTCTCAGATCCGCAAGATCTGAAACCAAATGTCAGAAGACTGCGGAGCCAAAAAATTTCTCCCAATCCTCAAACAAATAGTTCTACGAAACCAGTTCACACATCGGTGAACATATCTTTTACTCTTGATCAAACCAAAAGAAACAAATATGGATATATTATCCATTGAATCTTATGAACACACTTATAGATCCACATAGGCATAGGATCAATAAAAAAGAAATGTAGAATACAATATCAGAGAACACTCAGAACACACTCTTCAACACTGCCTTCATTATTTCTCAAATTTTCTCAAAAGAACTTGGCAAAAATACAACTACAACTTCATAAATATAGCTCCATGTAATCTAAGCACTTCTACAATATCTCAACTATACAAGTACCATCTATACTCAACCTGAACTGTGTTGACATCAATGACAACACCATCAAATACATCCATACTTGCAACAAGACACCAGTGCACCATGTTGACGTCCATGTCTCATGCTGTAGTCCTCTGGAAGAGAGCTATTTGTGGTATAGTTTGGACTTTGAAAACCTACTCACCTACCTTCATGAAACTCTCGGGTTTTCAGAAGGACAACTGTAATTACTTCACACTTCCTTTTTAGCCCTTAAACATCAAACATACCTAAAAAAAATTCCTAGCTTGAGGTAGATTATGGAAGCCTATTGTTTGAGGTCCTCACATGAATTTGGGCCTTGAGTAGTCGGTTCCTCTCCTCTACAGTTATATCCATAATTGATCTCCTCACAAATTTGTGAAGGGAGTAACTCCTTTTCAAGCTTGGATTGATCAAAAAATGTCACTTAAGAACTTTTGAGTGTTCGGATCTAGTGTATGGGCCCACATTCTAATAGAGAAAAACAAGGCTATGGATCCATAGAGCAATCCTAGCATATTTGTTGGTTACCCAAATGATGTCAAAGGCTACTTGCTTCTTCATCCTACCACACATGAGTTGTTCATTGAGAGGAGTTTTTGTTTTGAGGAGAGTCCTTCTAGTTCTTCTCTCCACACTTCTCTCGCCACCATCATATGGAGTCTTTGCATCATGATGATAGTTCTTCAAATGATGATTCTCCTATTGAATCTCCTCCTCTAGCAATAGGGCCTCCTTGGGCTCAAAAAACATTGTAGTCAACAGGGGATTGGGTAGGGGATCCTTTAGATCAAATAAGAACATGACCACAATTTTAGGAGGCTCCAAATCTCTTCCTTCCCACAACTTCTGATCCATAGTCCTTTTAGAAAGCTTCTAATGTCCTCGAGTGGGATGCAGTGATGCAAGAAGAGTTGAGTTCCTTGGAGAGAAACCACACTTGGGATCTTTTCCTAGTTCCTAAGGGAAGGAATTTTTTTTTATGCAAGTGGGTCTATGGAACAAAACTTATTATAGATGGGTTGGTTGACAAGCATAAGGCTTGCTTGGTTTCCAAAGGATTCTCCCAAGTTCCATGGATTGACTACTCTGAGACTTTTGCACCAATTACCAAAATGAATTCTATTTGTCTTGTCCTTGCTATCACTACAATACATAGATGGGATGTTCATTAGATAGATGTGAAGAGTTCTTTTCTTGACGTTGATCTTTAGAAGGAAATATACATGGAGCATCCATAGGGGTTCGTTCGGGATCCTTTATTTGTGTTTTATCTTCAGAAGTCTCTCTATGGCCTCAAACATGCCCCTTAGGCTTGGTATTCCAAGATGAAATCCTTTCTTTTGAAAGTTTCATTAACTTGATGCCATTATAATCCTAATGTCTACATTTTGTAGTAGGATGATACTCGCACCTTCCTAGTTCTCTATGTCGATGAATTTTTTATCACAGGAAGTCAATCATCAACCATTCAAGAAGTAAAAACCACCCTTCATGAGCAATTTTTGATGTTTGACTTGTGCTTGTTGCACTACTTCTTGGAGATTGAGATCACCCAATCTTCCTTGGGTATCTTTCTTGCATAGTCTACGTAGACACTTTATATGCTCCAGATTTTTCACATGGTTGATTGTAAGCCTACATTGATTCCATTCCTGTCAGGGGTCAAAATTGAGGCTAAGTGTTCACCTTTTGTGGATGGCACTTTGTATCGACAAATTGTTAGTATTCTCATCTATCTAACTCATATAAGGCCCATAATTTCATATGCTATATGCATGGTCTCTTGATTCATGTAGAAGCCACATGAGCCACACTGGAATGAAGTTAAGTAGATTCTTCACTACATCAAGGGTGCTCATAGTTATAGCATTCATTATGCAATAGGCATAGATTTTGACATGATGGGATACATAGATTCAGATTTGGTGGGTGATTCTCAAGATCAAAAGTCTACTTCAAGGTATTGTTTCTCCCTTAGTTCTAGTCCATTTTGTTGGTTGAGCAAGAAGTAGTTTGCTATTGCTCTTTCATCGACAGAGCTAGACTAATGAGAAGTTAATGCTACTATTGAGGCCATATGGATTTAAAAAATTCTCACTAAGTTTGGCATTCCATTCTAGAATCCCAAAATCATCTATTGTGACAACTAGAGTTCTATTAAGATCTCTCGCAATCTGGTCCATCATCAGTGGACCAAGCACATTGAGATCCACATGCACTACATTCAAGAGTTGATTCATGGTGATATCATTGATCTCAAGTACTATCTAAGATCAGATCAAACTGTAGAAATCTTCACCAAATCCTTCATTGGGGTACGGTTGGTGTTCTCTTTGTGGGGGCTACTTAGTCCTCTTCTTCTCTCTTTATTTATTTATTTTTTTTGGGGGGGGGGGTGTTTTCTCTCTATTTGTGGGGGGGATTCTTGTTCTTTGGGTTGGATTTTATATGTACATGGGTACTTAACATGGCCTAATTTTTCGGGACCCATCATCTTTTACATCCTCCTAAGTTGTGCTTAAGGGTGGTGTTAGTGTAGGTTTTATTTCCTAGTGGGTTAATTTATTTTTCCTTATTCCTAGGTTTTTCACATAGTTTTATTAAGCTTCTTAGGATAATAAAGTGAGTTTATTATTTAATAACTAGGAGATGAGTGATGTGGTTTCCCCTTCCTTAAAGGGTGGAACACTCTGGACACTTTTTGTGGTCAATTCCTTTTGGTTGGATTTACCGCCTCAATCCTCTCCTTAGTTCTATATAAAATTGCTACCTAACTTGTATTTTTATTGATATTGGAAGATTTTAATGCAATTTTTTCATCCTGACATTACATAATATCTTAGAGTTCTAGTTTGTATTATTTATGTTTTTCCAATTTTTGTAACTTTGATTTTCTCTTAAAATTTCCTTGAGTTATTCAATCTATTTAAAAATTTTAAAAATATTGATTGGCTAGCCCATTGTTTCTACTAAGTTTTCCTTTGCACTTTCTTAAAAATTTAACTCTTAACTATTTGGTATTAAACCATTCCTTTGGTTTTTCCTGGTCTCCTTTGATCATAAATGCTTTCATTAACTCCTTTATGTTGGGAATCAAGGTTTCTCAACCTTGAAAATTCCTAAATTATATATTTGTTCTTATTTTACATTTTCCCAAAGATATTATCATTTATATTATTAAATATTTTTGCTCCATCAAAAGGGGTGTGATATTTTGAGTTGGCACTTTTGTCACATGCCGATTCCTTGAAAAATAAGTTATTAGTTGTAAAAAGATTCCCATTTAATGTTTTATCATGGAAAAACTATTTTTAAGGATGTCATGATGGATTCTATGACAATTGTAAGGGTTAAAAGTAGGGGATATCATTTTGGACGTGAGAATCAATTATGACTCACATAAGATAATCTTTACATAAGCTATTGATGGTCTATGATGTATGTAAGAGAATCTCCTATTTTATAGGGATTATTATGAAAACTTGTAAGAGGGTGTAAACTCATGTAAGAGACCATGTTTAGAATGTAAGGGTCGTATGGATTTTTACCATGCTATTTTGAAACCTTTCTTTGACCCATGGTAATGTTTTATGGTAGTATTTTGAGCCCCCATGGATCTATATATCGACAGGATAAGATGGAGACATTATGAAATATTTTATAGGTACACAAATGCTGCTAAATTGGATGTAGATTTAGGAAGTTTTATGTATTGTAATCTCTTTGAAGAATAATACAAATTTTCCCTCTTTCTTGGTGGAGGTTTTTTACCTAAAATAGTTTTCCCATGTAAATCCATGTGTTATGTGTATGGGTTTTGATTTGTGTGATTTCTTTGTAGTTTAAATCATTTCTCCATTAGTTTATATTGTAACATGACAACCATTCACTGAAGTAATTTTTCCTAAGTTTTCAATTTGCAAGTAAAGTTGCCATAAAAAAATTCTTTATTTTATAGAGAAAAAATGAACATAGATGTCATAACAATAATCAACAATGATTCCATTCCAATATAATAATTTCAAAAATTAAAATATTCCAAAGAATGTGTACAAAGTACATACATAGCTCAACCAAACTTCAAAGCAATAGATATAGATAGTCCAGGAACCTCCTTTCAAATCTTGGTCTTCTTGTTGCTTACTGAGGAGGAGAAGCATCACTCAAGTGCTTTTCTACCAACCACAAGCTCATATGAAGTACCCCACACATCTATCATTCAATAGATGGCCCTACCCTTTGGTGAAGAGATTGGTAGAGGGACCACACAATGACAACCAGTCCGAGCTTAGTGTCATGTACTACATGACTAGAACTTGTAAACCCATAATCTAGGACTAGCATGCATATAAATGGATCATGATGAATTGACAGTGGAGCCAAAGGCAATCACACTACTTTGGCCAAATTTTTCTCACCTAGTACTTCAAGTGAGTCATCCTACTCATATACACTACTCAAGCTCGATTTGAATTTAGGCAACTATATTCTATGCATATTTATTTCCTCCAAAGGGTAGTCTTTAACCCTAGAAACAACCTATTCCCTTTTCCCAAAAAATCAATGGTATTTCTATCGACAAAGTATAAATACTAGTTACCCTCCCTTTAATGGATAATAAAACCCTAGGTGTAACTTATAAGCAATCAATTATAATCAAATAACTAGCTATGAATAACCCTTAAACTATCCTTTCTTAATCATATCTAGTATACGTATATCTATGACAAAAAATTCATCCTATTACGGAGTAAATAGAAGCACTTTCACAGACAAATATAAAACAACTTATTTTTCCTTTCCAAAGAAAATGCTATATTTTCATAATTCAAGTATTCTCATGCAACCCAAACAAATCATACAAAACTACATCTTTCATAAATAAAGACAAATAAGAGAAGATTAGATCCTCATGCCTATATACGCTTAAACCAATTGGCTAACTTGATGCACAACCTTCCAACAATAGATTGCTAGCCTCACTAAATCCTTCTAAAGCAATACTTCACTATGAATTCTCTCTCAAGAAAAAATTGCACTCAAAAAGTATTTCACAACTCTCACACTATGACTTTCAGCTCTCAGAATAAACAACTCTTAGAATAATTGCAACAAAATAAGTTTGCAAAAAAATTTGTTCTAAATAAGAGATCTTGCCTCTCTATTTATATAGCTAAATGAGACATTGCAGCCTACATAAGAGGCATGCTATTAAACACATTTTACCATGCAAATTGACTCACACTACTCAGCTAAAAGGTGGCAACAATCAAAGAGTATACTCAACATATAATGCCACATATCAACCTCTATCCTTGACAATAAAAGCACATGATCAAATGATGACAATCGACTTGCTACAGAATAGAATTCTACAAGAAATAGAACTTCCTCAATTTGGCACCATGTATTTCGCCAACCTCATTTTCCTTTGGCGCGATTATCTACTTTGAAATAGTCTTATACTTTCAAGCAACACACAATGTCGACTTGGTCATGGTTTCATTGAGCAATAGAGATAAGATGAGTCACTCCTCCATTTTAGCGTATATTTGGTGGTTTGACCAATTCATAGCTTGTTGTTCGCATTTCCTATTCTCATGTGTTTACACTTTATTTTGTAGTTGAAAAATACTCCATCGCTTTATACTAAAGCATGCAATGTTTGAGTACTTTGTTGTTAGCAATTTAAAGATGCATTTCCATAGTATCGACTATGGTTTATTTTCCATATCAACCTTATTGCTCCGCAATACTTAGCATGAAATTTGACCTTTATTCAATGTCAACATATGCTATATTTGGCCTTTAAATGCTTCACATATATTATATACAAATTGGCCTATGTTCATATATATAAATCAACCTATTTTCATATATATATAAATCAGCCTATAAGCATTACACACACACACACACATATATCTATATATGTACATATACATATATATGTGTCATTTAAATAGAATTAACACTATATTACTTATATATGTATATATATATATATATATATATATCGTGTCAATCAAGTATGTATACATTTGATATATAAATGAATATGAACAAGTCAAGATTTACATAATAATAATACTCATATCAACTGTATATATATATATTCATCTATGTACATGTATATGTATGTATGCATATGTTGATATATACGTATGGATATTTTGATTTGATAAACATACGTATGTATCAACACATGTATACATGTGGATATATGTATATATATATATTATATATACACATTTTATTGCACCATCAAGAACATACACAATTATTATTGTGTTGATAGGGATTAGGCATGTGATGTATTTATACATATACACATTCATGTCATATTTTCCATTCGATAGCTCCATGATCATAAGCAACCCATTCATAAGTGTGCATAGGTACGTCTACCCATGTACTCCCATGTATGTGTTCCTTAATGTGTATGGTCTATTGTCATCATGCACATGTATACATATACATAAATTCCACGTGTATTATCCTCATCAATACAAGCATAGCAATATAGGGAAGAACTCATAAGCTCTAAACATATAAACATCATCCAAGAATGCACTCAATAGTAATCAAGACCTTTACTAATGCAAACACATCATACTAAGGATGACTTACTAATTCTTGACACAATAACTTGACTCAACCATTCTACTATGAGTGTGTGTGTAAGATCAGTTAGGTTATGTTACTAGTTACCTGACCAAGATCTTATCCTAAGCGATACTCCCCTCACACCTAGAGGATTGAACATATACTTGCATCCAACTAACACATTCCCCTAGTAGGCAGTTGTTCAACAATACATGCTTTCACAATATGTTCTCCATAATTAGAATATCTAATTCAATAACCATCCATTTCACATATATGCATTCCATTACATAACATTAAATGAAATAACATTCATTCATAATTCATTGGTAACAAAGTGCAAGCACATATATTCTCGATCAAAATTCAAAGTACATTCACACATGCAATATTTACCCTACATAGTAATAGTAAATAGTAAATACACAATTAGGGTCTAACATACTCCCCCCCTTGTGAATCATCATCCCCAATGATTTTATGTAGCAACATAAAACTAAACAAAAAAAAACATATTATTTTCAAGTACTTTCAAAAATATGCAAAACATGAGGAAATTTCTACTGTATCTCAACATAGTTTTCCCAAATAGCAGAGTCTTTCACATACTGGTCCCACTAGACTTTGCACTGCAAAACTTCCCAGTTACACAAGCAGAGCTTACATATTTCGAGCACCTTAATAGGCTTGAGAGTTACCACTCTAGGGTCCTATACCCATAAAGCATTCCAATCAATCACATGATTATCACCTAGCACATACTTCTTTAGGTATGAACCATGAAAGACATTATGCATCCTGACATGAGCTAGTGGCAACACAATTCAATAAGCTACCAAATTTACTTCCTCAAGAATCTCAAAAGTTCCTACATATCGTGGAGCTAATTTGGAATATTTCCCAAATTTGATGGAACTTTTGTGAGGTTTCACTCTCAATGATATCTTGTCACCTACTACAAAAATTTGGGGCACTCTCTTAGCATCAACATAACTTTTATGTCTATTGTTAGCTTCAGTTAACCTTTTCTTAACAATCCTCACTTGCTCTTCCATTTCAGCCAACATTTCTAGCCCAAGGTTCACTCTATCTTCAAGTATATCCCAGCTTATAGGGGCTCGACACTTTCGACCATATAATGCTTTGAAAGGAGAAATATTTATTGCAAAATGGTAGGAATTATTGTAAGCAAATTCCACCAAAGGAAAGTAGTCTTCCCACTTGTATTACTGATCCATGTAATACATTCTAAGTAGGTCTTCCAATACTTGATTTACCCTTTATGTTTCTCCATCCGTTTCTAGATGATATGCTAAGCTAATATTTAGTTGAGTCCCTAGTGCAAAAAATAAAGGTTTTCCAAAACCTTGAAGTGACTCATGAATCCCTATCCAAGATTATCTTCTCAAGAATTCCATGTAGCCTAAAAACTTCTTGCACAAATTTCCTTGCTATGATAGGAGCTCAATTAGTTAGATTCTCGTGTATAAAATGTGCTACCATAGTAAGCTTATCCACAACCACAAGAATGGAATTGTGCTTATTTTTTGACATAGGCAATCCTTGCACAATGTCCATACTTATGAATTTCCCCTTCTTCTTTGGTATATCATGTGGGTATAACAAACCTGCAGGATGATGATGCTTTGCCTTCACCCTTTGACATTTAAGACACCTTGCCACAAATCTAGCAACATCTCCTTTCACCCCTTTCTAAAAGTATAGTGGCTTTACATCTGCCAACATTTTCATCACTCCAAGGTGCCTAGAGTATAATGCTTCATGAACTTCTTTCCATACCAGATTTCTTACCTCCTCTACGTCAAGTACATACATTCTCCCCTTATATCTAAGTAATCCATTAGTTTCAAAATGAAATCCTTCATACCTAGCATCATGTAGATTGCTTGTGAGTTCTTGCTTAGCTTGCATATAGTACTCATCCTCTTTGCATTTTTGCAATACTTGACCTTTAAAGTTGGTTTGAATTGTCACAATTGAAGCAATATGACGTCTTCGACTCAAGGCATCGAAAAACCAATTTTCTTTTCCTTTAATATAACTGATATTGAAGTCATAATCAGCTATTAACTCCAACCATCTTATTTCTCTTGTGTTCAGATTAGGTTGAGTAAATAGGTATTTTAATCCATGATGATCAGTCTTCATCTCAAAAGGTTTCCCTAACAAGTAATGTCTCCACATTTGCAATGTATGAACCACTATTGCTAACTCTAAATCATGTGGCACATAATTTTTATCATAAGGTTTTGATTTCTTGACTCATAAGCAATTACTTGCCCTTCTTGCATTAGAACACCTCCTAAGCCTTCTTTTGATGCATTCGTGATAATAGTAAAGTCACCCTCAGGATCTAGTACTTTCAGAATCAGTGCAGTAGTCAACTTTTTTTAAGTAAGTTAAAGGCTACTTGGCACTTCTCTGTCCATTCAAACTTTTTTACTTTCTTCTACAAATAAGTAACTGAAAAGGAAATCTTGGA
The DNA here is from genome assembly GCA_007115665.2 of Sequoiadendron giganteum. Classification (NCBI taxonomy): domain Eukaryota; kingdom Viridiplantae; phylum Streptophyta; class Pinopsida; order Cupressales; family Cupressaceae; genus Sequoiadendron; species Sequoiadendron giganteum. The sequence continues at coordinate 107,069,604 of CM021110.1, read as the reverse complement.
GAAGTTTGCAACAAAATTTCTATAGTATCTCGCCAAACTCATAAAACTCCTAACCTCAGATACATTCTTGGGCACTAGCCATTCTAACACTTCCTTGATTTTAGCTGGATCTACTGAAATACCTTCTGCTGAAATCACATGTCCAAGATAATTTACTCTCTTATGAAATAAGGTAAACTTAGAGTTTCCCATACACCTTATGTTCTCTAAGTCATTGTAGAACTATCTCTAAATGCCTACAATGTTCCTCCTCATTCTTTGAATATATCAAAATATCATCTAGGAATACCAAGACAAATTTATCTAGACAATCCCTAAATACATTATTCATAAGGTTCATAAATGTTGCAAGTACATTTTTTAAACCAAAGGGTAGAACTGTGAACTCATAATTTCAATATCTAGTTCTGAAAGCAGTCTTAAAAATATCTTCATCTTTAATCCTCAACTAATGATATCCAGATCTTAGATCAATCTTAGAAAATACAACAACTCTCCTCATTTGATCAAATAGATCATCAATGTGTGGCAATGGATATTTTATCTTTACTGTAGCTTTGTTAAGCATGTGATAATCTATGCACAAACACAAAGTACCATCCTTATTTTTCACAAAGATTACTAGTGCTCCCCAAGGTGATACACTTGGTCTTATCAACCCCTTAGATAAAATTTCTTTGAGTTGTGCCTTAAGCTCCACTAGTTCAATTGTCATCATTCTATAAGGTACCTCAAAAACAGGTTCAGATCCTGAAACTTTATCTATTGAGAAATCAAAAATCCTTTTTGATGGTAACCCAAGCAATTCATCCAAAAATACACCTGAAAAATTTCTCAGAATAGGATACCTCTCCATATCCAACATTCTAGTTTCATCCATTTCTCCATCTTCCATCTCTTGGAAGATTTGTGACCCCAAGTTATCAAGATTCTCTTGTGAATTTAATCCCTTATACTCTTCTAGATTTTCCATCTTGATAGCGAAAATTTTGCACCCTTTCTTCTTAGCCCTTAACAACTACATTGCAGAGATCTGACGAATCTTGACCTCTGTGATGTCCCCGAGTGGGCCCCTAGCAGAAGGTGATGTAGGTCTGTCTGTGCGGTTTTTCCCAGTCACGTGTCAGGGGTCGTCATCGGCAAGGCCTATCCTGGGGTTGCCCCCTTAACGCGGGAAGGTGTCGTTCACTACAAGTCCGGGCTTTTGGTGTAACGGTTACTAACTTGGTATCATAGCCGGGAGGTCTCGAGGTCAAGACCCGTAGAGCATGGTGGGCTGTGATGTCCCCGAGTAGGCCCCTAGCAGAAGGTGATGTAGGTCTGTCCATGTGGTTTGTCCCAGTCACGTGTCAGGGGTCTTTGTCGGCGAGGCCTATCCTGGGGTTGCCCCCTTAACGCGAGAAGGTGCCGTTCACTACAAGTCCGGGCTTTTGGTGCAACTAACTTCCTCCTCCTGTAGGTGTCTGCTAATGTTTCCAGACAGATAGGCACCTCCAGATATGAAGTCAAACTGGCAAACTCTATGGCGCTTTACTCAATAGAAAGAAGTATGACTTTCTTCAAGGGTACGACCTGCTGCAAATGGTACGGCTGTCAGACCAGCAAGTGCAAAGTGTACGAATTCCTTGAAATCACTGTTCAGGCTCAAGAATATGGTGCACCTTGATTAACAACTGCCTTCTGGATTAAACCCCAGCAAAACTCTGATAATGAATGATCTTTGTTAGCTCTGTAATTTCTTCTGAATGAAGAAATCCCTCTGCCTGGCAATAAATCGGATGATATCTCACACCCTCTGAACTGCTTTCACTGGAGATGGCTCGTTCTCCAATGCTCTGAGACTGAAACCCTTGGATTTCATGCTCTGGTCAAGACTTGATCAATTTTCCACTCCATAACATAATGGGCTCGATTTTCAATGCAAATACCTTATACACACTGAAAAGTGCGATTTCCTTAATAATAGGGAAACATTAAAAAGTTCAAACTTTTTATTTTAATATTTCCATAGTCTCCTAAAAAAATTTTAATTATAAAATATAATTAAAAACGTCCCCTTCCATGATGGGCAATCCCTCAACCAAAATCGCTTAAGTTATAATATAATAATATTATAACTTTATATTATATGCTCCAGTTAATTAATATTTAATTAATTCAATTAAATATTAATATCTCTCTCAATATCCACCCGATGCACGAGCCATCTGAAGCTGACAAATAAAGAAGTGATTTTGAACGTAATCCATCCATACTACTAAAAATAACAGGGGTCCCACGCTGAGCACCAGATACTGCTAAAAATAGCAACTCAGGCTAGAAGTGTCCGAATGAGCCCGAACAAAAGCCAACTGATCAAATACTGATAACTGAAGCTGAGCCAAGCTCCATCAAGACCCTCTATCCAACCTATCAGCCTACGAGGGTCGCATAATAGGCTAATCCTATACTCTGAGAGATGTCAACTAGAAGGGGACATGACAATCCGCCACTCCTGAAATTGCTTGTCCTCAAGCAATCTCAACTCTGGATGCTGCAGAATATCCTCGCTCTCCCATGTAGCATCCTCCACAGGCAAATCTCTCCATTTCACTAAATATTCCCTGATAGTCTTCCTATGCAACTGTCTCTCTTTATACTCCAGGATAGACTCAGGTACTAAAATCAACTTTCCCTCATCATCTAAGGGAGGTAGAACTGTAGACGGTACCACACGGTGTCCCAACGCCTTTTTGAGGTGTGATACATGAAAAAAATTGTGTACCCTACTCTCTACCGGAAGCTCGAGCTCATAAGCCACCTCTCCAACACGCCTTAGGATCCTGAAAGGACCGTAATACCGTGGCTTAAGCTTCTCTGACCCACTCTTCCTAAGAGTGGACTGACGGTAGGGCTGCAGCATGAGGTAAACCATGTCACCCACCTCAAAATGCCTCTCCGTCCTCTTCTGATCCACATACTACTTTTTCTGATTCTGTGCCTTGGCGATATTCTCCTTGAGAGCCTTCATAGTATCCTGACTCTCCTGCAACAAGTCTCCAGCACTCGACACTCTACTGTCACTCAGTAGCAAATCCAAAAAACTCGTCGCCTCATACCCGTACAACGCCATAAAAGGGGACATTTGAATAGTCATGTGGAATGTCATGTTGTAGCAATACTCGCACAAATGAACCCACTTGACCCATGCCTTCTGCTGCCCTGCAATATAATTTTGGAGGTAACCTTCCACCCACTTATTCACTATCTCCATCTGCCCATCTGTCTGCGGGTGATAACTGGTGCTCGATGTAAGCTCGGTCCCATAGAGTCTGAATACCTCCTGCCAGAAGTGACTCAAGAACCGACTATCTCTATCGCTCACGATGCTCCGAGGCAAACCATGTAGTCTGAATACCTCACGGAAGAAGACCTCTGCTACCTGCATAGCTATGTAGGTAGTGGTAATCGAAAAGAAGTGGGCATACTTCGTTAGCCGATCCACAACTACATATATGCAATCTCGCCCTTGGGCTTTAGGCAAGCCCGTAATAAAATCCATCGACAGGCATTCCCACTTCCTGTCAGGAATCGAAAGTGGCTGAAATAATCTTGCCGGGTACATGTTCTCCTGCTTGTTCTGCTGACAAACAGGGCACTCACGCACGAATTGAAGAACATCTGCCTTAAGTCCTTTCCATGTGAATCTCTCTCGAATCTGTCTGTAGGTCTTAAAATACCGGGATGTCCTACTGTAGGCATGTCATGAAAGCTCGCATGACAATGTTCTTCACCTCTGAACCTGGGATCAAATAAATCCTGTTCTTGTAAATGATCAAGTCATTCACAAGCGTATACCTGGTATTAATTGTCAATCCCTCAACAATGCTGGAGGCCCAAGTATCCTTGGGATACTCTGCCACAATCATATGCCTCCAACCCTCTGAAATGTGAACCATAGAGCTCAAATAAGGCCTGCGTGAAAGAGCATCAGCCACTATGTTTTGTGTACCTTTGATATAAGAGATATCAAATTCATATGCCTGCAATTTACTGACCCACTTCTGCTGACGATCATTGAGGTCTCGCTGCCCTAAGAAGTGTCTCAAACTGTTATGGTCAGTTTTGATGCAAAATTTGCTGCCAACAACATACTGCCTAAATTTTGCTAAGGCATGCGTGATAGCGAGCATCTCCTTATCATATATGCTATAAAGTCTCTCTAGCCCTCTGAGTTTTCGGCTCTCATACATAATCGGGTGCTTGTCCTGCATTAGCACCGCCCCAATGCCCTCACCTGATGCATCGCACTGAAGCTCAAAATGCTTAGAAAAGTCTGGTAGTGCCAATACAGGGCATGTAGTCATCAACTCCTTAAATCTCATAAAACACTCCTGTGCCTCAGGAGTCCGAATAAATGCACCCTTCTTTAGTAAATCTATCATAGGGGCTGCATGTCGTGAATAACCATTCACGAATCTGTGATAGAACCCACACAAACCTAGAAACCCTCTCAACTATGTCAGGTTTTCCAGTGTAGGCCAGTCAATAATAGCGCGGATCTTCTCAGGATCCATCCGCACTCCCTCTACACTGATAATGTGACCTAAGTATAACAATTCGGTCATCCCCAAATCACATTTGGATTCCTTGGCGTACAAGGACTCCCTCTCCAGAATACTCAACATGGTCTCCAGGTGAGCCAGATGCTCCTGCCAAGTCCTGGTGTAAATAAGAATATCATTGAAGAAGACCAATACGAATCTCCTCAACAGTGAATGAAAAACCCTATTCATTGTGGACTGAAATGTAGCTGGTGCATTAGTGAGCCCAAATGGCATCACTATGAACTCGAAGTGCCCAAAATGACAACAGAAGGCAGTCTTCTCAATGTCCTGCTCACGAACCCTGATCTGATGATACCCCGACCATAAATCTATTTTAGTGAAGTAACATGCACCATGGAGCTCATTAATAAGCTCGTCTATACGAGGTATTGGATACCTATTTTTGATTGTCCTCTTATTCAGGACTCTGTAGTCAATGCACATGCATAATGTTCCATCCTTCTTCTTTACCAAAACAACTAAAGAAGCAAATGGTGATTTGCTAGGTCGAATGTGACCCATGGCAAGTAACTCCTTGATCATTTTCTCGATCTCATCCTTCAGCCGATTAGGATGTCTATAGGGCGTAATCATAACGGGCTTAGCACCCTCCTCGAGCTCAATAATATGCTCAATGCCCCTGTCTGGAGGTCTCCCTGGAGGAATATCACTGAATACCTTACCATGCTTGACTCTCAACTGCTGAATGTCCAGATGATACTCAGTCTTCTGCTGTCCCTCTTGTATAGGTAATAATGTGCACTCGGCAGCACACTCTACCATGTCATGACGCATGAGCCTCTCCATCCGACGAAAAGAAATTGTTTTGATGTTGTTGTCCCAAATTGCTTTTAGGATATGTGTCTTCTCGTCAACATCAAAATGGATCTCCATGTCCTTAAGATGAAGAGTGACTTCCTCAAGAGAATGAAGCCACTTCATGCCTAAGACCAAATCAATGTCTCCCATGTTAACTACATAGTAATCAGCCTTGAACTCATAATTGTTCAAGCATAGGGGGAGATCCTTAATCATGCGCTCACACCTAAGAGTGTATCCGTCGGCCACCTTAACTCTAATCCCTTCGAACTCCTCAGTGATGAGTCTACATTTCTCAACAAACCTAGCATCAATGAAATTGTGTGTAGCTCCTGTATCAAGAAGGGTAATGACCCTCTGTCCTACTAACACTCCACGAATCCTGAATGAGCCCTCTTGCTGAATGCTAGATAGGCATGCCTCCTGTATCTGAAGCTCTGACTCTATCTCTGCCTTAGGCTCTGAAGCCTCTTGCTTTGACTCCTCAGAACTTTCTTGCTGTTCGGAATTCTCTGACTCTGAATCCTCATAATACGCGCACATCACTCGTTTTGCCTTGCCCTTAGGCCTCAAAGGACAATCGTGATTAGCGTCATAGGGACCTTTGCAGTAGAAGTAAAGCTTCTTCATGCGTAGATTGTTAAGGGCCTCATGATCCAAAGGTGGTGCTGCTGATTTACCCTTTGAATCGTTTTTAAAATCAGATTTTTCTTTGTTAAAATCAGACTTCTCTTTGTTTCTGTTAAAGCCCTTATTGTCCCTAAAAGATGAAGAACCTCTGGAGTTGAATCTACTAGAAGGTGCTGCCAACTCCATACTCCATGCCTTCTTCATCGTTTCCTGTAACGAAGGAGGATCAAAGGCTTTGATCCAACCTCGCAATGGCTCTGTCAACCCCTCCATGAAAAGCACTACCAATCGCCTCTCAGAAATGTTCGGAACCATAACTGATAACCTCTGAAAGTCACTGATATAGGACTCCAAGCTGCCACTCTGTCTTAGCTGAGCCAAGTCTCTAAAGTAGGATTCTGGATCCTTCCTATCAAACCGCTCCACCAACCTGTCAACAAAGTCCTGATATGATGTGATCCTGTCATGCTGTAACGTCACCATACCGTGGTGCCACTAGTTGTAAGCCACTCCCTCAAGATGCAGTGTCGCATATCGGATAGCATCTCTCTTAGCCATCGAACGCAAAGTGAGGAATGTATCTAGCTTACTAATCCATGCCTGGGCTGTCACCTTACCACTACCATCAAACATCGCTAGATTGAGCCTGTTTGTTGCATGCTTCAGATCATTATTTTGATTTCGAGGCCTATTCCCTATCGAGACCTATAATATTCAACTCTCGAATTCACGAATCGATCAAAATGCATGCGCTCTCGCACTTGGGGTATTAATATATCCCACTCCTCGTTGGCTACCATAACTGCATCAGCATATAATATGTTCCCAACCTCTTCAACATTATCCTCAACCTATTCTCCTCTTAGGAAAGTGGGTCTGGTAGGTCTATTGGCTATTCGTGAAATAGTCCTGGGTACCCCCTGTGAACCTGCATCACTCCTGTCCTCATCACGATGTGGTGATGGCCTCCTTGGCGTACCTATCCTCTGTATAGCCATGGTCAACTGTTGTAATACATCAGTTACCTACTGCTGACCTATTCGCAAATCTCTAAGAGTCTGTCTAACCTCTGCATCTTCCTCCTGAGGATCTCGAGGAATCTCTATTCTGTCACCCATGCCTATATCCTGTACTGACGCTCCAGACGAAGAACCAGACTGAACACCTATCAAGCCTGTAGCCATCTCACCTGCCGAAATAAGTGGTGGCTTCCAAGTTTTCCTGTTTTCCCTCTGATAATATCTCTTCTCTCTATCACTCTGGTGCATGAACAATTTTTTTTTTCAAACTCAACAAGGATGGCAAGAAAATAGCTCTGATACCACTGTAGTAACCATTGCACCAAAAGCCTGGACTTGTAGTGAACGACACCTTCCCACATTAAGGGGGCAACCCCAGGATAGGCCTCGCCGATGACGACCCCTGACACGTGATTGGGACAAACCGCACGGACAAACCTACGTCACCTTCCGCTAGGGGCCCACTTGGGGACATCACAACCTCCCTAGGTATCCCTTGAAAATTTACTTGATTATCAAGATCATCTAAACATTCTACTGTTTTGGCATGGCAATCTACCTTGGCCCTATGTCTCCATTAATGGTTCATACCTAGGATAATTTCATAGGACCATAATGGTGCGACATATATGTTCACTTCTATAGAAAAATAAGGTAGCTCAATCCTAGCTTTGAACAAACATATTTCCACTGTTGCTCTTGTCTAGTTTGCATATTCTACATCCCAAGACTTTGCTATGTAACCAACTTTTCTAGATATTTTATTAGCTACTCTAGGTGAAATAAAATTCTTAGTTGCTCCAGTATCTATAAGTATAGAAATGGGTAAGCCAAAAAAAATACTTGGAGTCTCTATCGGAGTCACTTGATTCTCTGCTTGAAGATCATCCACAACTGTGTGAATCTTTTGTTGGAACATCGCTTGTTGGGTAGAAAGTGGATTACCATAAGATCGTGACCCCGAAGCCTTATTAGGACATTGACTAGCATAGTGGTCTCCTCCACAAGTGAAACATCGAGTAGCCGATCCTTTCCTCCTTGTAGGTTCTCCATATTTACTAGCATTCCCACTAACATTGTTGGTATTTCCACCATTGGGACCATTCTTCCTATGCTCCCTTCTTTATTCTTTCCCTTTATTATGGGACCCTTTTTCCCCTTGCTTTGGCACATTTTGCACAACTTCAACCTTCCTTGGAGTTGGTTTGTCTTGAGCTCCCACAATCTTCTTACAGTTTTTGTTTTCCTGGCAGATGGAGAAAGCTCTGAGTTTCTGCTCTAGTTTAACCACTTTCTCACACACAAGATCCATAGTAGCTAGATTGAACATATACCTCTCCCTCAATCTGATTATTAAGTCCCATGATGAACTTTCTTATATGAAAACGTTCATCCTTCTAGTACATAGGAACGTAGCATAGCGGACAGGTAAACTTCTCCCAATATTCATTAACCGTCATCTCACCTTGTCTCAGATTTTGAAAATCTATGAGTTTATGGTCAAAATAGAGTTGGGGTAACCATCTTTTACAAAAAAATTCAACAAATTCACTCCATGTCAATTTCCATGAGTTAAGATTGAGTTCCATCTTTTTATTCATCCACTAGTTAGATGTTTCTTCTGCTAACTGGTATGCTCCCCATGCTGCTTTGGTGACCTCAGTATAATTTTGAATCTCAAAATATTTCTCCATTTGGACCAACCAAGCCTCAAATTCATCTCCGATGGTGCTTTCTTCAAACTTATGTGGGGTGATTTTCTCCATATCTTTAGAGAGTTCAGAAGCCATACACTTCCTATTTGTTTTCTCAGATAGGGAAGGTGATTTCTCTCTCTCATGATCATGAGTTTGATCATGTTCGTGAGAATAGTTTTCTTCCTTATTCTCGTTGTTTGGAATTTCCTTCTCAACTCTATTCTTTACCCATGTTCCTTGCTCTAAGTTTCCTAATCTTGTTAGGATTTGATCTAGTCTAGCTTCAACACCTACTAGTCCTTGCCCAACTTCTTGGATTCTACCAGGATTGGTTTGTGTTCTCACCATCTTTGCAAGAAAGAATTTTACCTGAAGGTTCATCCATATTATATTTAATCATGTTATCATTATCTTATGGAAAACATTTAAATGAGCATTTAATCACACATAAGTAATTCCACATAAGACTTAAGCACAAGATTTTTGATAAACACATGATTTTATTAATTCACAAGGATCTAAATATCCTTTTGATTACATAGAGTGACTATTTAGATAGTCAAGTGGATATTATCCCTCAGATTCACTCTTAGACATGTAACTCATTGGAGTATACCCTACAAATTTTGATTGTTGTTCATCTCTATCTTTTTTTTTCATCTCTTTATTATTCATATCTATCCCAGAATGGATAATATCCTTCAAATTCTTCATTTGATACACAGTTATGAGGTATATAGCGCTTTGATTATTTACTCGAGTAAATTAAAATTACTTCTGCTATTGGAAAAAATCTAGGGTCCCTAAAGATAAATGTCAGGCTGACTCCCTTCCGAGGAAATATCCTTGGAAAGTGATAAAGACTCAAACTTCTCTAGTGAGATGGAAGGTAAATAGTTGTATTGGGCCTCCATCTTCATCTTTCTCTTTGCATCGCTAATTCGAGAAAGTGTGTGACTAAAAGTTTTAGTGTCGCTTAAATAGATGGCATTGTCATAGTTGGTACCCTCAATTGTTCGAATGATGGCCTCTCTTTTCTTCTTGGCCTTTAGGTAGTGCTCCTTCCTGATTATTGAATTTCTTGTAGTTAACCTGAGATGCACCATCCTAGCACAATAATTTCCAAACATTAGATAACGTTGGACAAAAAGTATGATGAGCTCATAGGTTCCAGAGCTAAATCCGGTAGCTCTAATACCACATGTAACATGTCAAGAGTTCACTGAAGTAATTTTTCCTAAGTTTTCAATTTACAAGTAAATAAACTATGGACCTCAACCATTGCCATAAATTTTTTCTTTATTTTATAGAGAAAAAATGAACATAGATGTCATAACAATAATCAACAATGATTCCATTCCAATATAATAATTTCACAAATTACAATATTCCAAAGAATCTGTACAAAGTACATACATAGCTCAATTGAGCTTCAAAGTAATAGATATAGATAGTCCAGTAACCTCCTTTCAAATCTTGGTCTTCTTGTCACCTGTTGAGGAGGAGAAGCATCACTCAAACGCTTTTTCACCAACCACAGACTCATATGTGGTCTCCCACACATATATCATTTGATAGATGGCCCTACCCTTCAACAAAGAGATTGGTAGAATAACCACATAATGCAAACCAATTTGAGCTTACTGATGTGTCCTACATGATTAGAACTTGTAAAACCCATGATCTAGGACTAGCATGCATATAAATGGATCACGATGAATTAACAATGGAGCCAAAGGCAATCACACTACTTTGGCCAAAGTTTTCTCACCCAGTACTTTGAGTAATAATCATCCTACTCACATACACTACTCAAGCTCGATTTGACTTTAGGCCACTATATTCTATGCATAGGTATTTCCTCCAAAGGGTAGCCTTTAACCCTAGAAACAACCTATTCCATTTTTCCAAAAACTCAATGGTATTTCTACCCACAAAGTATAAATTCTAGTTACCCTCCCTTTAGCATATAATCAAACCCTAGGTGTAACTTATAAGCTATCAATTATAATCAAATAACTAGCTATGGATAACCCTTAAGCTATCCTTGCTTAATCATATCTAATATACGTATATCTATGACAAACAATTCCTCCTATTATAGAGTAAATACAAGCACTTTCATAGACAAACATAAAACAAATTTTTTTTCCTTTCCAAAGAAAATACTATGTTTTCCTAATGCAAGTATTCTCATGCAGCCCAAACAAAGCATACAAAACTCAATATTTCATAAATAAAGAAAAATAAGAGAAGACTAGATCCTCATGTTTGTATACGCTTAATCCAATTGACTGATTTGATGCACAACCTTCCAACAATAGCTTGCTAGCTTCACTAAATCCTTCTAAGGAAATACTTCACTATGAATTCTCTCTCAAGAACAATTTGCACTCACAAAGTATTTCACAACTCTCACACTATGACTCTTAGCTCTCAGAATAATTGCAATAGAATAAGTTTGGAAAAGAATGCATTCTAAATAAGAGAGCTTGCCTCTCTATTTATATAGAAAAATGAGACATTGCAGCCTACAAAAGAGGCATTTCGTTCGACACATTTTACCATGCAAATCGACTCACACTACTCAGCTAAAGGTGGCAACAATCAAAGAGTATACTCAACATATAATGCCACAGATTGACCTCTATGGTTGACAACAACAAAAGACTAGTTCAATGTGCACATGATCGAATGATGACAATCAACTTGCTACATAATACAATTCTATAGGAAATAGAGCTTTCTCAATTTGGCACCATGTATTTAGCCAACCTCCTTTTCCTTTGGCGTAGTTATATACTTTGAAACAGTCTTCTACTTTCAGGTGAATCTCACACAATATTGAATTGGTCATGGTTTCATTGAGAAATAGAGATAAGATGAGTTGCTCCTCCATTTTAGCATATATTTGGTGGTTTGACCAATTCATCTAGCTTGTTGTTCGCATTTCCTATTCTTATGCATTTACACTTTATTTTGTAGTTGATAAATACTCAATTGCTTTATATTAAAGCGTCCAATGTTTGATTAATTTGTTGTTATCAATTTAAAGATGCATTTCCATAGTATTGACTATACTTTATTTTCCATATCGACCTTATTGCTACGCAATACTTAGCATGCAGTTCGACCTTTATTCAATGTCAAAATATGCTATATTTGGCCTTTAAATGCTTTGCATATATTATATACAAATTGGCCTATGTTCATATATATAAAAATCAACCTATAAGCATTACACACATATATATAAATATATACATATACATATACATATACATATATATATATCATTTAAATAGCATTAACTCTATATTACATATATATGTATATATATTAATATATATATATACTGTGTCAATCAAGTATGTATACATTTGATATATAAATGAATACGAACAAGTTAACATTTACATAGTAATAATACTCACATCAATTGTATATATATACACACACATATATATATATGTATATATATACATATAAATACATACATATATATTCCTTTATGTACATGTATACGTACGTATACATATGTTGATATATACATATGGGCATTTCCATTTTCCAAACATACGTATGTATCGACACATGTATATATATGGATATATGTATACATATTATATATATACAGATTCAATTGCATCCTAAAGCACATACACAATTACTATTGTGTTGATAGGGAATATACATGTGATGTATTTATACATATACACATTCATGTCGTATTGTCCATTCGTTAGCTCCATGCTCATAAGTAACCCATTCATAAGTGTGCATAGGTATGTCTACTCATTGTAGAAGTTGATAAATCCAACTTCACAAGCCCCAAGAATCACCTTCATGCAATCACCTGTCACATGCAAAAAATATCCAAAACAAACAATAATATGTTCTGTAAACTCTCAAGCAAGAATGTGCAAGCTCTAAAACCAAAAAAAATGATTATTGAATAATATCACAATTACAATGTGATCAATCCTTATGGAGGAGATCAAGAAAACCTAAAATTAGGAAACCCTAAATGAAACCCTAGTGTGCACACTTAATAAATAATAAATAATTATTAATGTGCCTAAGTTTAGCTTAAACAACCTAAAGGAATAAGTGACTTAATTAATTAACTAATATGATTAAATTAATTAAGTGGAATAACTTATTAATCTAACACTCATGTACTCCCATGTACGTGTTCATGCATATGGTCTATATTTTTCATGCACATATATACATTCCAGGTGTGTTCTCCTCATCAATACAAGCATAATAATATAGGGAAGAACTCATAAGCTCTAAACATACAAACATCATCCAAAAAGGCACTCAACAGTAATCAAGACCTTTACTAATGCAAACACATCATACTAAGGATGACTTACCAATTCTTGACACAATAACTTGACTCAACCATTCTACTATGAGTGTGTGTGTAAGCTCAGTTAGGTTATGTTATTGGTTACTCGACCAAGATCTTCTCCTAAGTGATACTTCCCCTTGCACCTAGAGGATTGAACGTATAATTGCATCCAACTAACACATTCCCATGGTAGTCAGTTTCTCAACAAAATATGCTTTCACAATATTTGCTCCATAGTTAGAATATCTAATTCAATAACCATCCATTTCACATATATGCATTCCATTACATAACATTAAATGAAATAAAATTCATTCATAATTCTTTGGTTACAAAGTGCAAGCACATATATTCTTAATCAAAATTCAAAGTACATTCACACATGCAATATTTAGCCTACATAGTAATAGTAAATAGTAAATACATAATTGGGATGTAACATATACAAGTTTATATTTAAGATTTTCAACTTATATCATATTTTCGTATTGTGGTGGTTGTCTTCATTTCTAACACTTTGTAGATGCAACTTTTAATTTTTACAAAATTGGGATATAATCATCCCATACCAGCAAATCTTCATTTATTTTTGACTCAATTTCATGAGCTAGACTGGCTTCATCACTAATGTAGTGAGATTCCTTTATTTCTTTCCTTAAAACTCTACTTCCTAATGCTTGTAGGTCATCCATCCATTCCTTGGTAGAGAAAAAGAAGACCTTCAAGATCTAGATGCTAGATATCCTTATTTAATGCAACCTATAGAATTGGAGTAGGCACAACTAAATCAATGGGACCAATTAAATTGCTGGCATATGCTATCAACTAGGACACTTGTTATTTAAGATCTTCTTTTGTACTTTCATCCTTCTACATCCTATTGAGGATTATGGACACAACCATTTGCACTGCCTTCTTTTCCCCCTCTCTTGTCTGAGGTCCTAAGTTCACATGCTTAATTTGGTAATCTTTGGGAAACATATCTAATTTAGGATTGTCCACCCTAGGGATAGCAATTTGTGTTATTATGTTTCCTTGTTCATTGATGGTGGTGGTGGAAAAATTTCTTGATGTCTTCTTCCTTACTATTGATTCTTGGAAGGCCTCAACAAGAATGAAAAAATATTCCTCCTCTTCTTGGACATATGTCCTTTTTCTTTTATAAATAGTATGGTTTAACCATACTCAAAGGGTGGAAGTTAATTCTTGTTGGCGATAAGGGATAAAATTTATATTATGAGAATCTTGAGATCCTTCATTTTCACCTTTAGGTTCTATTATTTCTTTCTCAACTTATTCCCTTCCAATCTCTTCCTTTGCACATATTTATTCATAACTTTCTCTTCTTCATTCATTTGCTCCTCCTATTCAGGGGGTGGAGGGATATGGGTGTCATGTGGAGGCAAGGGAGGAGGAGAAGGAATGGATGAATCATGTGGAGGAGGTATTGGAGGAGAACTATTTTTAGGTGATGGATGAGGATAAGGAATTCAAGGTGATGGAGGAGGAGAAGGTGATAGAGATGGAAGGGGAGACTCATGTAGAGGAGATGAAGAGGGAGTGAGTGACTCAAGATTTGGAATAGGTGGTATAAAATAGGATGGAGGTTGAGAAGGATCTTGAGAGACTTGTGTTCTCTTCCTCCTATGAAGAGGAAATTCTTCAATCTCTTCCTTGCTATTCTTTCTTCTCTTGCTTTCCTCTTTTTCATCTTGTTGCTGAGGATGTTGGTTTCTCTTTTGTAGCTATAGCAATGGAGGGACCTTAGACCTTCTTTGGTTCCTTATATTGAGGTTTAGGTTGTGGAAACTCCATCATAGGAAAAGGGGATGCTAACCATTGCTTTGAACACACTATAACATTGGCTACTCTGAATTCCATACATTTGCATATTCTTCAAAAAATCAATCCACATTGTGGATAGGTTGGTTGAATACTCCTTGGCCATTGTAAATAGGATACAACAATTGCAACTATGGATCATATATACTATCAATTTGTAGTAGTCCTTCATTCTAACCTTATATTAATCTTTAAAGTTGTACCAATGATCCTTCAAAGTAGGTTCATGCTTGTAGAATGATCCAATTACCTTGTTGATCTTCCCAATTGGTTCAAATTTAGTTTTGAGGTCATTGTACAAGTTCATTTTTAACAAGGCCAACATAGTTTTTGTAGTTTTTGCAGATTGTATGTTAGCATAGGAATACACTCCCATTTTGATGGGGAAGGAGTATCCTAACTTATGTTTCCCTATAATCATCTTGTGAATTTTAGTTACCTATTTGCAGAGTTCCAATAGTATATACCTATCATTGGGGTATTTTGGTAGTCTGAGAGGAGCCTTATGGAAGATTGCCTCCCTAATATTGTCGGGATTAAGGTGTCTCAACCTTTGAGTCCTAGCATTAATTAAATGACTATTAGGTACATAGTAATTTATCCTAATATATTAAAATTCCTAAGTTTCCATTCACTTTTTGGGTCCTATTGTTGAGATGGCATCCTACATGGAAAGCAATGAGATATGTTAAGATCCCTATTTTTTAGGAAGTTAGCATCCACTCTCGGAGTTCCTATCTTTTAGGAGGTTGATGTCACATGTTTCCATATTGGCGATAAAATTGTTTTGGCAACTTCTTATGTTGAGTTGAGAGTCTTGATTAACATTGTATATATCAGAACTAAAGAGGAATAAAGCAAATTTTAGCTTTATTTGTTTTAAGTGCCCAAGATATGAAAAAGATATGGATGTGTTTTTTTCTTGGATATGGATGCCCAAGATGAGGATAAGGTTGTTTTTGGATTAGCAGGTTGAGTTTGAGCTCATGCATGTTCAAATTTTATAGATATTGGATTTGTAAAAGATTGAGGATGTTTTTTTTGGTACCTATCTTGATCATCTATATATTCTTGTTGTATTAGCTTATTTTATATGACATTTTAAATATTTCTTGAGGTACCATTATGTTGCTAGAATAATTCTAGATTATGAATATATAGTATCACAACTCTTGAAGAGAATAATATTTGTTATTATATTGTAATCCTTATTTATTGAAAAATACAATTGTGTTGGGTGTTTGGAGCGTGGGTTTTTTCCTAAAAGGGTTTTCCCATGTAAAATCTATGTGCTATGGTTTACATGTTTGATCTGTTTAATTAAATTAAATTTAAATGGGCATCTTCTGCTTTTGTAATATTTAGAGATTTTGAAGAATCATTTGAAATCCTCTCCTATGGTAGATTGACATAGGGAGCTATTTTTGTGTACCCGACTTTCTTTTAGTTGGTATCAGAGCCTAACCAAATTTGTTTCTTGTGATGGGTTGAAGAGTTTGTTATGCTATTATTTTTTTAGCAGGAGTTTTGCAGAGGAAGATTCAGTAACCTTATTGCAGGAAAAATATGGCAAGAACATCCAATAGAATTGAAATGGAAAAGTTTAATGGTGGTAACTTTGAGTTGTGGAAACTTTAGATGAAAGATATGCTTGTGGATAGAGATCCATGGGTTGTAATATCTAGTACAAAACCAACCAACACAACTCAAGAATATTGGGATTTGGTGGATTAGAAAGCCAAGGGTTTGATAAGACTATGTTTGGCTAATTCAGTGCTCATGAATATCCATGAAGAGAAGAGTGCAAAAAATATTTGGAAGAAACTTGGAGATATTGTTTATCAAGCTAAATCCTTGGTAAAAAATTTATTCCTATGAAATAAACTTTATTCTTTGAAGATAGAATTTGATGGAGGATATTTTGTTGATTGCATGAATGCATTTAATATGTTTGTTGCACAATTGAGGTCAATTGGTGATAATATTGAAGATGAGGATTGTTACATGATTTTTTTATGCTCTTTTTTGGACTCATGGGAGCACCTAGTGATGGTTATTGGAAGTACCACTATCAAATTCAATATGGATGCGGTGGTTGCATCATTGTTATATAAAGAAATGCAGAGAAAATCTTCTACGATAGGAAGGAAGCCCTTGTTATACATAATAGATCAAAAGAGGAAGGTAAGAAAAAGGACAAGACGTCTAAATATAAGTTGTCAAGGAGATATAAGTCTCTTGGAAAGTCCAAGGTGAAATATTGGAAGTATGAAAAAATTGGTCATATCCATAAAAAAGTGCGAGATGAAAAAGAAAGGTAAAAAAAATTCTCTAATTTTGACTTTGATAAATCCTCTTAAGATGATGTAGATACATTTTTTGCAGCCTTGGAAACACATTCATCATGAGATTTGTGGTTGATAGAATCAGGTGATTCTTTCCACATGACCTATCATAGGGGTTGGTTCTCAAAGTATGAAGAATATGATGATGGGAAAGTGCATACGGGTGATGATTCTCATTTAAATATTTTTGGTTATGGAAGAGTCAAGATTAGATTCCTTCATGGTAGAGTGAAGGGGATTGATGGAGTATTGCATATCTTGGGTTTGGTACAAAACCTACTCTTAGTGAGTAAATTGAATGATTTGGGTGTGCATGTTGTTTTCTTGAATGGGGGATACAATATGACTAGAGGATCTATAGTAATGGCTAAGGGTGTTTGGATATGCACCCTGAACAAGTTGGAAGCATGCACGGTTCAGTATAATAGTTTTTTTTTGTTTTTTAGATAGCAGGAATCGGGTAGCACGACCCCCTATAAACTATAGTGCACTTGGTAAAAAATTTAACGTGACCGGTGGCGTTGGTGTGACATGCCCTCTGATACCACGGGGGTGGGGGAGAATAGACCTCATGACCAACCTCTTGCAATAGGAAAGGTTTAGCCAATCGAGCTAGGGCCCCCACCCTAGTACAATAGTTCTTTTGACAAGCTAAATAAGAGATATTTTAACTCTTCATTTTCATCATTAGATCAAGTAGAGAAGAAGTTTATAAAATCTATGTTTGATGGTTGAGAATTTTGGGTACCTAAGGGTGCTCATTCTTTGGAAATGAAGCTTCCTACAAAGAAAACAATGTTATGGCACCAAAGAATCAGTCACATTGGTGAGAAGGGTCTTAGAGCCTTGAAAAATAAAAGCCTTGTTGAAGGCTTTGATGATTTTAATCTTGAGTTTGACTTTGAATATTGTGTATATGGAAAACAACACGGTGTTTCTTTTTATCCTAGTTCCCATAAGTCTTCTAGGTTGTTGGATTATATGCATGCAAATGTGTTTCATCCTATGAATGTTCCTTCATTATCTATATCTGTGTACTTTGTCTCATTCATAGATGACTATAGTAGGACATTTGTTTAATTTATCAAAAGTAAAGTTGAAGTCTTTAGTCAATTTAAGGAGTTTAAGGCTCTTGTTGAAAATCAAACTAGTCGAAAGATTTAAGTGTTTGATGACTAAAAATGGTAGTGATTTTTGTTTGATAGAGTTTGATAGGTTCTATAAGGACCATGGGATTGAGTTTCAGAGAGGATGAACAAGATGTTGATGGAAAGGGCTTTAGAAGTATGTTGAGTAGTGTTGGACTTGAACAAAATTTCTGGGCTAAGGCCATAGCCACTACATGTTACTTGATCAAGAGATATACATCGGTGCTTGTTGAAAAGACATCCATGGAGGCATGGTATACTAAAAATCCTTTGATGAGAAAACTTAGAGTATTTGGTTGTAAAGATTATTCTCATGTTTTGATTGAGAAGAGGTCTAAGTTGGAGAACAAGGTAATGAAGTGTGTCTTTATTGGTTATGGTGCTAGTATTAAAGGGTACACACTCAAGGATCCCATGGCCCAAAAGGTTCTCTAAAGAAAAAGTGTGATTTTTTGAGAGAAGAAATCTTTCACTATTGAGCTTCAACTAGAGAAAGAGGAGAAAAAAATAAGGAGGTAGTTCAAATACCACCTACTCTAATGATAGTTGAACTACACACCTCTATTGGAATTGATGGTGAGGAGAGCTCTAAAAACTTCAAGCATTTTGAAGAGGAATATCTACCTCAATGGTTGAGGAGGTCTACACATGTTAGGTGGCAACTGGAAAGGTTTGGTCATTCAATGTTGGATTCTAGTTGATTTTTTCTTTAATTTCTAACATTGATGATCCTAGGACTGTTAGAGGGGCTATGGGTATGAATGATGCAGATTCCTAGATGAAAGCCATAGATGAAGAGATGACTACATTGAAGAAAAATGATACTTAGGATTTGGTGCCCTTGCTCGAAGGATGAAAACCCATTGGATGTAAATGGGTGTTCAATTGAAAATGTAATCTATATGGTAGTATTGATAATCATAAGGCACATTTCGTTGCTAAGGGGTATTCTCAAGTGGAGGGAATTGACTATGGTGAGATTTTCTCTCATGTTGTGAAGCTAACATCTATTCAGTTCTTGTTATCACTTGCAACAATGTATGATCTAGAAGTGGAACAAATGGATATGAAGATAACATTGCTTCACGGTGATATGGAGGAAGAAATATATATGTCATATCTAGAGCATTTTATGGTTAAAGGTAAAGAAAATCTGGTATGCAAGTTAAAAAAAGTCTTTGTATGATTTAGAGAAATCTCCTAGAATATGGTGCCTAAAATTTGACACCTATGTGTTGTCTTTAGGATTTATGAGATCTAAATATAATCATTGTGTTTATTTCAAATTTGATAATGGTCACATTATCATAATTGTATTGTATGTAGATGATATGCTATTTTTTGGGAATAGTAAACTTGCACAATTTCAAATTTGAAGTCCTAGTTGTCATCACAATTTGAAATGAAGGATCTACATGCAACGAGTTATATTTTATGGATGGAGATAAGAAGATATAGAGATAACAAAAAACTTTGGTTAAGCTATAGAAAGTATGTGAACACAGTGTTGGAGAGATTCATCATGACAACTTGTAGACAAT
This sequence comes from Sequoiadendron giganteum, assembly GCA_007115665.2. Taxonomy (NCBI): domain Eukaryota; kingdom Viridiplantae; phylum Streptophyta; class Pinopsida; order Cupressales; family Cupressaceae; genus Sequoiadendron; species Sequoiadendron giganteum. The sequence goes on along the minus strand of CM021110.1, from coordinate 107,049,617 downwards.
TAGTTGTTCCTATGTTTTAGGGGACAAAACATTTTATGGAGGATCGTTCAAAATCTCATACCAAGATGGAGGACATGAACACCATATGCGAGTATTGTTGGTAGTATTATGTATTCTATGGTTTGTGAGAGCACAAACATTTCCCAAGTAGTGGGAGTCCTTAGTTGGTATATGGATAATCCTGGACATGTAAATTGTGATAGCTATACATTATGGCTAGGGGATTGTATCCTTGAAATCAATATTTTTACTAAGGAAGAAGAAACCTATATCATAGAATGAACAATTGATTGAGTAAGAAGGCATGGTATTGCAATGTCATAAAATTTCACCCCTTGCAATTTCAAATTACATAACCCTCCCTTACCTTAATAAAAGATGATAATGAAAATCCCCTTTTCCTTAGCTTCAATTTTGTCTTTGACCCCTTTGTTTTCAGTTTTTAAGTAAACTTTTATTGTGGATGCTTTTGTGATGCATAGACTTCTACACGCCACGTGAATGTCCTAATAAGATAATTGATTCTGTGGTAATTAGGACATTACACTTTTTCCTACCAACAAAGTGTAACACCTCTGTAGGCTATATACACGTCAACAATTCTTGCATGCCTTTTCTTCATTCAAACTCATTTTCTTTCATTCCCTCAACTCATTCTTGCAATATTTCACTCTCAAGCTCTTATTCTCATTCTCTTCTACATTATTGTTGTTATTTCAAGTTCGATTTCTCTTGGCTTCTACATTGGCATATTGGCTCTCTATTGTCTCATCTAGAGTGTCGAGTGCTCTCCTTCATCATCACAAGCTTACTTAAGGGAGGGTAATCACACTCTCTTTTCATTATCGTACTTACTTTAGTAGGATGGGACCCATGGTTTAGTGCACAATGCAATGCCATTTATTTTCTATTTGGGATGTACTAAGGGCAGGTGTGCATTAGCCAATGTGAATGTGTTTTCTAGTCACAGTTGTGATGTGATGAACATATGATCCCATCACTAATGTACATGTGATGTACATATGAGCTAGTCACTATGTATATATGACATATGTTGATATTATTCATTGGGTATTTATGATGCATGATGGATCTAGCTATCATGTATATGCAATGTATGCTAGAGCTAGTCACTTTGTATATGTGAAATGTGTTGGAGCTCGACACTGTATAAATGTGACATATTATGGAGCTAGTCATTGTGTATATGTGATGTATGTTGGAGCTAGTCACTTGGTATATGTGATGTATGTTGGAGCTAGTCGATTTTTTATGTGACGTATGTTGGAGCTATTCACTTTGTATATGTGATGTATGTTGGAGCTACTCACTTTGTTATGTGACATACGTTGGAGCTAGTTAATTTGTATATGTGGCATATGTCGAAGCCAGTCATTGTAGCTAGTCATTGTGTATATGTGACGTATGTTGGAGCTAGTCACTTTGCATAGGTGATGTATGTTGGAGCTAGTCATTGCGTATATGTGATGTATGTTGGAACCAATCACTATGTGTATGTGATGAGTATGAGCTAGTCACCTTGTGTATATGTTATGTACACTCGAGTCCATCCCTATAGGGATTGGGTGATTATGGAATAATATAACCCTATGTTTTGTGTGTATTTTTACATTATGGATTGGTAATGTTTGGTGGGACCAAAATTTTATGGTAAATACTATCATTATATTATGGTTGGATAAGTTTTTATAAATAGTCATGGTTTAAAGAGAGATCAAAGATCTCATACAAGAGGGGAGAATGAACCCCTCTAACCTTGTTGGGAGAACTATGAAGCCCCTAATTTCCTATGAAGAGATATGTAGGTAAGGTCATCAAGAATGAACCCTCAAGGCTTAGGTCTAGATCTAGGAATGGCCTTAACCTTGAGAGCTTACCACTCCTATGTGTAAGCATATAATTCATGATGTTGAGTTGATGCGACTAGGGTGAAGAAGTTTTGAAGATCACACTTTTAAGATACATGGATGATGCTCAGCTAATAACGTTGGTATTTATTTTAAATTGATTTAAGCAAAAAAAATTGTATCAACTAAGGGGCAATTGTTAAATGGGTATTCGAGCAACTAGGTTCAAACACTGGACCTATGAAGCTCACTAGACTTTGGATAAAGTAAAATGTCTTGCATTGCTAACCAACTATAACTAAGTTGGTCACTTAGTATATACAAGTTGTATTGAATATCTTAAATGGGATTTTAAGCTCATAAGACTAATGGATAGTCCAAACCAAGGAACCCTTGATGGGTGAAAAATGGAAAATTGGATATATGAATTGTAAAGAAAAATAAGAGTGTGCAACAGAAGGTTATGTCATTTAATGATTTCTATCTCCAATCCCACTTTTTGGATTTGATTTTACCCCTTGTTATGTGAAAATTTTCATCGCATATTTGAAGGTATTAAAAAATCCTTCTCATGGTAGGAACATGAATTGCTAGGAATCTAAACTAAAAAGAACTAAGGGTGTATGTTTTAATGGGTTCTAGTATGTATTAAAGATAGAGCTAATATCACCCTTAATGGGTCAGTTGTATCTACCTGAGTATTGGATGATGTATTTGTAAGTTCGAATGAGTTCAAAAGATTTTTTTATCAATTATGATAAAGTGTGTAAGAGGAATGGCAGGTGGGTGAAAGCAATTATGCATCAACGTATATGCATGGCCCTTATAAACAAATATTCTATGAGTTTGGAAATGATCATGTATTGTAATCAAAAAAATATGAAGCCTTATGAATAATGACTTACAAAGAACACCTAGATTTGTAAATTGTATCCTTTATGGTTAAATAAACTTGCTTAAATTGAAATTTCACTAATGTTGGGACATTATGATATGTGATGTTAACCCAGCTAGTGAGTGACCTGGCTAGGGCCATGGGACCCCAGTGATAATTTGTATGATATTCTTTATGATTCATACTTGGCACCTTGTAGGGGTTATTGGTAAATGTGTGTACCTAAAAGCATAATATTGACCTTTCTTAAGAAAAATCAATGCATAAATTGAAAATAAAAGATTGAATTAAGAGAAAATACTTACTTGAGGGTATATTTTGATATGCACAATCTTAAATATTCTAAAAGTTACTCCAAATTCATCAAATTAAGGAAAAGGGAACTACTTGGGAGGTGAGAATAAGGATTTCAAAAGGAATTAACTAGGATAGTAACCCAAATTTTTTTAGAAATTAATAAATGAAACATTTAAATAAGTTGGGGATGGCTTATTCCAATGGGGGAAGGATATGACATCCCCATAAAAGAAGACCTTTCATGTGAAATTGGGTGGATAATAAAAAATAATAAAAAATATGTATGTCAAAATAATGGGGAAACCAATATGGATGAAGGTATGGGCATTGTGTGGTCAACAAAAATAATAAATTGAGGAGACAACATACACTTAACAAGAATGGTGCAGGTATGGTGGGGATAGTTGTAGGCATGGCGTCCTAGTTCCCTGAACCATTCAAATGACAGGTCCATAGAACAAAACAAAAAGGAGGTGCCTTAACAATTTTTAAACACTCACAACCCCATAATTTGCACTGAACCTCTAATTTGCAAGAAAATGAGGGTGATTGTGGGGGTTGTGATTTTTTTTGCATGACAGTTGGGGGCATAGAGAACTAGACTCCACAACCTATGACAACATCCTCTCCTAGCAATAAAATATATTGTTAAAATACTTAGGAACTTCAAGCAAATTAGTGGAAGGTGAAAAGATAAATTTCTCAATTGATGTCATCATCCTCTCTACCTATGCGAACAAGGGAGTGAAAATCATGGCATGAGGAAGATGAATTTTATAGAAGAGGGTAAAGCAATGAAGGAGAAAGAAAGAAATTGCACAAGAAGGGAAGAAGACAAAAAAGTGAGGTTTTGGAGAGTGAGAAAAAGGGCATGGAAAGGAGGGACTATAAGTGTGACGAGTTACATTTCTCTACATTAGATTTCATGAAAATGGTGGCTCTCTATATATGTGATGTTGGCGAATATATTAGATTAGATTTCATCAACAATATCTTCAGTGCCAACACTAAAGATAACTACATTCCTTTATATATTATATTTAAACATATTTACTTATGAATTACCTACTCAGTCAAAGGTGATCAAGTTAGGTCAAAATTTTCTTTTGATTACTATTATAAGTAATATTATTGATATTTTGGAGGTGTTTGGGCTTACACTCACTAGTTTCCTTTTTTTAAGACTTTTTGAGGCCCATGATACCAACCACTTGAACTTACTTTGCAAATAAGGAATTTCATGAGACCTCTTTTCTTTGAGGTATTTTAACAAACAATATTGGAACCATGTAAATATATCGACATTTTTGTATAATGATTCAATTATAGATTCTTAATCTTGAGCTACCCACATAATATTAAAAGCTAGGTTATTATGTTTTCATGAATGGATTTCTCATATTATATTAAGTTTAAATTATTTATTTCTATGCAAAAAATGTAACTGCTCATATGTGTTAAAAATACTATGTTTTTACTCCATAATATTAGTAATGGACATCATCCTAGAAATCCTAGAGATAGCTATAAATTATGGCTAGGGGATTGTCTCCTTGAAATCTATATTTTTAGTAAGGAAGAAGAACCTTATATCATAGAATGAACTAAAGATTGAGTGGGAAGGAATGGTATTGTAATATCATAAAATTGAACCTCATGCAATTTCACATTACATAACCCTCCCTTTAGCTTAATAAAAGATGATAATGCAAATCCACTTTTCCTTAGCTTCAATTTCATCCTTGAACCCTTTGCTTTTGGTCTTTAAGTGAATTTATGTCGGGGACGCTTCTGCAACACACATACATCTACATGTCACGTGAATTTCTTGACAAGATTCTCGATTCTATGAATGTTGAGATGTTACATTTCCACCTACCCACAAAGCATAACGCGTCTGTGGATTGCAGACACGCCAAAAATTCCTTCTTACATGCCTTTTCTTCATTCAAAATCACTTTATTTTATTCCTTCAACTCATTCTTACAATATTTCACTCTCAAGATCTCATTCTCATTCTCATTCTCTTCTACACCATTGTTCTTGCAAGTTCTATTGCTCTTGGCTTCTACATTGGCATATTGGATCTCTCTTGTCTCATCTAGAGTGTCGTGTCCTCTCTATTGGCATCACAAGCTTGCTTAAGGGAGGTTAATCACACTCTCTTTGCATTATCATAATTATTTTAGTATCATATTTTCTTTTAACGTGTATATCATCTTGTCTATCCATTTCTTTATCTATTTTCTCTCTATCTATCTAGTTTTCCATGGAGGTGGAAACATCAAAACAAGAGTTTGACCAAGGCAAGCCCCAAAATAGCCCCAACATTTTTCCTTATTTCTATGTGTGCATGTTGTTGATTTGGAGTGTTGTGGGAGGAATCATAGCATTGGACCTCTTGTGTGTTCATTCTTCTATTTTCTTTCTCGTCATCTTATTTCATTTTACTTTATCTATGCATGTTAATAATTTTACATTATTTTTTGGTATTTCCTTCATTCTGTTAGTATAGTATAAGCATTCAGATTTTAGTTTCCAAATAGATAGTATATTCTTTGTGTTTCTGTGAGCACATTTTGTTTTCAGTCCATACAAGACCACAACACGCCGCAGGGATGTCTACATGTCGAGTTGTCATCCTTGGCCAAAAGCTAGCTAGCTTTCTCTCAAGATGTATCTGAAGTCTACTCTTCTAGCTTCTAAATTATTTATTCCAAAATCTATCCTAAAGCATAAAATATAACTAAAACTTCCTTGTTCTTCTACCTTTGTCACTTGAGCTTTGCCTTTGAGGTAGTTGAGAACCATTTGCTCCCTATAGACTCTTCTTTGTCCTAGAGACTTAGGAGTAACAAATCCTCTCCTCTATAGGTATATTCAAATTTTACACTAATATATATATATATATATGTCTTAGAATCATAGACAAATTCTTAATAAATTATGATACTATAAGGAAATGCTTGGGTAAATCTACAGGAAGGGTCTGTAAACCTATAATATTTCATTACAATGATATTAGTTCTTAAATAAAGTTGTACACCCAATTGTGGTTAGGTACTTAAGAAATGACTCAATTACTACATTCCCTTTCTTGACTATATTAGTTAAGCTCATCGATAATCTATTATTGAGTTTACATAGTCTCATACTAGCTCTTGAATGTTTAACCACTTAGTGAATTTCATTTAAGGTGTGATAATTGTTATAGGTTGGGACCTTATGGGAAATTATTGATCTAGCTTATGTTTATTGGACATAAATTACATGTAATATACCAAGTTCCATAACATGTGATCTAATTCACCTCATTAGTAAGGGAAAACCATATACTAGTTATTACATGCTTATTCAAGATATAGTGAGAATGTCAGTATCATGTATCAAATCGTGTGGTTTATTATACTTTAAAATTAAAATGTGTTGAGACATCTTAGTAAATAATTTGTAGTACACCAATTGGATATGAATATAGTGACCTAATCTTAAGTGAAGTATGTCAAAATCTATGTTATAAATAGTAGGATGTACCTACATTCTTATCATATGATGTAACTTATGTCTAACTATTGAGGCCATAATTAATATAAATGGAAAGTACAAACATTATCTAGACCTTGAACTAGACTAATATAAGAGTATTGGACTATGCCATAATGTAAATGAGATCAGAGGGTAATAAATATTAATATTTACTTTATTGAATGTACATCTTCACACAAAGATATAAGGATATATAGTGCTGCCCATTGGTCTCAAGTATGACTCAAATGTCGATTACGTCCAAAGAAAGTTTGTAATTATGGCCTACAAATTATTTACTAATAGGATAAGGATAAGGATAATTGGATAAGGATAATTTTTCATTTGTGTTCAACAATCCAATAGGATGGAATGTCCTTGTGTAATGCCCCGCCATGCAACCCTAGAGGAAGTTGCAATTAACTACTCAAACAAACTATTTTTTTTTTTTGTTTAGGTATAATTAATATGCAAGTTCGCTACACATTGCAACAACCTCTAAGGTTACGAGATTGAGATTACATAATAACCCACGAACAACATTAACATGAATTGAAACCATAACATTTATTTACTTAATAAATTAAGAACACATACATTCCATACAAGATAAATTATAGCATAAAAGTAAAAGATACCAAAGATCCCAAATTACAATAATCTACTAAGGAGATTACATCTCTCATTCCCCGAATGAGGTAAATCCAATAAGCATTATTACAAATTACAACTTCCGCCTCAATAACATATGAGGGGTAAAAATTACAAGAGCAATAGAAATGAATAAAGCATAAAAAGTAATTGGATCCCACGAGCTCTCCAACTGGAAATCTTGTCAACACGAACAAGAAGAAAGCCTAATGGAGTAAGGTGCACACCACCCAACCAAGTGGAACCCAAAGGCCCACCCCCTGTGCTAGGAGATAGTAACAAGGATTCCTAGACAAGACCAACTACCTCTAGACATAGGCTGAATCAAAACTGAACCAAACTGAAACAACCAATCACATGCACCACACAAGTACAATTCAAATACAACTCTAACATGGTTACATTTCTTTAGTTATCACTCAAATAAACTACCTCCGAAGGTTACCCAGTTTACGTCTCACGACTTTGGCCCCTAACGGAAGTCACTCTTCTACTTGACAACATACATTCAAACCCATTTACCAAGGGAGCCCAAGTGCATACAAATTAGATACAACAAACACTCCATCTCAAAGAGGAAACATGTAATGATACTCACTCCAAACCTTGGAGGCAACAACTTCACATAATTCACTCCTTCCACAGGAGGCACAAATCATCCCCGTTCATGGAAACCGGGTAATAACCATAACATATCTTCACGCACTACCCAAGGGAAAGACAAATGGTTGACATCACAAAATGACAACCCCCATATCCTAGGATCTTTTGAAAGACTTACATATTACAAACACTTAACCCATTTCCCAAACATGAACACAGAGGAATCAATCACATAAGCATTTATGAGGAACAAACTAATATTGGATATATTAAATCCATTTCCCTTAACATTCATTTCACAATAAAGAATACAATTGCCCTAATAGAATAATTACATAAAATTATTCTTTGTCTTTCTAATTACTAATAAGGGAAAACTAATTTTAATAAATAATCTAAACCCATGATTACCAACCTAAAACCACTGTCTTTAATAAAATTCACTAGTTCATTGCCTCAATTAAACTAATCTAACAGTATCTCTTCCAGACCAGTGATGAAATTTAAACTCAATATTTAATTCCCTAATAGCTTTCAAATAATCATGAAATAAGCATTTACTTATGCAATTTAGAACATATCCTTTTAAAAATAACTTTATGTCCTTTGCAAAATAAATCCTTTCTTAAAAGATGACTAATCTCGCTATTAAAACATATTACTTTTAGATCCAAAACATATTGTTTTAAACTAAATAACTGTTCCTTCTACTCTACACAACCATTTAAAAAAAATACTTAACTCATCTTAATAAACATGTTATTTAAAATCAAAATTACTGTTTTCATCAAGATATATCCTTTTAAAATGACTTCATTAATTCGACTATAACATGTTAATTTAAAATTCTCCAATTAAATTTAAAACATACCAATATTTAAATCCCCGACTCATTATATATATTCAAATAATTAAATAATCATTTAGATACGTTTAAGTATTTAAATCTTTTTTTAAAGTAATCTTTTAGACGAATGATGAAGTTTAAACCAGATATTTTATTTCCTTAATTGCTTTGAAAATAAAAATAAAATAAACATTTGCGTCTTCGATTTAAAACATACTATTTTCAAATCGTCTATTTCTCCTTTACAAAATAAATCATTTTCCAATCAATTAATTCCTCTAATAATCACAATATTTGAAAATCAAATATTTGTTTTTTCAAAAAATATTATTTTAAAAGTAAATCTATTAATTCGACTATTGAAACTGATTTAATGTTCTCCAATTATATCTAAATCATGTCATTATTAAATCAATAGTTTAAATATGTATTTAAACATATAAACCTAATCATTCCATTTTATCTATATATATATTCAATATATATATATATATCCACATTATATACATATATTAATATATACCTATTTTAACCCTATTATTAAAATCCAAAACACATAATATATAGTGATATAAAAATACATATATACATATATATATATAAAATATATATATGCATATATATTAATATTTATATACTAAATATTTTATAGTAAATAAAAATATAATATTAAATATCATATTTTATAAAATAAAATAAAATTATAAAAAGTCCAACCGCAGTTCTAGGAAGGCGTGTGGTCTAGGGAGGCGCACCCACCACTTGGGGGCGACTGTGTTTGGGGGCGACTGTGTTTACACACAGTCGAACCCCATTTTCATGGGGTTGGTTGTGTGTAAACACAACCAAACCCCAACGGATGGGGGGCGGTTTTGTTGGGGGCGTGCTGGGCGCGACTTTCCCCACAACGCCTCCCATGGGGGGCGGCTGTGGGGAGAGCCCCCAACGACCCCCTCCAATCCGTTTTTTTAATTTTTATTATTTTTTTATTTCTACTATAAAAAAAACATATTTAAAAAAAATTTAAAAAATCCCTACATGCGGATTTCAAAATCCGAAATGAAATATGACAAGGTTTTTTCCTATCTCATAAAAAAAACCCAAATACACACACACACACACACACACACACACACACACACATATATATATATATGTATATATATACAAAATTAACAAATTTATTAAATCAGTTGAGCAATTTTTTTCTGAAAGTGATCATTTACAACCAAAAAAACAAACTTTTCTTGAGAAATTTCATTTTTTTAATAGAGTTTTCACAGTTTTGAAACAAGATCTAAAATGGGTTCATTTTGCAAATTAAATAGGTTTTAAATATATATAATTTTCAAACAACAAAACAAATTGTGAATTCTTTCAAAGTGAAACAAATTTACCATGTAAAAAACCTGGTTCCAAAAGCTTGAGAGATTGGCAAAATGGTGTAAAGCCTTCTCCTTAGATCCAAGCTCCTTTCTAGAAATTCCATCGAGCTTTACCAGAAAACACCAAATTCAAAACCCACAACCAACAATGATTTTCTTCCCTTCTCCATTTTTCCCATTTTTCATCCTCTCCCAAAAAACTCATGAAAATTCCAAAAAATAGCCAAAAAAGAAAAATATCTCCTTCAACCACCATAATCAATTTTCCAAAACAAAACAGAAAATATCTCAAAATTATTTTTCATTCAATTTTTCTCAAAATAATTGCAAATTAAAACATTTTTCCAATTTTTCAATTTCAACAAAATATCTATTAATTTCAAAATGAATAACTAACTTCATTCCAACACAATATCAATTTAATTAATTAATAAAATAAATCTAATCCAAGATTAAATTAAATTATTTTATTAATTAAATTAAATTAATCAATAAATAAAATAATATTTCTAACATTATAGCTAGATTCATTTAATCAACCACTTAACTGCATAGGCCATTCATTTAAAATTTCTAACTTGCAATTAAGTAAAATCAAGGCAGATAAAACAATATTTAAAACAACAGAACCAAACAAAAACCGACAACACACTATGACCAGGCTGATGACTTGGTATGGAAAACCTAGCTACTATCTCCCAATCGAATACCGTTGGCAATGGACATGCTCAACCCAGTGAAATCAGGTGGAGTCGATGTCCTGTATTTGTTAACCTGTGAACAATAGAATATCGCACATGTATATTTGCATCATAGAAAACACACCATGAAGAGGGAATAATAGAATTGCTGGGCGCTCGCAAGCGAGTGATGCAATCCCATCCCCTTCACCAATATAGTATTACCGACTGACGAATCTAACATCAATAATATAATCAAAGACATAAAACATCATTGATTCAAATATCATCTATGCTAATCTACATCATGCCATAATGATAACATCAGAATAAATTACCATCACATCAAAATATCTCAATCACATCGCTTTACAGATAGCGATCAAATAGAAACCAAGTACCAAAGTCAAGGTACTAATAGAAAATAAGACATAACCAAACATAACACTATTTGATCCAAAGAGAAAAATGGAGGGGTATTACACCTTGGGTCTCATCATCAGCATTAGACATTAACAATGAAAAATCCTAACAAAAATATCTTGTCAAAAGTATAGTAAAGTAACACTAATTTCTTTGAGGATTATCATTTTGTGTCTACGTTAATGGGGTAGCTAACCCTACCTACTAGGGTTTTGTTAAGGTAAGTTATCATTTGTGCTCATTGAATCTACTAACCCAATTACACAATGGGGCCATGTATAATTATTGCATTATGAATCATAAATATGGTGAGGCCTAATTAGAGATCCCAATGTTCTTAGACGAAAGTGTTATAGTCTAGGCTTACTAAATTCGGAATTGTGTGGGAATTCCTGGCTTGCCCTTAACTACTGTTAAATTTTAGGAATCATTTAAGGGAACCTTATTGGAGTATGCCATAGTAATTGATGAATACTTGGTTATGGTAATGTGTGTGTAGGTTTCCTTTGAGAAACCAAGTAGAACTATGTGTGACTTTGATTTGTTTGGAATTAGGTATGTAGGTGGTCCTTGGGTGAAGGAGGCCTCTATGACTCAAGTCTGTAGGGGAGGGACTGGGTGTAGATAACTCCTATATTTTAGGGTTTTTCTAATTGGTTTGACCTTCTCTCTTCATTAGGCTTTGGATGAGGCCGAATGGGTATTAGATGGTTATGAGCGAAAACCTAATAACTTGTCTTCAATACATAATGTGTGTTTGAATAGTAAGGTAAAGGAAATGAATGAATTGGACTACTTGGTAGTGGTTACATGATGAGTTTATCCCACCTCGTGTTGGTACTAAGTGATTTATTTTTTGTTGTGAAAATTAACCTTGGACATATATGCCAATGTATAGGCTTCTAAATCAGTCAATTGTGGTTTATTTATTTATAACTAGGAACCTCTCTTCTAGTTATAGTGCTAAGCATGGGTCAAGGAGAATTACTATTAATATGCTCAAGATTGATAGGTGTCTAGGAGCAATACTATGCTCGAGATGGATAGTAGTCAAGGAGCACTACTATTATTCTCAAGATTGACAGGTGTCTAGGGGTAGTATATGGACAATATTCAAGGAATGGTACTATTATTCTTGATATTGATAGGTATCTAGGGGTAGTACTATGCTTGAGATGGGTAGTAGTCAAGGAGTAGTACTATTATGCTCAATATTGACAAGTGTCTAGGGGTAGTACTATGCTCGAGATAGATAGTAGTCAAGGAGCAATACTATTATGCTTGAGATTGACAAGTATTTAGGGGAAACACTATGCTTGAGATGGATAGTAGTCAAGGAGCAGTACTATTATGCTTGATATTGATAGGTGTCTAGGGGTGGTACTATACTCAAGATGAACAGTTGTCAAGGAGCAGTACTATTATGCTCAAGATTGGCAGGTGTCTAGCGGTAGTACTATGCTCGAGATGGACAGTAGTCAAGGAGTAGTACTATTATGCTTGATATTGATAGGTGTCTAGGGGCATTACTATACTCAAGATGAATGGTAGTCAAGGAGCATTATTATTATTCTCAAGATTGACAAGTGTCTAGGGGTAGTACTATGCTCAAGATGGACAATAGTCAATGCGCAATACTATTATGCTTGAGATTGACAGGTGTCTAGGGGAAGTACTATGCTCGAGATAGACAGTAGTCAAGTAGTACTATTATGCTCGAGATTGATAGGTGTCTAGGAGAAGTAATATTATGCTTGAGATTGATAGGTTTCTAGCATGGGTCAATAAGCATTATTGTTATGCTCGATATTTACAGGTGTCTAGCATGGGTCAAGGAGCATTATTCTTATGCTTGAGATTGACAAGTGTCTATAGATAGTACTATTCTTGAGATAGATAATAGTCAAGGAGAAGTACTATTATGCTCGAGATTGAGAGGTGTCTATGTTGGCATTGGCATTATTTTTCACTGACGTCAAAGGTCATGTGATGTTAAAGGTCATGAAGATGAGATCAAAGGTTATGTTGAAGCAAGCAAAGGTGCATTGCTTGATACCTCCAAAGAGTGTTTTCTTTTTGTCATGTTTGGAAGTTGACATTGTTTATTTCACAAAGGTGGCATCGAGGCCTATAGACATCATATGTAATTGGTGGAAATCTTAGATTAAGGTTTGATTCAAGTACTCTTTATGTTTCAAAGGTATTTACAAAAACCCTAAAGATCTAGGGTTTATGGCACATGATGGTTTATAATACAAGTCTTCATATTTTTTATATTTGAAATCTGATTTATTATCATGTCATTAAAAATGTTGCTTAAGTCTTTATCTATGACTTATTTTCTAAGCAACCAATGATCAGTTTTTTTGAAGAAGGACTACGTGGGTTTTTGATAAAAGGTATTTACTATTTCATAGTTTGAAAGGATGGTTACTTCATAAAAAGGAATGTAACATTTGATATTTTAGTTCTTGAAAATGCAACGGTTTCTACAAGATGTGGGATGTATCTGTTCTTTAAAATTGTCTTTGTATTTTTTACTTCTTGACGATGAACAATGAGGTTGTGTTTTGAGTTTATGTGAGGATGTATGTTCTTGAGTGCAGAAAAGAAAAAATATAGTCGGTCAGTAATAGGTATATTGACTATGTTTTCTTTACTATCTCTCTTGTTGAAGGATGTATTGGTTCACATTACGATAACAGTGCCTTGAAAAATCTAATGTTCTTGTGACTATTTTGTTATCTAAAGATATATTTATGCAAGTATATTTATTCATGGATTTGTCAAAGTAGATCTTCTTAATGTTGGATGAGATGAGTAGAGTCCTATAAAAAGAATGACATTCATTATGCTTGTGTGAATGAATTAGTGTATTGATTGTTAAGGAGTGAATCAAAATCTGAATGTTATCAGTAATAGCTGCCAAGACTTTTTGGACTCTAATCAAGGACTGGTTTGGTGAGAAGATTATGAATATAATCATAGAAGGCTTGTGTGAAAATTTGCTGGTGTTTAGACAATGAAAAGAGGATATTCTTGTAGTCAAGGTGTTGGAGGTGTATTTTTTTGGTGCATATTGTAACAGAGTAACCCCCTAAAATAGTGTTTCTTTTTCATTGGGGATTGGTCATTAAGAGCAAGGAGATTTTGCCAGTGAGGCATTTTGTGATTGTCAGTGAGACACTGTATTCTCTAGTGAGGCATCTTATATTTTTTAGTGAGGCTCTTCCAGTGAGGCATTGTAACTAGTGAGACATTGTAACCAATGAGGTATTGTGTAGCCAGTGAGGTTCTGTAATCAATGGGATTTTATTAAGCCAGTGAGGAAATTTTTCCCAAGTGGTTTTTTATCCCTACAAGGGTTTTCCACTCATAAAAATATTGTGTTATGGTTCTTTTGTGGTCCATGTGATTATCATGATTCAAGAAATTTAGTCTTGCTACTTCCTTTATCTACTGTGCAACATTTGAGGTTTCATGTTGTCTAAGGGTTTGCTATTGACTATCACATTTGGTTACACTCTTGAAATTGAACATTCAATGATTACAAAGAGATTATGCATTTTCAAAAACCATTGAATTGAAGTTGATTATTGAAACAATGATTCACCCCCTCTCAGTGTTTCACATATTCCAACAATTTAGGGGTAGTACTATGCTTGTGATAGATAGTAGGCACAGGATCTCCACCTACTTGACAAGATCAATAAGTGAGGTACCATTATTTATTTCTTGGTTATTTTTATTTATGTAATGGTTATGGGCATAAAGCAAGCTATTGTAGAAAAAGGTCTAAAAGGAGTCAATATGCATTCTCTGAGAATATGAATGTAATATGTTATAAATGTCACAACCATGGTCATGTTGCAAAGCACTGTAGAACCAGGTTTGTGAAACTAGAGAAGAAATTTTGGAGAAGGAAACATCCCAAGAAGACAAGCATTCAGAAGGTTTGGAGAAGAAAGCAAAAGAAGTAGAAGGATGAGTCTAAGCTTGTGCATACTACACACGTGAAATCTGTAAGTGCATAAAAAGGAGCATGAAGATAGGGGAGGTGATTATAGTTATATCATTTAAACCCTATAGTTACCAGTAAAGAAGTTGTGTCTTTGTAGTATTTTGGTGTTCTGATGTTGGTAATAGTTCTAGTTTTTGAAGACTACTATCTTGTTTGATCTTTGGTGACAATGAACTTGAATGCTCTGCATGCAAACAAGCTTTAATGATGCTCAGGACAGATTTTTTACTAATTCCCAATTGATTTGATACATAACTCACTAAGGAGTTTCATGCATTATAAATGTTAGACTATGTTTAAACATTTGTCTAAACTTGAACAATGAGGTTGGTGTTTTGATTTTGTTACAGTGATATTCTTCGTTCCTTGTGGACTGTATTCTTTCTACTCAATATGGTAGAGTAAATATATCTTCTACTTGATGGCTTGCACAGTTTATCGATAGTGCATATTGCATATTTACTTGACAGTCATTGTGACTGTGGCATTCATTTGGACGACAGTCTTTGATTGTATTGAAAATGGTTGGAACCTTGTTGACAACCTTAACTTCAACTGTTTTATATTTGTGAGAGCTTTAAGGATGAATTTCATTGGAAGATGCTTTGTCCACTTTACTACAAGGTTTCTATGTTGAGGATAGCTACTCACAGTATTTCCACCATATATACTTAGATAGTTTTGTCCTCACAGTGGACAATGGATAATATATGGCTCTATTCTTTGGGTGCTAGTTATCTTGATCATTTCAAGTCAAGAGCATACAATGCCATTTGTTCTCAAGGTGACAGTCTTATTTAGAGTAATTTGTTCTCATGGCATTCATTGCAAGGTGTTGCTTTTGTGCTTATTAAAAAATTGGTGATGGTTTACTCATAGGTCACTATATCAAGAGACATTCATGGGATGCCTTGATATTTGAATGGTTGTTATTGTTTGCAGTGTTCTTGCTTCAATAATAGTATTGGTGTTGATAACAGTGAAAGTATATTTTACTTGATGTTAGTTGCTTGGTGTAGTGATTTTGATAACTTGGTAATGTTAAGATCATGTGGTCAACCACTATGAGTAACAAATTTGATAGTGAAGATAGTGCTAATCTATGATTTCATAGTGGTAATATGCTATGACAGTCATATGTTTCATCACAAGAATGATATGAATCTTGGCATTAGTAATGTTTGCAAGTATTGACAATTGTTGGATGGTGCTTAAGGATAGTGACAATGGTTTCTCTTCTTTTGCTTGGTACAATACATTGCTTGGATAGTGAGCGACAGTTGTACAAAGTTCTTGCATGAGAATAATGACATGCTATCTTGACAGTGACATTATTGCAAGGCTAGAAATCTAATAGTTGTGAAAGATATTAGCATGCTAAGTAAAATGCAGTTGTGGGTTTCAAGTTATTTTCATGATAGTCAAACATATTTTTTAGTAAATGGTGATCTATTATTTGGATATAGTATCCATTAGTTCTTGGGTTATCTACTCATGCAACAATAGTGTTGATGCAAATTATTGGTATGAGCACTCAAAATTGTGATGAATGACAGTGTTTGTAACAATCTTTAATATTTACAATGACAAACTTTCATGTTATGTCTTGAAAATCTCTTGTTGAAGTCAGTGTCTCTATGCAGTGTTTGTATTCACCATGATAGTATGTCTATTCTTTGTGAAATGGTGCAAGCCTAGTTGGTTGCAATATATCAGGATCATGATTATCTTGATCATCTTGATAGGCTCAACTTCACATCATATTGCTAGTGATATGTATGACATCATCTTAGCAATGCTATTAATCTTGTCAGTTTATCAATGGTTAATGATAGCGATGTAGTGGTTTGAGAGAATCTTCTTGCAAAAGGAGCTAGTGTGGAGTGTAAAATTTCATGCTAAACTAACTATTCTAGAAAATTCACATCAAAAAGTTGACAAAGCATAGAGGATATTGAGAAGAGATTGAAGGATCTTGGTGTTGAAGATAAATCCCAAGAAACAACTAAAAAGAAGACTAATTGTATTCATGCATTCTTACAGGATATAAAAAAAGGGGAAGGAATTAGATATGGAAGTCAGTTCTGAAGAGAAGAAGAAAGGTATTGATGAGGATAAAGTTCTTAAGGAGGATGAAAAAGATGAGCAAGTAGATGTGGCTTATGTAGATCATAGGTCTTATGTTGGAGTTGAGGGCAAGACTGAGAATGTTCTTGTTTTAGTAGTGGACAGATTGTGGAACAATCTATTGACAGTTTGAGTGGTTTGCTTCTTAGTAATTTTTGTTCTTAATTGTGATTACAGTGAATAATCTACTTACAAGGTGACAGTGGTGACAGTGTACTTTCCTTGACAATGATGTATACTGTGTACTTTCCTTGATAGTGTAAGTGGATTGCTTAAGTGACCTTGCTTTCTTATGACAGTATTCATATTTGTTTGGCAGTGATTTCAATGCTTGGGTTTCCATCATGACCACACTTTGCAAGGATATTTCCATGACTGAAATCTCTATCATAGTTTTCCAAAGATTTGGGTTTGCATATTTCAAGATGGAAATATATGCACAGTGAACTTTGGAACTTTGTTGGATGTCTGTAAGTGGAAATTTTTTTGTTGTTACTTGGTGACAATGTACTATTGATGATAAATTTTTATGACACTATACTTTGGATGCAAGTTGCTGAGTTGCTTGATATAATTTCCTGTTGAGTGGAATTTTTATTTAGTGGAAGTGAAATTGTGAAATGATTGTGCAATGTGCATCTATAATCTTGAACATTTAAAACATGATGTAACAGTAATATTTCTTTGTAGCATGACAATCTACACAAGTGTATTTGCATGTGACAGTGTTTGTGGAGCAATGGAACGGTGAACACCAAAATGCATTCTTAAATTTTGTGTCTATGCTTGATGGCAGTGGTCAAGAAACAGTGTGACTTTTATTGAAGGAGTAAATGCATAGTGATGTTTTTGGTACAAAGAGAAAGTGATCTACTAAACTGTAGTATCATCTTTTTTAGTTGATGAGTAATAGTTTGTTGGAACAGTGTGGAATTTATCTTGAACCTCATAGGTTTGTTGGCATTTTCCTTGGTGATAACATGACCTCTCTTGCAAAGGAAGTGCTAGTGTCATAGCAGATTTGGCAAATAATATGGAGCATAATATCAATTACATGAGTACTATGAATCTTGGAAGTTCTAGTTGCATGAATACAGAGCTTGTGGCTATAATCAGTCCTCTCAGTGATAGAGTTTGTAGTGATGATGTAATATTGAAGTGCTCTCAGTGGTCACCGCCCTTTGTCATTGTTGTCAAAGGGGGAGAAAATGACATAAGATCAAAGGGTTTTTGGAGAGTTTGCTTCATCATCACAAGGGGAGATTGTTGACATTAATGCCAAAGGGGGAGTTTGTTGGCATTGGCATTATTTTTCATTGATGTCAAAGGTCATGGAGACAAGATCAAAGGTTATGTTAAAGCAAGCAAAGGTGCATTGCTTGATACCTCCAAAGAGTGTTTGCTTTTTGTTATGTTTGGAAGTTGACATTGTTTATTTCACAAAGGTGGCATTGAGGCCTATAGACAACATATGTAATTGGTGGAAATATCAGATTAAGGTTTGATTCAAGCATTCTTTATGTTTCAAAGGTATTTACTAAAACCCTAAAGATCTAGGGTTTAGGGCACATGATGGTTTATAATACAAGTCTTCATATTTTTTATATTTGAAAGCTGATTTATTATCATGTCTTTAAAAATGTTGTTTAAGTCTCTATCTATGACTTATTTTCTAAGAAAATAATGATTAGGTTTTTTGAAGAAAGATTGCGTGGGTTTTTGATAAAAGGTATTTACTATTTCATAGTTTGAAAGGGTGGTTACTTCATAAAAAGGATAATATAAAAATTGATATTTCAATTCTTGAAAATGCAATGGTCTCTACAAGATGCAAGATGTATCTGTTCTTTAAAACGATCTCTGCATTTTTTACTTCTTGAAGATGAACAATGAGGTTGTGTTTTCAGTTTATGCAAGGATGTATGTTCTTGAGTAGAGATTTACTTGAGTGTAGAAAAGAAAAATATAGTCAGCTAGTAACAGGTATATTGACAATGATGTCTTGACTGTCTCTCTTGTTGAAGGATGTATCGGTTCACATTACGATAACAGTGCCTTGAACAATCTAATATTCTTGTGACTATTTTTTTATCTGAAGATATATTTATGCAAGTATCTTTATTCATGAATTTGTCAAAGTAGATCTTCTTAATGTTTGATGAGATGAGTAGAGTCTTGTAAGAAGAATGAAATTCATTATTCTTGTGTGAATGAATCAGTGTATTGATTGTTAAGGAGTGAATCAAAATTTGAATGTTATCAGTAGGAATTTTTGGATTCTAATCAAGGATTGGTTTGGTGAGAAGATTATGAATATAATAGTAGAAGGCTTGTGTGAAAATGTGTTGGTGTTTAGAAAATGAAAAGATGAGAATCTTGTAGTCAAGGTGTATTTTGTTGGTGCATATTGTAACAGGGTAACCCCCTGAAATAGTGTTTCTTTTTCATTGGAGATTGGTCATTAAGACCAAGGAGATTTTGAAAGTGAAGCAGTTGTATTTTCCAGTGAGGCATTTTGTGATTGTCAATGAGACACTGTATTTTCTAGTGAGGATCTTTTAGTGAAGCATTGTAACCAGTGAGGTATTGTGTAGACAGTGAAGCTTTGCCAGTGAGACACAAAAAGTAGCTAGTGAGGCTCTATAATTAGTGGGATTTTATTAAGCCAGTAAGGTAATTTTTCTTGAGTGGTTTTTTATCCCTATGAGGGTTTTCCACTCATAAAAAATACTATTTTATAGTTCTTTTGTGGTCCATTTGATTATCATGATTCAAGCAATTTAGTCTTGCTGCTTACTTTATCTACTTTGCAACATTTGAGTTTTCATGTTGTCTAAGGGTCTCCTATTGGCTATCACATATGGTTACACTCTTGAAATTGAACATTCAATGATTACAAAGAGATTATGATTTTTGAAAAACCATTGAATTGAAGTTGATTATTGAAACACTAATTAACCCCCCTTCTCAGTGTTTCCCACACTCCAATAGTCTAGGGGTAGTACTATGCTTGAGATAGATAGTAGTCAAGGAGCAATACTATTACGCTCGATATTGAAAGGTGTCTAGGAGAAATACTATTCTTGAGATGGACAATAGTCAAGGAGAGGTACTATTATGTTTGATATGGACAATAATCAAGGAGTAGTACTATTATGCTCGAGATTGACAAGTGTTTAGGGGAAGTACTATGCTCGAGATGGATAGTAGTCAAGGAGAAGTACTATTGTGTTCGAGATTGATAGGTGTCTAGGGGTAGTACTATGCTTGAGATGGATAGTATTCAAGGAGAAATTGATACTATTATGCTCGAGATTGATAGGTGTCTAGGGGTAGTAGTATGCTCGAGATGGATAGTAGTCAAGGAGTAGTGCTATGACACTTGAGATTAATAGTTGTCTAGGAGTAATCCTATGCTCAAGATGGACAGTAGTCAAGGAGTAGTACTATTATGCTCAAGATGGAAAATAGTCAAGGATCATTCTATACCAATGATGGATAACCTTGGTTGCTTAATCGTCCAATGGACTACAAGGAAGAGAGTTTCTAATGAAGAATAGGTAAGTAGCAGTTGGGCCAAACTCATAGTATATTTTTGGCATATTGTGATGTGGAATTAGTATACTTGACCCTATTGATTTGATGGTGGACCCTCGATGTAGTATAGAATGCACTAAATTCACTTCCCAGTTGTCCAATGGTGGAGAAGATTGGAGAAAAGGATGGGACCCATGATGTAGTACACAATGCACTGACATTCCTTTTCTATCTGGGATGCACAAAGGGTAAGTGTGTGTTAGCTAATGTGAATGTGCTTGCTAGTCATGGTTGTGATTTGATATACATATGAGCTTGGTACTAATGTACTTGTGATGTATGTATGAGCTATTCACTATGCATATATAATATATGTTGATACTAGTTAGTGGGTATTTATGATGTATGATGCAACTAGCCATCATGTATATGTGGCATATGCTAGAGCTAGTCACTTTGTATATGTGATATTTTTGGAGCTAGACACTATGTATATGTGACAAATGATGGAGCTAGTCACTATATTTTTGATGTATGTTAGAGCTACTCACTTGGTATATGTGACATAAGTTGATGCTAGTCACTTTGTTATGTGATGTATGTTGGAGCTATTCACTATGTATATGTGGCATATGTTGAAGCCAATCATTTGGTATTTATGACATATGTTGTAGCTAGTCACTGTGTATATGTGACGTATATTGGAGCTAGTAACTTTGCATATGTGACATATGTTGGAGCTAGTCATTATGTATATGTAATGTATGTTGAAACCAATCACTATGTGTATGTGATGTGTATGATCTAGTCACCTTGTGTATATGTGATGTACACTCGAGTCCCTCCTTATAGGCATTGGGGGATTATGGAATAATGTAACCCTATGTGTTTGTGTGTATTTGTACACTATGGATCGGTAATGTTTGGAGGGACCAACATTTTATGGTAAATAATATCATATAATTACGATTGGACAAGTTTCTATAAATAGTCATAGTTTAAAGAGAAATCAAAGATCTCATACAAGAGGAGAGAATGAACTCCTCTAAATTTTTTTGGCAAACTATGAAGCCTCTTATTTCCTAAAAATGGATGCATAGGTAAGGTCATCAAGAATGAACCCTCGAGGCTTAGGTCTAGGTCTAGGTCTAGGAATGGCCTTAACCTTGGGTGCTTACCACTCCTATGTGTAAGCATATAAGTCATGATGTTGAGTTGATGCAGCTAGGGTGGAGAAATTTTGAAGATTGTACTTCTAAGCTACGTCAAAGATGCCCAATCAATAAAGTTGGTATTTTTTTTAATTGAAAAAAGAAAAATAATTGGTAGCAACCAAGGGGCAGTTGTTACATGGATATCAAAGCAACTAGGTTCAAACAATGGACATATGAAGCTCACCTAACTTTGGATAAAGTAAATGTCTTGCATTACTAACCCACTATAAATAAGTTAGTCACTTAGTATATAAAATTTGTATTGAATAGATTAAATGACATTTTAAGCTCATAAGACTAATGGATAGTCCTAACCATGGACCCCTTGATGGGTGGAAAATGGAAAATTGGATATATGAATCTTAAAGGAAAATCAGAGTGCACGGTGGAGGGCTATGCCATTTGATGATTTCTATCTCTCCTGTTCCACTTGTTGGATTTGATTTTACCCCTTGTTATGTGGAAATTTTCATTGCATATTTGAAGGTATTAAAAAATCCTTCTCATGGTAGGAACATGAATTGCTAGGAACCTAAACTAAAAATAACTAAGGGTGTATCTTTTAATGGGTTCTAGTATGTATTAAATATAGAGATAATATTACCCTTAATGGGTCGGTTGTAAAACCTAAGTATTGGATGGCGTAATTGTAAGTTTGAATGAGCCCAAAATAATTGTTTATCAATTGTGATAAAGTGTGTAAGAGGAATGGTAGGTGGGTGAAGGCTATTATACATCAACTTATATGCATGGCCCTTGCAAACAAATATTCTATGAGTTTAGAAATGAGCATGCATTGTAATCAGCACAATACGAAGCCTTATGAATAATGACTTACACATAACACCTACACTTGTAAATTGTATCCTTAATGGTTAAATGAACTTGCTTAAATTGAAATTTCACTAATGTTGGGACATTATGATGTATGATGTTAACCCACCTAGTAAATGACCTAGCTAGGGCCATGGGACCCCAATGAGAAATTGTATGATATTCTTTATGATTCCTACTTGGCACCTTGTAGGGGTTACTGGTAAATTTGTGTACCTAATGGAAAAATGTTGACCTTTCTTAAGAGAAATCAATGCATAAAATTGAATACGAAAGATTGAATTAAGCGAAAATACTTACTTGAGGGTATATTTTAATATGCACACTCTTAAATATGTTGGATGTTTTGGTTGCGTTTCTGATATGTGGTTGTCATTGATGTCAACACTATTAGCATTGATGATCTTGAAGCCTGTATATGTCGAGGTTATTGAGAAAATTGTAATAAATATATTGTAGGCAGTTAGTGAAGCTGAGAAGGTCAGAGTGTTGGAAATTTATGTACATTGATGGTAAGAGGGCACACATTAAAGGTTTTGTTTCTGAGCCTATCTAGTATGTTGTTCGTAAGTTTTAGAGGTGTGCATCAAGGATTGAGAAAGTTATGATGTTTTGTGTTCCTACAATTATTCTATCACTGTAACAGATGTTTCTGGAAGAAGAGATTGTAATTATGATGAATTGAGTTGTTGTGTATGTTCCTGGTATGTTCATTGATGCTTCTAGATCGTACTCTATCATCGTGGTATGTCCGCGTTGATCAGTATGTTCGTGATTGAATATTTTTTCTTCGTGTGTTGGTGTTTTCATGTTCTTGGCTGACATGATGGTGGTAGCATGTTGTTGATACTTATGAATTAATTTTTGAATGCTTGGTGTGTTTGAGGATGTTGATTTAGGTCCTCTCTATTTTATGACCAACATAGGTTGGTGTGCATTGAGATTTTTTCATGTATTGAGGCTAACAATTTGTAATTCATTTATTCCTTATTTTGTGGCCGACAAAGTTGTTGATGTAAATCCATGTAGCGGATATATAAGAGTGATTGTTTGAGCGAATTTAAGTGTGTGAGGTGTGTGGTTAGTGAATGCTCGGTGTATGTATGTGAAGTGTGTGCAAGATATGTGTGAATAAAGATTAGATCATTTAAATTTAGATCAGACTATGAAGAAGTATTTATGTGCCTAACCATAACTGTCATCAAGTTTGTGAAGAAGCTAATTCCTCAGTTCAACCTCATCAGATGGATTTAATCTGATTGTCTTATGGTTTCCACGCAAAAATCTTGGTGTTGTGTGTTTCTGTTGTGCTGCTTAATTCATGCTTTCATTGTTAATTATCAGATCTGTGATTGAAGATTGATTTGGTTAAGTAAAGTCTTAAATTCGGTTTAAAATGTGCACAACTAATTCATCCCCCCTCTCAGTTGTCTATCCTTGTTTTCCCAAAAATTGGTATCAGAGCTAGTTCTTGTAAAGAAGTCTAACAACTTGAGGTGATCTGAGATGGCTTCATACAAGAAGGATAGTCCTAGATTCGATGGTACAAACTACTCTCTATGGAAAGTCAGAATGGAGTATCATTTGAAGTGTATTGGTGAGCCCTTTTGGAAGATTACAAAGAATTCATATACTATTCCTCAGAATGGTCCCTCTACTGGCGATGAGATCAAAGAAGAAAAAAATAATACCAGAGCTATAGAAGCATTGTTAAGTTCTTTGATAGATTCAAAGATGACAAATGTAATAGGTCTAAAGACTACACATGAGATCTGGAAAAATTTGGAAACATTGTATGAAGGAGATGCACTAGTGAAAGTTGCTAAGCTACAAAACCTAAAAGGTAAGTGGGAGAACATGAAGATGAGTGAAGATGAAAACATTTTCTCTTTCACACAAAAGATAAATGAATTGGTGATGGACATTAGATGTGCCAGCGGAATCTTGGAAGAAGATGAGATTGTGGCTAAAATACTTAGATCCGTGCCTACTTCTTACGAAACAAAAGCTCATGCTATTGAAGAGCTCAGGACAGTAACAAATGTGAAAAGAAACATGTTGATTGGAAAACTTGCTGCCTTTGAGTTGAGTGAATTTGGTGAATCTTCTCCTAAGACAGAGTCTGCATTCAAAGCTACTATATTTGGAAAAAGCCAACAAAGATATAATCCGGGAGAGAGTTCCAGGAAGACATTCAAATATGAAGATGAAATGAAACTGATTGAAGATGAAGAAAGAGAGCTAGAAGAATTGGAAGCACTGATTGTGAAGAGAGAAGCCAAAGGACAAGGTAAGTACAAAGGAAAGTTGCCTATTAAATGTTTCTCTTGCAGTAAGATAGGTCATTTTGCATCAAGGTGTCTTGAAAGAGTTTCTAAGTACAAACTTGAGAAGACTAGATTTCAAAAGAAATGCTATTATGCTGAAGAAGGTGTAACTGATGATGAATCTGATAAAGAAACTGAAAATAAAGATGAATGGGTATTCATTGCTATCAAGAAAAATGGTTCGGTGTCCACTAAATCAACTAGTAATCATAATATTGAGAAAGCTCTTGCAGCCAAAATTGATGAGAAGGATGAGTGGGTAATTGAAAATAGATACTCACATCATATGACTGGTGATAAAATAAAGTTTCTAAGCTTGGAAAAATATGATGGTGGTGTTGTAGGATTTGGAGATAACAATGTTGGTGTGATTTGTGGTAGAGGCATTATTTCTCTTGATGGGAAATGCAATACTGCTGATGTCCTATATGTTGAAGGTTTGAAACACAATTTGTTGAGTGTTGGACAGATGGTTGGCAAAGGTTACAATCTTCAGTTCAAAGATGGTAAGTGTAGGATACTGGGAAGCTCAGGAAATGTGATTGCTTTAGGTACAAAGACAAGAGGTAATATTTTTCACTTAAATGCTGCTAGTGAAAGTTGTTTGATTGCTCAAGTTGATGTAAGGTGGTTATGTCATAGAAGGTTGTGTCATGTGAATTTTGATAACATTGTTAAAATAAGCTCCACACAAGCAGTAAGAGATCTACCTAAGTTAGTGAAGCCTACTAACACTATATGCAAGGAATGTCAGATGGGAAAGCATACAAGAATTTCATTTTGGAGCAAACAACATCATTCAAATGGTGTACTAGATTTGGTACATACTGATCTATGTGGTCCATCCAGAACCATAAGTCTACAAGGATAAAGGTACTTTATGTTGCTAATTGATGATTATTCTAAAATGGTATGGGTTGCTTTCTTAAGAGAAAAACATGAGGCATTAGAGAAATTCAAAAGATTCAAAGCTATGGGAGAGAATGAGATGGGTTTGAAGATCAAATGTTTGAGATTAGACAAAGGTGGTGAATTCACTTCCTGGGAGTTCAATTCATTTTGTGAAGATCATGGAATCAAAAGATAGTTATCTACTCCCCAGACCCCACAATAGAATAGAGTTGTTGAGAGAAAGAACATAACAATCTTAGATGCTACCAGAACTATGATGTTAGAAGGTAATGTTCCTCATACCTACTGGAGATAAACTGTAAGCACTGCAGTATATACTATCAACTGGGTGAATGTTAATAGTAATTCTGGTAAGACTCCTTTTGAGCTATGGTTTGGTTATAAGCCTACTGTTAAATATTTCAAAATCTTTGGAAATAGATGTTATATCAAAAGAGATGAAGATATAGGAAATTTTGAAGCTAGAAGTGATGAAGGAATATTTTTGGGTTACTTTACTAAGAGCAAAGCCTACCGGTGTTACAATAAAAGATTGAAGAAGATGGTTGAAAGTGAAAATGTCAAAGTTGATGAGGATATTAATAGATCATCCAGGTACTGTGGATATGATTCAAATGACCAACAAGATAGTATTGAGAATGGGAAGAATGCGTAGACACAAAATCAAATCAAAATTATTTCGGTGAATCAAGAAAGTTTTGAAGTAGAAGATAGTGGAAATGCAAAAAAAAGAATAGAAGAACCTAAAATTCCAAGGTATGTAAAGTGAAGTCATTCTGAAAGTCAAATCATAGGAGACAAGAACAAAGGTGTACAAACTAGAAGAAGAATTGCAGAAGAGAATTGTTTGATAACCAAGACTAAACCTAACAATGTCAATGAAGCATGCAAAGATGAATATTGGATGGAAGCAATGAAGGAAGAACTGATGCAGATAGAGAAAAATGATACATGGATTCTTGTTCCTAGACCTCAAGACAAAAATGTGATTGGAACTAAATGGGTCTTTCAGAATAAGCTAAATGAACAAGGTGAAGTGATCAAGAACAAAGTAGGACTGGTATGCAAAGGGTATTCACATATGGAAGGTATTGATTTTGAAGAAACCTTTTACCCTGTTGCTAGAATTGAAGCTGTAAGGTTATTTCTTGCTCATGCTACTTTCAAGAATTATAAAGGCTACCAAATGGATGTGAATTCAACATTTCTAAATGGTGAACTAGAAGAAGAAGTGTATATTGAGCAACTGGATGGATTTCAACTGACTGATGAAAAGGACATGGTGTGTCGATTGAAGAAAGCACTATATGGACTCAAACAAGCCCCTAGAGCCTGATATACTAGACTGGATAAATACTTGTTGAAGCTTGGATTCAATAAAGGTATCGCTGACAACAATTTCTATTTCAAGTTGGATTAGGATAAATAGTTGATAATTGAAGTCTTTGTTGATGACATTATCTTTGAAGGTGATGATGACTTATGTATGAAATTTTTTGATGAAATGAAAAGTGAATTTGAGATTTCAATGATAGGAGAACTGAAATTCTTTTTAGGATTGCAAATTATACAGTTAGATGATGGAATTTTCATATCTCAGTCCAAATATGTGAAAGAGTTACTGAAAAAGTTTGGTATGCAAGATTCAAAGCCAGTTGGTACACCCATGGTAACTGGATGTAAGCTAAGATATAATGATGATTCTCCTAAGGCTAATCAAACAAGATATAGGTCAATGATTGGTGGATTGATTTATTTGACTTAGACTAGAACAAACATCATGAATGTTGTATGCATGGTTGTCAGATATCAAGAAGATCCAAAGGAATCACATGTGACTACAGTAAAGAGAATTTTCAAATACCTAAAAGGAACAACTGATTTTGGGCTATGGTATCCTAAGAATGATGATATTACTTTGAATGCCTTCACATATGCAGATTGGATAGGAGATGTAAATGACAGGAAAAACACAAGTGGTGGTGCGTTCTTCTTGGGGAAGAAGCTGGTGTCTTGGCTAAGTAAAAAGCAGAATTCCATTTCTCTATCTACTACTGAGGTAAAGTATATTGTTGCTACAAAAATTGCACTCAAGTATTGTGGATGAAGCAGATGCTGAGAGACATCAAAGTTGAGTATGATGAGCCAATTTTGATATTTTGTGACAAGTCAAGTGCCATAAATATTTCCAAGAATCTGGTGCTACATTAAAAAACAAAGCATATATCTATCAAGTATCACTTTTTGAGAGACAAGGTGAGTGATAAAGAAGTTAGACTACAATATGTGCCCACAAAGGCATATATCTTCACTAAAACGTTGCCTAAGGATAATTTTGATTATCTTAGAGGCAAGTTAGGGGTGATTTCCCCTCCTAATTTGAACTAAGATGCAAGTATTTGCATCAATCCATGCACTCACAATCAGATCTTGTTTCAGATTGATGTTATGGTGGCTGCTACTCAAAGGGAGTAGTCAAATGTTTCAAATATGTGGTTCATAGCTTGTGTACCTTTGCTATTGATTTCAAAGGGGGAGAAGAGTAATGTGAAAAATACTTGAGGAAGAAAGGGAGATAAGATTTATGAGAGAAGAGTAATGTGTAAGGAGGAGAACTGTAGAACAAAGATGGAGAAGTGTACTATGTGAATAGCTAGTTGTGTTGATGATATTTTTCACATCATGTGTTGCCATCAATGCTAAAGGAGGATATTGTTGGATGTTGTGGTTGTGCTGATGATATGTGGTTGTCATTGACGTCAACACTATTAGCATTGATGATCTTGAAGGCTGTATATGCCAAGGATATTGAGAAAATTGTAATAAATATATTGCGAGCAGTTAGTGAAGCTAAGAAGGTCAGAGTGATCGCAAGTTCTGTACATTGATGGTCAGAGGGTGTGCATTAAAGGGTTTGTTGCTGAGCCTATCTAGTATTTTGTTTGTAAGTTTCATATGTGCACATCGAGGATTGAGAAAGTTATGAAGTTCTGTGTTCCTACAATTATTCTGTCACTATAGCAGATGTTTTTGGAAGAAGAGATTGCAATTATAATGAATTGAATTGTTGCGTACATTCCTAAGATGTTCGTTGATGCTTCTAGATCATGCTCTATCATCATGGTACGTTCGCATTGATCGGTGTGTTCGTGGTCGAAGATTCTTTCTTCGTGTGTTGGTGGTAGCGTGTTGTGGATCCTTATGAATTAATTTTTGAATGCTTGGCATGTTCGAGGATGTTGATTTAGGTCCTCTCTATGTTGTGACTGACTTAGGTTGGTGCGCATTGAGATTTTTTCATGTATTGAGGCCGACAATTTGTAATTCATTTATTCCTTATTTTGTGGCTGACAGAGTTGTTAATGTAAATCCGTGTAGCGTATATATAAGAGCGATTGTTTGAGTGAATTTAAGTGTGTGAGGTGTGTGCAAGATATGTGCGAATAAAGATTTGATCATTCAAATTCAGAGCAGAGTGTGAAGAAGTATTTTTGTGCCTAACTGGAACTGTCATCAAGCTTGTGAAGAAGCTAATTCCTCAGTTCAACCTCATTAGATGGATTTAATCTAATTGTCTTATGGTTTCCACACAAAAATCTTGGTTTTGTGTGTTTCTGTTGTGTTGCTTAATTCATGCTTTCACTGTTAATTATCAAATTTGTGATTGAAGATTGATTTGGTTAAGTAAAGCCTTAAATTCGGTTTAAATTCTGCACAACTGATTCACCCCCCTTCTCAGTTGTCTATCCTTGTTTTGGCAACAAAATATCCTAAAAATTACTCCAAATTTGTCAAATTAAGGAAAAAGGAACTACTTGGGTGGTGAGAATAAGGGTTTCAAAAGGACTTAACTAAGATCTAGTAACCCAAAAATTTGAAGAAATTAATAAATTTAACATTTTAGTAAGTCAGGGACATCTAATTTCAAGGGGGTAAGGATGTCACATCCTCGTAAAAGTATATATTTCATGTGAACATTGGGTGGATAATAAAATAAATAAATAAAATAACATGTCAGTCAAAAGCATGGGGAGACCAATATGGACAATAGTATGGGCATCATGTGGTAAAAGAAAATAACCAATTGAGGAGACAAAATACATTTAAGAATAATGTTGCAAGTATGGTGGGTATGGTTGTAGGAATGGAGTTTGAGTTCCTTGAACCATCCAAATGATAGATCAGTGGAACAAAAAAAAGGAGGTGCCTTAGCAATTTTTAAATACTCGCAACCCCATAATTTATACTAAACCTCTATTTTTAAAGAAAATGAGGGTGATTATAGGGGGTATGAGGGTTCTTTTGGTGTGAAAATTGAGGGCATAAATAACTAGACTCCACAACCTGTGGCAACATCCTCTCTATCAAAAATAGAATAGATTGTTGAAAATGCTTAGGAAATTCAAGAAAATGTAGTGGCAAGTGAAAATATAAATTCCTCGATTGATTTCATCATCATCTTTGCCTACGTGGATAGGGGAGTGAAAATCATGGTGTGAGGAAGAGGAAGTTTGTAAAAGAGGGTAAAGCAATGAAGGAGAAAGAAATAAATTGCACACAAAGGGAAGAAGACAAAAAATGTGAGGTTTTGGAGAGTGAGAGAAAGGGAATGGAAAGGAGGGACTATAAGTGTAGCTAGTTACATTTTGACACATTATATTTCATAACATTGGTGGCTCTCTATATACATGATGCTGGTGTGGAAGCTCAATCAATAATATCTTTGGTGCCAACACTAAAGATAAATATATTCCTTTATATATTTTATTCAAATATATTTACTTTTGAATTACCTACTCAGTCAAAGGTGATCAAGTTAGGTCAAAATTTTCTTCTCATTACTATTATAAGTAAGATTATTGATATTTTGGAGATTTTTGGGCTTAAACTCACTAGTTTCCTTTGTTTAAGAGTTTTTGAGGCCCTTGATACCAAGCACTTGAGCTTTGCAAATAATGAATTTCATGAGGCCTCTTTTCTTTGAGGTATTTTAACAAACAGTCTTGGAACCACGTAAATGTATCAAGACATTGTTGTATAATGATTCGATTATGAATTATTAATATTGAGCTACCCACATAGTATTAAAAGTTAGGCTATTATGTTCTTATGAATGGATTTCTTAGATTATATTAAGGTTAAATTATTTATATGTATGTAAAAAGTGTAATTGTTCCTATGTTTTCAAAACACTATGTTTTTACTCCATAATCTTAGTAATGGACCTTGTCCTAGACATTTTGGAGATAACTATACATTATGGCTAGGGGATTGTCTCCTTGAAATCTATATTTTTAGTAAGGAAGAAGAACCATATATCATAGAATGAACTATATATTGAGTAAGAAGGCATGGTATACTCAAATTTCACACTAATATATGTATGTCTTAAAATCATAGATAAAATCTTAATAAATTATGATACTATAAGGAAATGCTTGTGAAAATCTAGAGGAAGGGTTTGTATACTTGTAATATTTCATTACCATGATATTAGTTCTTAGATAAATTTGTACACCCAATTGTGGTTAGGTACTTAAGAAAGGACTCAATTACTATATTCCCTTCTTTGACTACATTGGTTAAGTTCATCAACAATCTATTATTGAGTTTACATAGTCTCATACGAGCTCTTGAATATTTAACCACTTAGTGAATTTCATTTAAGGTGTGAATAAAATTTTATAGGTTGGGATCCTATGGGAAATTATTGATCTAGCTTATGTTAATTGGGCATAAATTATATAAGATACCAAGTTACATAACGTCTGATCTAAGTCACCTTATTAGTAAGGGACAATCATATACTGGTTCTTGCATTCTTATTCAAGGTATAGTCAAAATATCAATATGATGTATCGGATCGTGTGGGTCCTTATTATTTAAAATTAAAATGTGTTGAGACATCATAGTAAATAATTTATAGTATAATAATTGGATATGAATAGAGTGACCTAGTCTTAAGCGAAGTATGCCAAACTCTCTGTTAGCAATAGTAGGATGTACCTACATTATAATCATATGATGTAACTTATGACTAAATATTAAGGCCATAATTATTATAAATGAAAAGTATAAACATTATCTAGGCCTTAATCCAAACTAATTTAAGAGTATTGGATTGTGCCATAATGTAAGTGAGATCACAAGGTTAAAAATATTAATATTTACTTTACTGAATGTACATATTCATACAAAGATATAAGGATATATAGTACTGCCCATTGGTAATGATAGTTTTTCATTTGTGTTCAACACTGCAATAGGATGGAATACCCTCGAGTTTCATCATCAACATTAAATATTAACAAGGAAAAATCCTAACAAAAATATCTTGTCAAAAGTACAGTAATAGGAAACTAATTTCTTTAAGGGTTGTCATTTTGTGTCTAAGTTAATGGGGTAGCTAACCCTGCTTACTAGGGTTTTGTTAAGGTAAGTTATCATTTGAACTCATTGAAGCCTTTAACCTAATTAAATAATGGTTCCTTGTATAATTATTACATTATGAATATTAAATGTGGCACAAGGCATAATTAGAGATCCCAATGTTCTTAGATGAAAGTGTTATATTTTAGGCTTGCTAAATTGGGAATTGTGTGGAAATTCCTGGCTTTTTGTTAACCACCGTTAAATATTGGGAATCATTTAAGTGAACCCTATTAGAGCATGAAATAGTAATTGATGAATCCTTGGTTATGGGAACTTTTGTGTAGGTGTGCTTTGATAAACCAAGTAAGGATAACTGTGTGTGACTTTGATTTGTTTGGAAGCAGGTACATGGATGGTCATTGGGTGAAGGATGCCTTTGTGACCTCAACTCTGTAGGAGAGGGTCTAGGGCAGGGATAACTCCTAGATTTTGGGGTTTTTTCTAATTGTTTTGATTTTATCTCTTTAGTAGGCTTCAGATGAGTTTGAATGGGTATTAGATGGTTATGAATGAAAACCTAATAACTTGTCTTCAATACATAATGTGTGTATGAATAGTAAGTTGAAGGAAAGGAATGAATTGGACTAATTGGTAGTGGTTACATGATGAGTTTAGCTCACCTCATGTTGGTAATAAGTGATTTATTTTGTGTTGTGAAAATTAACCTTAGACATACATGTCAATGTATATGCTTCTAAATTAGTCGATTGTGATCTACTCATTCGAACTAGGAACCTCTCTTTCAGTTATAGTGTTAAGCATGGGTCAAGGAGAATTACTATTATGTTAGATATTACTAGGTGTCTAGGGGTATTAATATGCTCAAGATAGACAATAGTCAAGGAGCAATACTATTTTTCTCGAGATTGACAGGTGTCTAGGGGTAATACTATGCTCGCGATGGACAACAATCAAGGAGTAGTACTATTATGATCGATATTGACATGTGTCTAGGGGTAGTACTATGATCGAGATGGATAGTAGTCAAGGAGCAATACTTTTATGCTCGATATTGACAAGTGTCTAGGGGTAGTATTATGCTTGAGATGGACAATAGTCAAGGAGTCGTACTATTATGCTCAAGATTGACAAGTGTCTAGGGGTAGTACTATGCTTGATATGGATATTAGTCAATGAGCAATACTATTATGCTCAAGATTGATAGGTGTCTAGGGGTAGTACTATGCTCGAGATGGACAGTAGTCAAGGAGCAATACTATTATGCCCGATATTGACAGGTGTCTAGGTGCAGTACTATGCTCGAGATGGATAGTAGTCAAGGAGAAATTCTATTATGCTCGAGGGGTAGTACTATGCGCGAAATGGACAATAGTCAAGGAGTAGTACAATTATGCTCAAAATTGATAGGTGTCTAGGAGGAGTACTATGCTTGAGATGGATAGTAGTCAAGGAGCAATACTATTATGCTTGAGATGGATAGTAGTCAAGGAGCAGTACTATTATGCTTGAGACTGATAGGTGTCTAGGGGAAGTCCTATGCTCGATATGGACAATAGTCAAGGAGAAATAATATTATGATCGATATTGGCAGGTGGCTTGGGGAAATACTATGCTTGAGATGGATAGTAGTCAAGGAGTAGTACTATTATGTCCAATATTGATAGGTGTATAGGGGTGGTACTATGATTGAGATGGATAGTAGTTAAGGAGTAGTACTATTATGCTCGAGATTGATAGATGTCTAGGAGAAATACTATGCTCGAGATAGACAGTAGTCAATGATAAGTACTATTATTCTTGAGATGGACAATAGTCAAGGAGAATTCTATGCCAGTGGTGGATAACCTTGTTTGCTTAGTTGTTTGATGGATTGCAAGGAAGAGATTTTTTAATGAAGAATCAGTAGGTAACAGTTGGACCAACCTCAAAGTATATTTTGTTGGTATGTGGTGACTGATCATGCTATATTGTACACTCTTCATTTATCCTCATCGAAAAAGAAAAAAAAGTTGACTTTGTAGAACCCTAATTTCTGGAAGCTTTTAAAAGCTTGTTATAAGCAGTTGGGATGGAGAGTTGTAGTATGACATCATTCGCAAGATTGTAATATGTTTTGCACTGGATAATACAATCATTGGATGGTTACGGTCTTATGGATGTAACCTGGATTGGGTGAACCATGTTAAATTCTCTATGTTGTCTTATTTTTGCTATAATTTTATGTGTTTTATTTCTCTATTTTATTGATTAAATCTGCATTTAACTTTTTAGATATCTACCTTCTAACCCTAAAAAGTGGTATCAGAGAAAGGTTGTGTTCAGTTATCATCTGCAGGAAGGTCTCACAGTTGAGTGGGAGAAATGGCAGATGAGGGTAAGTTGAAGGTTGAGAAGTTCAATGGGCAGAACAATCAGTTATGGAAGATGCAGATGGAGGACTACCTCTATCAAAAGGATTCATGGTGGCCATTTGAAGGGAAAACCAAGAAACCCTCAACAATGTCTAATGAGGAATGAGATATTTTGGATAGAAAGGCACTTGGCAGTATTCATTTATGCATGGCACAATCGATGGCATTCAATATTACAAAAGCAAAGATAATTTTAGAGTTGATGGAAACCCTAGAAAAGTTATATGAAAAACCTTCCGCTTCGAATAAGGTATTTCTTATGAAGTGTTTATTTAATATGAAAATGGTAGAAGGTGGGTCAATTGCTAATCATTTAAATGAGTTTAATATGGTTACTAGTCAATTAACTTTTGTAAATGTAAACTTTGATGAAGAAGTTAGGGCTCTTTTGGTTTTGTGTTCTTTGCCTGAAAGCTGGAATAACTTGGTAATGGTTAGCAATTTTGTTTCTAGTTCGAATACATTGAAATTTGATGATGTTGTTGGTGTTATTTTGAGTGAGGAAATTCATAGGAAAAGCTCAAGTGGAACACCTACATCAGGCAGTGTTTTGAATGCAGAAAGCAAGGGCAGAACAAAGGAGAGAGGAAACAATTCTGGAAGTCGTGGGAAGTCATGAGGAAAATCAAAGGACAAAAAGTACCAATCTATAGACAAGAGGGATTGCTGGTACTGTGGTCACTAGTACACAAACAACAATATATGACTAAATAAACTACTAAATTTTTTATATAAATGACTAACTTCAGTCACATGACTATTAGTGGTTTATTTGTAGTCATTTATAACCCCACTAAATTTATGACTAAACAATTTTAGTCATTTATTTAGTCATTGATTTGGTCATTGATTTATTCATTGATTTAGTCATTAATTTAGTCATTTATTTAGTCATGGTAGTGATTTATTTAGTCATATATTTAGTCATTAAATTAGTCATTGATTGTTGTTAACTGGTCATTTATTTAGTCATAGTAGTCATATATTTAGTCATTAATTTAGTAATTAATTTAGTCATTACTTTAGTCATATATTTAATCATTTTTATTTGTTGGTTTCCATTAATTGGTAGTAAATATAGTCATGAAATGAATAATTTATTAAATACCATAAATTTTATAATGCAAAACTAACATAATATTAAACTTGAACTAAAACATAAAAGCAAATAAAAATATTACATATACGAACAAGCTACAACATGCTAGAATTAAAAGATTGATTCAACATCATCATGATAAATAAAGGTAATTTGCAATAAAAAATTTAATGAAAAAATATATATATATATATATATATATCAAGTTACAACATGTCAAAGCTGTCTAAGAGTTTCCAACTCTTTCAAATACACCATGATAATTATGATCCCTGAACAACACATTCAAAATATTGCATAAAGAAGTGAGTCAAGATGTCTAATTGCATTAACTAGAACATGATAAACATGTTCAACTATCATTTTTTGCAAATATTTTAGTGGCCATCGTGTGAAGGTTCCCTCTTTCTCTTTTAGATGAACAACTCCATCTATTTTGTCTTCATAAACAAGGGGTATGTTACTTGTGACCTTTAAAATGTTTACATTTGCATCTCTTGTTCCTTTCAAGTTGACTCCATGTACAATAGATAGGGAGTGAATCCGCCCAATGCCCACAACATCACCGTCAAACGGATCCAACACCCTAACTTTATCCCATTCTTTGAGTGTATCAATACATTTCCGCAAAAAGAAAAAATAAAAACACATTATATTAGACAAGTAATGATTACCCTTGTTTACATAATAAAACAACCATTACTTACTTAAATAGTACTTGAATTTGTGTGTTAAAATAATTGAAATGATCAATCTAATTTACTAAAAAACCAACACTCGTAGCAATGCTTACAATGTTACTATTAGCTTCATGCTAATCAGATACAAAGGCCTCAAATATAAACACTACATTACCATGCACGCATACTAGACACATAAGGTTATGACAACACTATTACACATAAAAAAGGTAGCTAATGCTCAAAAACAAATAATGCAATATGAGAGCACTACTACTATTGCTACAAGGTGAAGGTGAAATACATTTGGATGTACAAAAACATTGGCATTAAAGCTCTAAAACATAACCCTATGCATTCAACATAACCATATCAATGATGACATATAAAAGAAGAACAAAGAACAAAATGTATCAAGGAAACATGTGACAACCATTAAGAGCAGTCATTGAGGAAACAATGCAGTCTTTCTTTGTGGCTTTCACAGCAGCAGTAAAGGACTAACAAATAAGGTTGGATGTAGAGGTCACATAAATAATAGAGAAAGATCCTTTCATTGTTAGAAAATGGTGTAAGAGTATGCAAAAAGAAGTAAGGAATGATGTCCAATGAAAAAGTAGTAGTAGTAGTGAGATTCATGGTTGTAGCAATGATTTTAGTGCAAGGGCAACAAGTTTTATGGCTATAACAATGAGTTTAATGGATTGAGCAAAAAATATCATTATTAAACAACAAGAAGACATTAAGAGAAAGAAACAAGAATATCAAAAGAAACTTTTTTTTAATAACAACAGCCATAATGAAGAGTTAACAACAGATCCGTGAAGGAAAGAACAACAGTTATCATCCAATGAATGAAGCAGCACACTAAGTTCAAGATGTTGACAAGGTCAATTACAATGACCTAAAACATAGTCAAGCATCGTAAAGTATTGAAGTTCCAACAAACCCCATTGAAAAGTGACGAAGTAGGTACAATGATTGTTCTATGGGTTACATTCAATGTTTTAGTTGTCTATTCACTATTCAATAAGCTTGTTAATTGTTTGGGATCATAACAGTCATTAATACATGAAGGGTTTCAAAATCAAGGAAAAGTAGTGTTTCATAGCATTCACCTCAAGCTCATCACCAATAGTACTATCAATATCATGCATATACTCCTCGAATTCAACATAATCACTGTCAACATTGTCTTGATGTTGTGTAGCTTTACCAAGAGCTCTATTGATAGGGTCTTTTCCTTTTTTTCTGCTTTCATATAATTGCCTTGCATGTGGTTTAATCATCATGTAAAGTTAATATAAGTCAAGTAAATAATGAAAAAGCTATTAAATTTTTGTCCACAACAAATATTATATTACCTCAACTTCAACACAACTATGATTGACATCAAGACATTGTTATTTTCGTGTTGCTTTGATAAAATTTCTCTGCATGTAGTTTAACCATCAAGCAAAAAAATATATCCAAATGAGTAATTCATGTAAAAAATAGTCAACAAAGCCTTTCCAAGCATAAAAGTCACAATAGGTGGAATGGGTGAAAATCCATTTTTGTAGACTCACAAACCCTCAACTCTGTCTTTACAGACCCGTTTTAGAAATTTGACTACAAAATGCACAAAATTCTTCAAGAATCCACCAAATCAGAAACAAATTGAAGTTAACTCACCCAACCACCTAATTCAATGCAAAAGAGATCAAGGAAACCCTATACAGGCAAGTACAGAAGCTTGGAACTGCAAATAATCAAAAATTTCTAAGAAAAGAACAAAATTTCAAGAGTTTTATTATTACTTTATGATCCATAATAGAAAACAACATAATTCTATGAGACCACATTTCTTTGAGGCATTTTTTCAGACAATTCACTGCCTTGTCTATGCTACCACATTTTTCATACATGTCTACCAAAGAATTTTGTCAAATAGTTCACTGCCTTGTTTCTATGGCTAAAAACCTAAAACAAGTGCTTTCAAACAAGCTATGGATTCTTGGAAAAAATATATCAAAAGCATAATAGTAAGCAATAACATAGACAAATCGGTGAACTCTTTAAAAAAATGCCTAAAAGAAATGAGGTCTTATGGTGATGGAACGCCATGACAATCAACTAAAAACCTAAAACAAGTGCTTTCAAACAAGCTATGGATGCTTGGAAAAAATCTATCAAAAGCATAATAGTAAGCAATAACATAGACAAATCGGTGAACTCTTTGAAAAAATGCCTCAAAGAAATGAGGTCTCATGGTGATGGAATGTCGTGACAATCAAATTTATTTTGATTGTCATGGCATTCCATCACCATAAGACCTCATTTCTTTTAGGCATTTTTTCAAAGAGTTCATTGCCTTGTCTATGCTAACAAATTTTTCATACATGTCTATCAAATCATTTTATCAAATAGTTCATTGCCTTGCTGCTATGGCTAAAAGCCTAAAATAGGTGCTTTCGAACAAGCTATGTGTTGAGACCAGGAATTCTCTAAATGTTTTATCAAATCCTACTACCCAAACACTTGCTCTATGGACAAAGCAGAAGAATACAAGGAAGCCTTGAATTTTGGATGTAGTGCAGGAATTGAGAGGGTCATATATGGTTAAAACAATGAGAGACACAACTCCTACAGAAGTTGCCACTATG
Organism: Sequoiadendron giganteum; assembly: GCA_007115665.2. Lineage (NCBI taxonomy): Eukaryota > Viridiplantae > Streptophyta > Pinopsida > Cupressales > Cupressaceae > Sequoiadendron > Sequoiadendron giganteum. The sequence continues at coordinate 107,010,243 of CM021110.1, read as the reverse complement.
ACTATGCATTTTGCAATGTTCACCAAAGACGTAGTAGAAAACATGGAAAAGAAGATTAATGAATATGAGAAAAGATTGAAATTATTAAATGATGAGGTGAAAAAATTGTTTATTGAAAATGTAAAGCTAAAGCAACAATTTCAACAAGCCACCAGAGTGAGAGGAGATGAAGTAATTGTCTATCACCCACCTGTCCAAGTAGAGGATCCATGGATACAACAAATGAAAAATGAAATTGATAAATTGAAGAAGCATAAGATGGAGGATGTCCAACATCATCATAGAGGCTCCAGATTTTCTTCTTCTGTACGAACTGTCAATAAAAAGATAACGTTTTCTTTGTGTTTTCTCTATTCTCTCCAAATTTTCTTCTTCTGTACAGACTGTACAGGCTATGTTCTGAATTCCATTATTTAGTGTATTATATTGTGTTATCTTTAAAATGAACTCAGATGACTGATCACCAAACAATATTCAAAGACAAAGCACTTTAACTCTTCAATTTTTCAACATTTTCTTAACCCTGCCCTAGTAGCACTCCTAACCCGGTTTTAGGCACTTTTCTCAATATCTTCCCAAAACACTTACCAAAAAATGGATGATTTGGACACCCATTATAGAGTTACAAAACATATCTTAGCCCCCCATATGACTCCTTTGGAACAAATTTGAGAAAACTAACTTTTCCACCGATTTAGGCCTCCAAATAGGTCAAATTTACAAAGGAACCCCTCCAATATTTCGACCCCAAACCAAAAAAACTTGAAAAAGTGTTGATTTATGCTTCAAAAAAAATGATTCACCAGGTCTTAGGTCCCCAAAAACTTAATTTGATCCCCTACTCAAAAACCCTCCTTGTAGCTTAGGAACCTAGGGTTTTAAAGCACCCTTATTGAAAATGCATATTGCCAACCCCTCCAAGCGACACCAATTGCTCAAAAAACTTAATTTAGACACCCTCAATCTTTAGAAACTCTCATGTGCCCTTTGGCAATGCTACACCACCACTCTACAGGTCTGCACCCTCCTTTTCACCATGAAAACACCCTTTTAAGACCTTGGGGTTACACTCCAAATTACTTTCCTTGCACTCAAACTAAAAGAAAACCTATCCTAACACTTTATTATGCCATTCCATCGAGACACAGGTGAAAAAAGTAGATGGAATGGAAATTTACATCATTAAGTTCCCAAACAGATCCTTTACAAAAATTGGAGCTAGAATCTCAAAAGGAGTTTATTTTAAAGATAACACAATATGCTACACTAAATAATGGAATTTGGAACATTTATGAGCCTGTACAGTCCATACAGAAGAAGAAAATCTAGAGAAAACAGAGAAAACATAGAGAAAACGGGGGAATCAGTCTTGTTTACCTTGTTCATGGGCCAAAGGTGTATTAAGGGTTTGGAAACCCCTTATGGTTTAAAAACCTACACTTCTGAGACCTAACAGATCATTCATTGATCTCATAGTTATTTTTTCATAAAACTCACAGTCACAACATTTAGGACAGTCACAATGGATTTCAATGAAACAAAAGGAAAAATTTCATAGAATCATTGTTCTATATATGATCGTAATAATTTGCCTGAAGATCATGAGTAATTTTATAAAGGCATGTTGTGGAAAAAATTTATGAAATTTGTAGACATATTTAGAATACAATATAAATATGATATAGTTGATAATCAAAATATTAAGGGATAGCCTTTTACCTGATTTGAACTCGTGGAATTATGGTCATTCCATGCACAAGCTATAGGCTTAACAAAGGCAACCGACTATGAAAATTTGTCACTCGGACAGTTTAAGCAACTCATTATATGTCGGTACTCTTCATTTGAGTTGACATGATCTGGAGAGGCTCTTACTGGGCGTTCAACAGATCGCTGTGAAATCTCTATTGATGAACTAGATTTCCTCACGATACTAGCATTAGATTTAGTACGATCTAGTGCTGCCATATAATTAACATCTTCTACACTTGCTTCACTATTATTTTTTTCCACCTAAAATACAATGTCAATTTCAACATATAGTCAATTCAATAAAAAATTGAAATAAATAACACAATGTAAATTGAACCAAAAATCCATACACTTACTCCATATTTGTCCATTTTGGCTTGCAACTGCCTCAACCAAATGTATATTCACTCTTCACATTATCTCTTGCTCTCTTGCCTTTGTTACTCTTTGTCAAATATTCTTCGGAATGCATACTTTCTTTCAATGCCTCCCACTCTTTGGGAGATAGAGTGTTGTCAAACATCTCTTTTCCCTCCATGATTGTTTTTCTGTAATTATATCTAAAAGTGTTCATCAAAAGTTTCATTTTGTTCTTGTAATATTTTCTGGATATTTTTCCACCAACAATGTCAAAGGCATTGTCCATTTTTTGTATAACATATTCCACATTTCGTGGATCTTGCTCTGCAAAATTTGATTTGCAGACATCCAAATGGGCCCTACATCTTATGGCCAGCTCAAAGGATCACCTTGTAGCATTTTTCCTAATGGGTTCACCATCTCTTGATACCTCAACCAAGAATGGCTTCTTCACTTCTGATATTCTTTCTTTTGCATTCCTCTCTATAGATCTCTATAAATCTTGACTCAATATTTGTCTTTTAAGATAAGAAGGAACATCCTCTGTTTCACCACTACAAATATTTTTGGCTAATCCACTAATTCCTTCAAAAGTTGTAGATGTGATAGGTGCACTCTTAGACACATCAGATGCAAGTAGACTCTCTTCATGACTTTGATTAACCATAAATCCATGCTCCTTGGCCACATCACGTGTGGCATGAGTAGGTAGATCATTAGTGGTGTTCATAGATTTCACTTCATCACAACTATTTTTTTCACCAACTTTATTTGTTGAATCATGAAAGCGTTGGCTTCTACAAGCTGGCAAAATTGTACCTTTACTTTCTTTTTGTTTTTCTTTGCATTTTCTTTGCTTTGTTTTTCTTGCCTATAAAACAAAAATATATATCATATCATGTCTTATATACATAAAGCTCTTGCCTATAAAATTTCATTAAACAGTATTAAACAAATAATTTACTACTTAGTGGATTTATAACTTGCCTATTTGGCAAACCAAGATGTGATAAATATTCATTATTCTTGGCCACATGTTCTTCATGAAAGCGCTCATAATCTATCACTGCAATTTCAATATTGTGATCTCTATCATCTAATTTGCGCCTTTCATTCTTTTTCTTCATTTCCTGATGTCACAGAAAAACAATAATGTATAAACTAGCAAATTGATACAAAGATAATTAACCGTAACAAAAATTGCATAAATACAAGTTTATGAGGTCTCAGTTTTAATGAAAAATCATTAAAACACATACGAAGTCTAAAGCACTGCAAACAAAAATAGTCATTAGATGTTGTTGGTATTTCAGTCAATGGATATTAAATAATGGTGCCCTGCAAAAATGTTAGTTGCATAAAAATATTTAGCAATGTATTTGAATCAATCCATCAAATCTTTAGCAATAATGTTTTCATTCATGGTTCAATAAAAAAATATGTATTACCAAATTTTAACTTGTAGCATGCCAACCATTTTGTACAGCTAAACCAATGCTTTGCTTAGGTGATAGCACCATCACTAAGAAATGTCTATGGTATCTGGTGATTCTTACTTCTATTGTTCTGTTACATAATAATTTGTTCATAACATCTAGATACATTCATGAAGGGGTAGATTTCATGAAAAAGTACACATATGTTGGAGTGGACAGTGAGTTACAAGCAAGGAACACCATGATTTGAGGACTAAGTAGTCAAATAGTAGTGAACTTCAAGATATATGCAAAATAGTGAAGAACATTTGCTCAAAGCAAAAAATAAATTGACCTTATAGTATATAAAGATACATATGAGATAGTGATTTCTAGTGCGTAAAGTTAGAAGCACAAATGTTGATAATAGTGATATCACTGTTAAAAATAATGTGAAGACAACAAAGGATGTGAGTAGAATGTAATGTGTTGGGACTATAAAATTTTCAAAATTTTATAGTAGCTTACATTCGTAAACTCCATAAGGTAGCCACATCTTGAGTGCAAAATTGCTATAATCCTCTTTACATATCATATCCACCAATGATCCCATCAGATTTGACCTTTTGACACACCAAAATCCCTCTGATCATCATTGAGCAGGAGCCTCTGAATAAATAATCCATATCAGCATGACTATGTCCATGTCTCTTCGACCCATAAGTTAGAACCTTTGAATTCAGGCATTTCTAGCATATCGGTGAAATGTCAACATTGTCATAATGATCAACAACTAAGGAGGATACATATTCGGGAAGACAAAGCTTGTTGTTACACCAACGAAAAGGTTATCGGCAAGAACAATACCATTGGAGTGAGATCCTCAAGTCAACCTGAGCATACATGTCATGCCAATGGACTTTCATCGGTAAGACATTCACTTTGTTTCATTGATAAAGCAAAAAGAAACATGTCAGGGAGACATGTGTTGTTAGAATGAGTTTCAAATGTCTTCCTGATTCCATATGTTACACCGATGAAAGTAATATCAGAGAGATTCTTGCCAATTCATTTGAAGGAGGAAGATGATACATCAGGGAGACTTATAACGTTAGATTAACTTTCAGATCTTTCAGCGATACTTATTCTCTTGTCGATGGTAATATGAATGGATCAAAGCTTGCTAGAGTAACACTTGGCGACAATTATGATATCTAAGTGACTTAATAAATCTCTTTCCAAAGGTGATATGAATCAAAATATGAACTATTTAACATCAATAAGAATGATATTTGGTCTCCCCAACCATATAAGGTGTCTAATGAACACTCTGCTTGATTCAAAAGAATAGATCGACCAAAGTTTAAATAGTTCTTGCCGATATAATCATTCGGTCTGACAGTGGGAAATTCAAAAAATCTGCTACATTGGTTTTCAAAGCTAGACATTAATGGCCACACATATACACATTGTATAGATAATTCTCTAAGTGAAATGAGAATAATTGAGGAGAATTTGCAGGGTTGGCAGCAAAAGGAACGGGAGAACAGACAGAAGCCAAAGAATTTTGTGTAGCTTGAGATTTTCAAGTAAGCTTGTGAATTCTCTACAATTGTATTTTCAATTCTGTCAATTTGAGAAAATAAAATGGAGGGTTTGAGCTCAAGAAAACCAAAAGGTAGAAAAAATCAGGGTGAGGGTAGTCATCCTAGTGGAAAAAAGAAAAAGATTGAGACTGGGATGAATCACAAACAACTGAAAGGAAATTGAATCAAGATCTTATTGAGCAACCACCTGGCTTGAGACCTAAAGCCAAACATTCTACACAACTTAGGGCAGATGTGGAAAAATTTGAGGATAAATCCAAACACACAGGGGATGTGTGGACTTCAATTTGGGGATATGAACTATTTATGTTTCACTATCGTTAGAGGGATAGGTTCCAGCTAGTATGCAGTCCCTGGAAATTCAACCTAGGAAAATTGGTTGTCCCAAACATATTTGTGGATGTGGAATTAATAAAACTCTTAGCTTCCCATTACGATCCAAAACTCAAAGCTATATGCAATTCATTGGGTAAACCTATCATACATGTGTCAGAAGCTGCAATTTGTGAAGTTTTTAACCTAGAAGGCACATGTGACGAAGCTATTGTGCATGAGAATTTGGAGAAAGAATTTTGGAGAATGGATACCACCTATAGGGGGTGGAGATTACCATTGCATAGACCTAAAAGGGATAGAAATCTGATTCCATTGGATGACAATGACGGGTCTCCATTTCATGTGAACTTATTCAAGCCCTATGTGAAATATACATACTTATCAGTATGTCAGGTGTTAGGGATGAAAGCTCCTGAGCTTATGTCAATTGTACCAATGATAATTGCAGTTGATGTTTAGTATCACAATGCCAGACCCTTTGATTATGCTTCATACATCTTCAAATGAATTGATTCAGGGCTAACGGTAATAAAGAATGGATCCCCTATTTTACATTTCAAGCAATACTCTATTTTTATGCATATAATATTGTATTATGGAAAATAATTGGGAATGTGGCCAGAAGAGCTAAGGATTACACAGTTTGATAGGGAGGGTAAATTGTTACCAATTCAGTTATGGACTGCTATTTGGGATAGCAGGTTTTCCAATTCAAATTTTGTGCATTTTGAAAAATACTTTGTTAAACCATTGTATAGATTCTTTAATCATCCTTGTGACTATGCATTGTCTGAAGAGATTAAGAGGTTCCTCAGACCCAAATATTTCAAAGAAACTATTGGCCACAACTGGGGAGATTGGTATTGTTTTGAAGATGCTACAATGATCAGAGTGTATGGTTTTGAAGATACACCATTAATCTTGCCTCAAACAATGCCTGATAGAATTGCCTACTTGCAAATTCTTAAGCAAATGAATTTCTCAAGTGTAATGAATTTTAGTTCCTTTGGAAAATAGGCATTCATGCCAAGCACTTTGTGCTTTGAAGATTTCACTATATTGTTGAAGGAAGGGTATGATTTGATTGTGGATAAGTTATTAAATTTTAACTTGAAGAAACCCTCACCACGAAAAGGGTTTTATCCGGAGGGATACATTGACTTTGCTAAGAAAAAGATGAACTTAGGTGGGTATAATCATATACCTTATCAGTATGATGATTTGATTAGAAATTTGGATATCAATGAAACTGAGAGGGTTTTTGATGAATATAACAAGGGAGTAGAACAAAAAATAAAAGAGATACAAGATGCAGAGTTGTTATCTTTTGGTGAAGAGTCACTTGCTGATGAGGGGTCTCAAGGTCCAACTGATAAAATCTCCAGATTTAAAATTAAGGATTATAAGCTTCCTCCTACATAACCAAAAATTGAAGAGGGTTCGGATACGTACACGAGGCAAATGGCTTATAGATCCTTTGTAGAACATGACAAGTTTGTGAAATCTCGAGAATTTAGAGCCTTCTTGTACAATTAGAAGGGAAAAGCAATAAGAGAATTTGTTGAAAATGTAACACCAAATAATGAGGATCAATTATTGAATAATTTTAAGCTAAGTGTGGAAAAGGAAATGAAAGATATGACCCCAGAGAGAGGGAGAAAATTGTTAGAAGATTCAGGTGTCATGATTTTCCCAAGATTCGATCTAAACTCTGCCCTTGTTTTTGATAGTTCTTGAAGGATAACAATGCTACACATAAGTTGAGCCCTGAGGGAGTGACAAAAGTGTATACAGGATCAAAGTATAACCCTGATGAAGGTTCCCTTATGATCTGGGCCCTATATCCACCACATAAGAAGTCTATTATTATTGACACTGAAAAGGCTTTTAGACATGTCTTGACACTGAAAGTTGGAGAAGCTGATCATGTGGCTACAGTTGAGATTGGCATCAATGTTGCCAAGCTAAATAAAGCCTAGATCCAAATATTGATCAAAGAAAAGGAAATGTATAAAATAAACAATGAAATGATACTTTGGGAAAATGATCGCTTGAAGGATATGATTGAAAACACATTGAAAAGATCCACTAGGTTGTTGACTCAAGGATAAATCTCTCAAACAAAGGACAAGTGGGAAGGATAAAATGTATATTCTCAAGGAAAATTTGATACACTTTCTGTAGTGATTACAAAAAGATAGGCTAACTTGATGGTTTGGCTGAGCAAACTCTGGGGAACTCACTCAAACAATTATGTTGCAGAGTAGGGGCATAAAAGAATTAGTGTCAATCCAAGAGAAATTTCAAGAAATAAAGAAGAGAGATACTCTTGATAATCAGGCTATCACTACTACTAAGGAAATCATAAGAAAGCATGAAGATTACTCTGAGGAACTTCAAGGAATGCAAAAGGATTAATTGATTCCACAAATGAAGGAATACTAGCACTGTTTGAAAATGATGGAAAAACAAAAGAAAAGACTAAATGGATTGAAGAATGCGAGTTGATACTACAACTACTTTGGAAGTTGCTATAGGTAAAGACTCGACATTGGATGAAGCATGCGATCAAAATGAGAAAATGGTGAACACGAAGATAGCAGTCAGGAATGCGTTAGGAGATGTTGATACTCACAAAAGATGAGATTATCTGGACCATCTGTCAAAAGTTCACTTATGGCTAACTAGAGCCTAATTATTTATGTTTAATCATTGTTATTTGTTGTTATTATCAAAAGATATTTCATGAAGGGGTGCATCCCTTCAAAGTTTTGATATATATAAATTTTTTACATAGTGACAAAAGGGATAGGCGAATAGGGATAGATAGATAGTAAAAAACTTCTATGATGTTTACATTTCAAAATACTATGTTGCAAGTATGATTTGAGGAGATCAATGAAAGAAATTTGAGTTTGTGGCTTCATATTGGTATCAACTATTTGTTAAATATATTCAGTTATATGGTTGTCTCCAACATAATATTTCCTTATTATTTAAGTTGATATATCAAGGATATTTTTGATTTATCAAAACACATTTTTAGTTCTTGTGCGATGTGATTAATTGGATGCTTTTAGATAATTAAAACCCTTTTAATCTATTATAGTAATTTGGAAGTGTTAAAGCAATTCACAAGGAAATGGTATACAATAATATTACAAAATACGGCTAAAGATAATGCCATATGTAGGGAAGACAATGCTATTTTAGTAAAAAAGTGTAAAAGAAAACATAGAAACAATGTTTAACAACGCTTCAATGATGGCTTTTATAAAGGATGCTAGAACAATGATAGTGATAAAGAACATATATAAGTAGTAAATAGTCCAGAGGAGCTGTCAAGAAAAGATCATTGTCAAAGTAAATCAATGATGGTATACATATTCATATTGCATACAACATTTATATATGAAAACATATTCATATTGCATTCATATATGAAAACATATTCATATTGCATCCTCATTTTTATATGAAAACATATCCATATTGCATTCATATAGAAAATTTGTTCAACATTAAAGCTTTGAAACGTGTATTAGTATGAAGGTTCGTGTCCTTAAAACATAAAAAATTCTTAAAACAACATAAAAGTCTTACATAAAAGGTCATAAAATGGGGCTCATCAATAATCATCTGCATTTCCAACAAGATCAGAATCCTAATCACTCATGTCTGCATCTACTTGATTTTCTTCCTCATCCTCATTTGTGACATGCAATACATTATCTCTCCCAATTTCTTCATTAGTAATCAAAATCTCTTCTTCAAACAGTCCCTCATTGTCTTCATCCACTTCTTCGAATGTTTCTTGTAAATTAACATATTTCCCATCAAGCATTACATCAACAACTTCCATGAATTTTCATCTTGAACGAGACTCTATTTGAATGACATATGACCAACCTAGGCTTCTTACATCATCAATTAGAAACGATTGGTTAATTTGAAGAGGGGAAACATACAACTCATTTGTCTCTGATAAAAATTATTATGTATTTGCATGTACAAATCCATACTCATCAAATTGTACTGCAGATGGTCGGATCCACTTACATTTTAATAATATAGGACTATTTTCACCAAAATCCACTTGAATAATTTCTTGGATGAATCCAACATAAAATTTCTTCTCAATTTCATGAATAAATTTAGCACTAACAACACAATCACAATTTTTCTTTCCTTTATCTCTTTCTTCCATTCTTAAATGACTACCATAGGCCCACATTCCACTAAATCACATAGCCCATAAATGTGGAGGTCATGAAAGCTTACTTTCCTCTGTTGTTATATCTTGACCTTCTTCTTTTGCATCATTAATTGCATTAGCAATCCATTCTTCAAATTTTGGAAAAGAATCATCTCCAATCAAATCATGACGTTTGCGTCTTTGAGGTCGATATTGCATCCGAGTTTGATTCTCTTCATATTTTCTACATAGAATAATGACTTACAAATAGTAAAATTAATAATATAAATGTGTAAATGCAATTGAGTAAATAAATTATTGTTTAATTTTTTTTTACCCATGCCACTTATCGAACGAAGATGTGTTTTGAAGAATAAAGGCATGTATTGCACTTCTTTCTTGATACGATAGCTTGAAGCGATATCCATTGCCTTCTAATACTTCACCTACAAATCTCTCATCTTCGTCATCATCCCATACACGTTGATTGACATTTTTAAAATCCTTCCTATATTCTGTGCAAAATCCCATGGCCTCTTGTATTGAATATCCCTCAGACATGCTACCTTCTGATTTTTCCCTAGTATAGACAATTTTTTTCAAAACCTTCATATATCGTTCTATAGGATACATCCATCTCATTCTTACTGGGCCACAATGCTCTAGTTCATATTCTAGATGTATCAAAAGATGCATATAAATGTTAAAGATTGCTGGTGGAAATTCTCATTCCAATAGACAAAATATTTCAACAACCTCCTCCCTCAAACTGTCAAAGTTCAAAGGATCTAATACATGTAAACTCATTCTCTTTAACATTAGGCCCAACCTTATAATTGTCAATCTTGGCCCCTTTGCCAAACTTGATATATTTACCACAATAGGTAAAATATTCTTGATTATGACATGATAGTCATGGGTCTTGAGGCCTCTTAAGCTATTAATATTAGTTTGGCTTCTGATGTTGCTACTTACATATCCAGTGGGAAAGCGAGTATGAGACAACAACTGTAAGAATTATGCACGATGTTCCTTTGTCCAGACATAAGGAGCACTAGGTTTTCTATATTTTTCATTATCACATTTTTCAACCCAAATATTTTCAACAAATCTTTATTTCTCGAAAGTCTTCACATGATGAAATAGTATCAAGAGCACCAAAAAGAGTTTCTATAATAGCATAAGCTATATTTTTCTTAGTATGCATAAATTCAACAGTATGCCTAATGGTTATATCCTTAAAGTATGGAAACTTATATAATATGCACAACTGTTTTACACCGCTTTCATTACATGGATCATATCTACTACCATCAATCCCATCATTTTCAATAAATGACATTCTTTTTTGTCCATTCTCAACAATGTAATCACCTATTATTAGCAACGACGCTTCACAATTCTCTTCTTGACCATTGAAACGTATTTTTTGTCGATGAGATGGATGATCCATTTTAAGGTAAGCATGATGTCCACAATAAATACACTAATGAAAACTTCTTGAGTGCCTCACAAAATCCTTAAAATTGCAAGTAGGACATCCATGGTATCCATGAACAGAGAGACTAGACAATGTGTCATATGTAGGAAGATCATGAATTGTAAACAATAAGGAAGCTCTTAAAGTGAATTTTATTGAATGACCATCCCTTAAAGATTGAATTGCTTCAATTCCTTTCCACAATTCCATTAGCTCATCATATAATGGCTCTAGATAAGCACCTATTGTATCTGAAGTCACACTTTTCTTTCCTGGTATAATCAATGATAACATTAAGAAAAATGGTTTAGTTGCTAACCATGGAGGCAAGTTATAATTTATTAGAAACAATGGCCAAGTTGACCATTTATTAATTTGATCTAAGAATGGGTTCACCCCATCTACAGCCAAACCCAACCTTATATTAGGAGGATCTTGAAAAAACTCTGGCCATCTATTATCAAATTCCATCCATGTCTTAGAATCAGGCATATGTCGTTGTTCTCCATTAGTGCTCTTATTTTGGGCATGCCACTACATAAGTTCAACAATGTCTCTGCACCTATACATTCAGAGTTATCGTGAGATTATCGAAAAGTGGCGAAGAACCTTTCTAGCAACCACAACTCATTTCAACCCTTGTCTATACCTCAGTTCATGACATTTCAGACATTTACTCTCATTTGCAAGATTTTTTTGACATAATACACAACCATTCACACATGTGTGGATGTTTTCATACCCCAAGATGAGCTTACTAATTTTATTTTTACATTGACTTCGTTTTGTTGGCAATGTGGAGTCAGCCAGTAACAATGGACTTAATAATGCCAATAACTGATCTACACTCTCATTTTTCCAATCATGCACCACTTGCAAGTTAAGAATTTGAAGGATTGTTTTCAAATGACTTAAATTGCAATTAGCATACACAGGCTTTAAATCATCGTCCATTGACTTGGCCCAATCACCGTTTAGACCCTCATTCAACATTCTATCAACTTCAAACCCTTCGTCAAACATTTATGCCTCTTCATCTATGTTTGGTGCCACTTCATCTATGTTTGTTGCCTCTTCATCTCTCATAGTTTGACATTCTATCATATATTCATAATAATTGTAAGCCCAAGGTCTTATACCAATATTCCCATATCTTATCATATGTCAATAAATCATATTTCTTTTTTTCACCTTTCCACCAAGACAATTTTTACATGGATATGGATATTTGTCAATGTCCCTCTCATCAGCTACTCTCTTATGATATGCATGATATTGATCCATATTCAACCTTTGACGCTCATCCATCTATAATATTGTGCATTCCTATATTAATTTAGTTTTTGATTAAAGAAAAAAACATAAATCTAAAAACAGAGATGCCAAAACATTGTTGAAAGTAGTCACTTTTAGTACAGACCATAACAAAAAGAAGATGATATAATGGGATTGTTCTAAGATCTATCTTACATTCATTTGAAGTTTACCTACTGAGAAAGGAATATGCATGTGTTTCCTATCAACTTACTTTCGGCAATGAGGGTTTCAAATTACCTTTGAATTCACTGCAAAGGGCTTTGCCAACTTCAAATTCATTGTAGCAAACTCTGAATTCCTTGCTCGCCTTTTCAAAAGTGTCTAGGTCCTATCCAAACAAGTTTTATCGCCCATGCAAGTGCTTCAATACTTGTCCATGAGAATAAAAAATGTCAACAACAATCCAATTTCATTCCCATGCCAACAATTATACATTTTACAAGTTGTCTGACTTATAAATATAGACAAGTTATGTAAACCACTAGATAAATATCATTTAAAGGTTTGTCATCTTTGACTTATAATCTATTTTTGAGTTCAACTAATACAACTATTTTTTTGGTTTGTTTTCATGGTTATTACTCATGTAACTTGTACTTGCATATCCCTTTGAGCTGCTTTTTGTATTTATTTCTTCTACATTGGCTATGTTATGAAAGTAAAACTTGAAAGTTCCCCTGCTAATAAGATTTGAGTATTTAGTTGTTTACTTGTTTTTGTGATATTTGACTTTGAGTCTTAATATATAAGTCCATATGCTTATCTAGATTGATGTGGATCTTGCAAAGTCCACTCTTGAAAGCTCCTAAGTGGTTGAAGAGACCAGTTGGTGTCAGTTTTGGATTTGGAGGAAAGCTTGCTTCATTTCGGCCCAGTACAACATCATAGAGTGTTGTTGGCTCTTCTGGGGTAGAGTATAATTTATTATTTGGTACATTTCATTAAGATGATATATGGTCTTATTTTTCTGCTATTTTCATAAGTATATATACACAATCTCATTATCGAGGACAGTCTGGTGCTTCGTTCAACAAAGTTTGAAGCTGCACTAGCAGATGGTGAGAAATCATCATTGAGCTTTGTGTGACAAGAAGTCTCAAGATTCTTCGTTACTTATTTGTGGATACTATTTGAATGGAATTAATAACAATTTACATTGATGTGTATTGTTTCACTTGCAAATTTTTGGTTTCTGCATTGATTTAGTTTGGAAGAAGAGAGGGAGACATGGAATTTCCTAAGAGTCATGTTTGAAGATGAAGGCAATGCTAGGAAAAAGCTACTTAAGCACATTGGATTTAAAGTGCAGTCAACAGAGAATCAAGACTTACAAGAAGCTCAATCTGCCAACATTGAAGATATTAGTAGTGAAATAATCAACAATGTCACTCTTGATGATACAACACAATTAGATCCATCAGTTCGGTCAAAAGGTGGACAAGATGTTACATCCCCCAATGAATTGGGATCTTGTATGCAAATACATGATGTCTATCTTTTCATTTTTCCCTTTTCAGCTACACTCTTGAAACCTCCTAAGTGGTTGAAGAGACCAGTTGGTGTCAGTTTTGGATTTGGAGGAAATCTTGCTACATTTCGGCTCGATATAGCATCACAAAGTGTTGTTGGCTCTTCTGAGGTAGAGTACAATTTATTATCTGGTACATGTCATTAAGATAATATATGGTCTTATTTTTCTACTATTTTCATAGGTATATATACACAATCTTGTTACCGAGGACAATCTGGTGCTTTGTTCAACAGAGTTAGAAGCTGTAATAGCAGATGGTGAAAAATCATCATTGTGAGCTTTGTGAAATAAGATGTCTTGGGATTCTTGGATAGTTATTTGTGGATACTATTTGAATGGGATTAATAACAATTTACATTGATTTGTATTCTTTCACTTGCAAATTTTTGGTTTCTACATTTATTTAGTTTGGAAGAAGAGAGGGAGACATGGAATTTCCTAAGAGTCATGTTTGAAGATGAAGCCAATGCTAGGACAAAGCTACTTGAGCACCTTGGATTTCAAGTGCAGTCAACAGAGAATCAAGACTTACAGGAAGCTCAATCTGCCAACATTGATGATATTAGCAGTGAAATAGTCAATAATGTCACTCTTGATGATACAACACAATTAGATCCATCAGTACATTCAGTCAAAAGGTGGACAAGATGTTACATCTCCTGGAGACAATGGTGAGGAGTTTTTTGATAATTTGCACAATCCAAAAGAATATTCCTCACTTTCTCTCAGTAAAAATGATTTTGTTGTTGGGAAGGATACCCTCGACAATGGAGAAGAGGTGCAACATGAAGCTACTAAAGATTCGACTGAATACTAAGAATGAGATGAAGCTATTCAAAGTTATTTAGTTGTTGGTGATTATAAGGGAGTAGTCATGCAATGCCTGTCAGCAAACAAGATGGCAAATGCACTTCTCATTGCTCATGTCGGGGGGAGTTCTTTACAGGAGAAAAATCGTTATGAATATTTAATAAAAACAATTTTTTCCTATCTTAATGTTATCCTTCTATACTAATTGCATGGCATTTGCAACGTCTTAAAGTATTTTAATATTTTATGTTTTACCCTCCTTGTATTCAGTTATCTGGATTTTAGAAGGCTAACTGGCTTTGTTTATCTAAAATATATTTCTTTCTATGGAATATTTTCTCACTTAACACTATTAGTGTAGGTGGTTTATGCTATGGTCAATAATGATCTTATTTGCCTTGTAAACAATAGGCCTTTGAAATCCTGGAAAGAAACTCTTGCTTTACTTTGTACACTAAGTGTTTTTTCCCACAAAAATCAGTTAAACAAAAAATTATGTAAATTGGATAATGCAATTTTGATTTGGAGCAAATTGTACTTGACAATAAGTTTTTTTTATAACTCATTTCTAATTTATGTGAGTTGTAGTTTGAATTTTTTGATATAATGAGAAAGCATACAAATTTATGCATTGTATCATGTAGTTGTGTACAATATTTTCAAACATTTATCATACTTGTATCATAGATACAAGACTTGGACGTAAAACAATCTTGGCAGGTTGAGTTTTGACTTAAGACTTGGAGGACTCGACAAAGACTTGGTAGGCAGAATTTTTGACTTGGACGTTGAAGTTAGGTTTTCAAATCAAATAAACCCTACCCCAAAAAGTGATGTGTGTTTTCCATTATATTTTCATTGAATTCTCTTGGAAAAGAAATAAAATTAGCTATGATGGTTTTTTGTTCACTTTTGCCAATTGATTCTAAGTTTTCTTTAAGAGGCTTGGGGTTATAAGATCAAAGGGGTCTCTAGTAGTCAATAGAGAAATAATTTCATTCCTTGAAGAGATTGTAACAATGATGTGATAGTCACATAGCACAAGGTTCAAAGCAATGAGATCATAATGTAAAAACAAAAGAGAAAAATTATGTTTTTATCAAAACAATGATCTTAAGGATCAACTATGAAGAACAATCATCATAAGATAGCAGTGAATACAAACAGTGACAGTGCCAATGAGTTATCAATACAGTGAATAAAGAGTTCCAATTTTTAATGCATGATAACAATAGTCCAAGGCATGAAAGGGATAGCAATGAAAGACAATATATATAGGGAAAATAGTTGCAAATGATCACTGTTATATCAAAGCATATGAGTGTCAGAGGATCATAGCAAAATGAAGGAGATAATAGAAGTTGTTATGAATGTCATGTGACCCGATATCATGCACAAAGAAGATGTAAAATACCATGGAACAAAGTGAAAAGGGGTCAAATTCAATGAGATTTATTCAATTTCAAAGAGCATTATCATTATATCAGTGAAAGCACAAGATTGTAACAAAAATGAAGCAATGGAAAGCAAGAACAGTATATGCGACATCAAGATCATTGTCATAAAGGATGAAGATCAACATGAGGTTTACATGATAAGAAGTAGACTTATCACCCACATCCCCTCATTGACAGTCATGGAAATAAGTGACATAATGGCCATAACATGCAAAATGACACAGTCATAAAGGGGCAATTTATAGTGCAAAGAAAAGAGTATAGAGCATTGAAAGCCAAGAACCAAACAACAAGAAAAGGGCAGTCACAAAAGAACACTGTCATACATGACAATCATGCCATAACAAAGATCAAGGGAAGTGAAATCTAGAAATGAGGTTAGTGGTGCCTTTTCACTTGAAGGTGAAGCTCCTTTAACATACCTAGATGGAGGTAACATTTTCAAGAAAATTTTGTAAGCACAATGAAGAAGTATGTCAGAAAAATTATGAATTTGAAGAGGATTTATAGAATTGATTCCTACTTTTCTCATTAACTTTGCTAGAGCTTTACCCTAATGCACAAAATGGACAGTCCTGTGAAGAGTTGACATATAGTGCAAATAAGTCTATATGAATGATGTAGCAGAGTTTAAATGAGCCTAAAGAGTATGAAGTAGTGAAATTAAGGTTCTATAGATAATAGTTCATTCAAAAAGTATAAAACCTTATGTTAGGACCTATGATACACTCATTAATGTTTGATGTGTAAAGGATAGATAAGAGAAACATATAGATGATTGAAGTATAGGATTGAATAAATGATATCCAAGATAAGGTCCTTAGCATGGATACAACCTCATTTCATAGGACAACCTACATAAAGAAGATCAATGTTATCATTCTCATAGACTTAACAAAAGGAACATGTTATCATTATCTCTTTGATGTTGCTTTCAAGTTATATCAGATATGATGGTACCTATCCACTTCAAAACATGGTTCAATGTATAACGAATATAGTCAGTAATACCTAGGTGACTCGAGAAAATTTGTGTGGTGCTCATGAATGAAGGGGAATCTTCAACATATTAGATATATGCATCTACTGCTGGTGACATGACTTTATTATCCGCAAACATAGTTTCCCCTCAAAATCTGAATCTTTCTCTGTAGAGCTCATGCTATCTCATCTATTTTTCCAAAATAAGTGAAAACTCCTTGCATTCATGACACCCACGCAAGTTTCCCTCTTTTCTTCCAAAAATAATTTTTTTAACTTATCTCTTGCTCATTTTCACGTGGATTTTAATGAAAAGGCCATTTAAAAGGATATATAAAAATACCTTTTATAATGTTTTTCTATAAGAATATCACCCCCTTTTTAATTTTGCAAAGAAACTAAAGACTTAAAAACCCTATACAACATAAAATGGACTCAATGAAATAAAATTTAATGTAAACCCATTTCCTATACAAACCTAGGGGTTTAAGATCAAATGATTTCAAGTTGCTAAATACTGAAAACCTTTGCAAAAAAAATACTTTATGACACCTTAAGATAATAATCAAGATTTACAAAATAAAAATTTAGGTGAGACTTGATTTGGATTACAGTAGCAATTAGGACAAATGAAATTGGAATGAATTCCCTCCTTTTTACATGAGTTTTAATTTGGACAAAAGAAAGATTATCCACACATAATTAATTTCATAGATTATAAAATAATTTTATTTTAAAAAAATAATTAACAATATAAAGTCTGAAAGAGAAAAATTTTGCATACCAAAAGCGATCATAATTGTTATTTCTATGGATTATGATCAAATTCGAAAGAAAAAAGAATAAAGGAGTAATAGTCATTTATTTAGTCATTAATTTAGCCATATATGTAGTCATTTATTTAGTAATTTTTATTTGTCTGATATTAGTCATTTATTTAGTCATTTTTATTTGTCTAATATTAGTCATTTATTTAGTCATTTTTATTGTCTAATATTAGTCATTTAGTTGTGATTTTACCCAATTAAAAAATTAGTCACTTATAATGACCAAATTAGTCATTTATGTTCAAAATACCACTAGTGTTAGTCATGTGACTAAAATTTTTAGTCATGTAGTCATTTATTTGCCAAATTCTACTAGTGGGTAAGTCGGGTCATTTAAAAAAAGATTGTTGGTCTCAAAAAAATAAAGAAGGAGACAAAAAGGAAGGAAATAAAGAGGAAAATGTGGTAAGTAATAAATCTGATGAGGATGCTTTGATTCTTTCCCTTGACAATGTTGATGATTCTTGGGTGTTAGATTTAGGGGCTTCATTTCATGCTACGCCCCATAGAAATTATTTTCTTGATTATGTCCAAGAGGATTTTGGGCTGGTTTATTTGGGAGATAATGAACCCTGTCAGATTGTTGGAAAGGGAAGAATCAAGATTAAGTTGTAGAATGGGAATCAATGGCTACTACATGAGGTAAGGTACGTTACAAATTTAAGAAGAAATTTAATTTCAGCAGGGCAACTAGATGATGAAGGTTGTGTTGTTACATTTAGTGATAAAAATTGGAAAGTTACAAAAGGTGCATTAGTGGTAGCAAAAGGTGTGAAAAAGTAGGCACCTTATATCTTTGTATAGGTCATAATGTTCCTTCTACTTTAACTATTGCAGATAAAAATCAATGTTTAGAAACAGTTGCTGCAGTTCAGCAGACAAAAAATCAGATAGTTGTTGTAGATTCTGAATCAACACTATGACATAATAGATTTGGGAATATGAGTGCAAAAGGTATGAAAGTACTTCATTCAAAGAATGTTTTACCGGGTCTAAAATGTGTTAATATGGATTTTTGTGAAAGTTGTGCACATATGAAAAAAAGGAGAGAGTTAGTTTTCTCAAAGATGGGAAACAAAAGAAAGATGAGAAATTGGAGCTTGTACATATGGATGTATGGGGACCAACTCAGGTATCTTCTCTCGGTGGCTCTCAGTATTATGTTACATTTATTGATGATGTAACTAGGAAGGTATGGATTTATTTCCTTAGGCAAAAATATGATGTATTTGAAACTTTTAAAAAATGGAGAAGCTTGGTTGAGAATGAGATGAGTAAAAAGTTAAAATGTCTTAGATCTGATAATGGTGATGAGTATTGTAGTAAAGAGTTTGAAGATTATTGTTCCTCTAATGGTATTCATAGTCAAAAAATAGTTCCAAGGAAGCCACAATAAAATGGAGTAGGTGAGTGCATGAATAGAACAATAATGGAGTGTGCACACTATGAGATTGCATGTTGGGCTGCCTTTAAACATGTGGGAAAAGGCTATAAACAAATTTGTTTACTTAATTAATAGAGGTCCCTCTAATCCTTTGGGTTGTGGTATTTCAAAGGAAGCATGGATAGGTAAGAAGGTGAGTTATTCTTTTCTCAAAACCTTTGGTTGTGAAGCATTTGCACATGTAGATTTTGAAAATAGAACCAAGCTTGATGCAAAATCAAAGAAATGTATATTTTCTAGATACGGCATTGATGGATTTGGTTATAGGCTTTGGGATATTGAAAATAAGAAAATTGTGAGAAGCAAGGATGTCATATTCAATGAGAAAGTGTTGTACAAAGATCAGTTGCAACAACATGAGAAGAAAGAAATTGATTATGTAGTGCTGGATGATACTCCAAACAATGATGTTCCAGTGGTTCCTCATGCTCCGTAACAACAACAACAACAAATACCAGAAACTCCATTGAATTTTAGACGATCTTCAAGGATAAGTAGACCTCCAAAAATATTTTCTCCCTCTTTGTATTCTATTTTATTAACTGATGTTGGTGAACCAGAATGTTATGATGAAGCTATGCAGGTGGATACCAAGGTTCAGTGGGAGCATGGAATTGAAGAAGAAATGGACTTCTTGTTGAAAAATCAGACTTGGGAATTATGCAAGTTGCCTGTACATAAAAAGGCTTTACCAAATAAATGGGTTTATAGGCTGAAAGAGGAGGACGGATGTAAGAAAAGATTTAAAGCTAGATTAGTTGTAAAGGGATTTGCATAGAAAAAGGGTATTGATTTTGATGAAATATTTTCTTTAGTTGTTAAAATGAATTCTATTTGTACTATTTTAATTATTGTGGTTATTGAAGATTTGCATTTAGAACAACTTGATGTTAAAACTGTCTTTCTCCATGGTGATTTGGAAGAGGAAATATATATGGAACAACCATAAGGATTTGAGGTCAAAGGTAAGGATAAACTAGTGTGTAGATTGAAGAAAAGTTTATATGGCTTGAAGCAAGCACCTCAGCAATGGTATATTAAATTTGATAGTTTTATGGCTAAGAAAGGCTACAACAGGTGTAATTTAGACCATTGTGTTTACTTTAAGAGGTTAGCTGTAGATAGCTACATTATTTTATGTTTATATGTTGATGATATGATTGTAGTGGGGTCTAACATGGATCACATAAAGGAGTTAAAACAACAGTTAACAAATTCATTTGCTATGAAGGATTTGGGGGCAGCAAAAAAAACCTTGGTATGAAGATTAAAAGAGATAGGAAAAATAGAAAATTGTTTCTATCTCAGGTCGATTATGTTGAAAAGGTGTTGTAGAGATTTCATATGGAGAATGAAAAAGTTGTCAGCACACCTTTTCCCAGTCATGTCAAATTGACTAAGGATATGTGTCCAAATACATAAGAGGAGGAAGGAAAAATGTCCAAGGTACTATATGCTTCAACTATAGGCAGTTTCATGCACACCAAGGTATGCACGAGACCGTATACTGCACATGTCGTAAGAGTTGTTAGTAGGTATATGAGTCATCTTGGATTTGAGCATTGGAATGTGATAAAATGGATTCTCAAGTACTTGAGAGGTACATCCAATAAATTTTTATGTTTTGGGGGCTCTAATACTGATCTAAAAGGCTATGTTGACTCGGATTTGGCAGGGGATATAGATACTAGGAAGAGTACCACAGGTTATATATTTACAGTTGGTGGGACAACGGTGAGTTGGATTTATCGATTGCAAAAGGTGGTTCCTTCATCCACCACGAAGGAAAAGTATGTTGTTGCATCATAGGAAGCAAAGGAGATGATATGGCTACAATTTTTCATGGAAGAGTTGGGAAAACAATAGGTTGAAAATCACTTGTTTATAGATAGCCAAAGTGATATACTTCTTGCAAATAATTCTACCTTGCACTCTAAAACCAAACACATACAACTAAGATATCATTTCATTCGGTCAATGTTGGAGGATGGACAGGTAAAGCTAGAAAAGATACATACAGATGCCAATCCAGTAGATATGTTTACAAAGGCAGTGACAAGGGAGAAGTCGAGCTCCTCTTTAGCTTCGATTGGTCTTCATGGTTAAAAGTATAACAAAGTAGCAGGGTCCAAGGTGCTTATTTCCAGTGGGAGTTGTAAGTGCAATGGTGTCATCTAGGATCAGTCTCCAAGTGGGAGATTGTGTTGGTGTGGAGCCTGATCAGTCTCCAAGTGGGAGATTGTTGGTATGTGGTGACTGATCATGCTATATTATACACTCTTCATGTATCCTTGTAGAGGTTTGGGGCCAGGCCAGGCCCCAGGCAGGGGTTCGGAGGTGGCAACCCCTGAGAATTTGTTTTCTACTTTTTAACTATGTCACCGAAAAAGAAAAAAAAAAGTCGACTTTGTAGAACCCTAATTTTTAGAAGCTTCTAAAAGCTTGTTATAAGCAGTTGGGATGGGGAGTTGCAGTATGGAATCATTCGAAAGATTGTAATATGTTTTGCACTGGATAATAAAATCATTGGATGGCTGCAGTTTTGTGGATGTAGCTCGGATTTGGTGAACCACGTTAAATTCTCTGTGTTGTCTTATTTCTACTATAATTTTCTATGTGCTTTATGTCTCTATTTTATTGATCAAATATTCATTTAACTTGTTAGATATCTTCCTTATAACCCTAACATATTTTTGGCATATCATGATGTGGAAATGGTATAATTGATCCTATTGAGTTGAAGGTGGACCCCTAGTGTAGTATGGGATGCACCAAATTTTCTTCCTAGTTGTTCAATGGTGCAGAAGATTGGAGAAAATGATGGGACCCATGGTGTAGTGCACAATTCATCGACATTCCTTTTCTATCTAGGATGCACTAGGGGAAAGTGTGTGTTAGCCAGTGTGAATTATGTGCTTGCTAGTCATGGTTGTGATGTGATGTACATATGAGCCTATCACTAATGTACTTTTGATGTAGTATGAGCTAGTCACTATGTATATATGACATATGTTGATACTAGTTAGTAGGTATTTATGATGTATAATGGAGCTATCCATCATGTATATGTGACATATACTAGAGCTCATCACTTTGTATATGTGATATATGTTGGAGCTAGACACTATGTATACGTGACATATGATGGAGCTAGTTATTGTTTATATGTGACATATATTGGAGCTAGTCACTTGGTATATGTGATGTATGTTGGATCTAGTCACTTTGTTATGAGGCATATGTTAGAGATAGTCACTTTGTATATGTGATGTATGTTGGAGATAGTCACTCTATTATGTGATGTATGTTGGATCTAGTCACTTTGTTATGTGACGTATGTTAGAGCTAGTCATTATGTATATGTGGCATGTGTTGAAGCTATTCATTGGGTATTTATAATGTATCTTGTAGCGATTCACTGTGTATATGTGTTGTATGTTGGAGCTAGTCACTTCGTATATTGATGTATGTTGGAGCTAGTTATTATGTATATGTGATATATGTTGGAACCAGTCACTATGTGTATGTGATGTGTATGAGCTATTCACCTTGTGTATATGTTATGTGTGTTTGAGTCCCTTCCTATAGGAGTTGGGGGATTATGGAATAATATAACCCTATACGTTTGTGTATTTGTACACTATGGATTGGTAATGTTTGGTAGGACCAACATTTTATGGTAAATAGTATCATTATATTATGATTAGACTAAGTTTTATAAATATTCATGGTTTAAAGAGAGATTGAAGATCTCATACAAGAGGAGAGAATGAACTCCCTCTAACCTTGTTGGGTGAACTACAAAGCCTCATATTTCCTATGAAGGGATACATAGGAACTTGGTCATCAAGAACGGACCCTCAAAGCTTAGGTCTAGGTCTAGGAATGACCTTAACCTTGGAAGCTTACCACTCCTGTGTGTAAGCATATAAGTCACAATGTTGAGTTGATGCGACTAGGGTGAAGAAGTTTTAAAAATTGCACTTCTAAGCTATGTGAAAGATGTTCAATCGATAAAGTTGGTATTTGTTCTAAATTGATTTAAGAAAAAAATTGGTAGCAATTGAGGGGTGATTGTTACACATATGCCTCTTGCAAGTATAATGAGAATTTAGATATCTAGGTAGACCAAAAATTTCAACAAGGAAAAAAACCATCTTGACCCAAGAAGGAAACAAGACTACTCAGAAGAAAAATAAGAAATGGAAGATGATTCATTCAACTTACCATTCAAAATTTGAAGCACCATTACTTATGAGAAGTAATGCTTTATATGTTGTCCTTGGAAAAGTAGCTCCAATTCTCCTTCAAGATCCATGAGATAGTATACA
>CM021110.1:106936430-106986300 GCA_007115665.2 Sequoiadendron giganteum | reverse complement strand
GAAAGCATGAAGATCACTCTAAGGAACTTCAAGGAGATGCGAAATAATTGATTGATGCCACAAATGAAGGAATACTAGCATTGTTTGAAAATGATCGAAAAAAAAAAGAAAAGACTAAATGGATTGAAGAATGTCATTTGATACTACAAAATACTTTGGAAGTGGATGTAGGTAAAGACTTGAGATTGGATGAAGCATGCAAGCATAATGAGAAAATGGTGAACATGGAGATAGCAGTCAAGAATGCATTAGGAGATGTTGATACTCACAAAATATGAGATTATCTAGACCATCTGTCAAAATTTCACTTATGGCTAACTAGAGCCTAATTATTTATGTTTAATCATTGTTAGTTGTTGTTATTATCAAAAGATATTTCATGAAGAGGTGTGTCCCTTCAAATTTTTGATATATATAAATTTGTTACATAGTGACAAAAGGGATAGGTGAATAGGGATAGATAAACAGTAAAAAACTTCTATGATGTTTGCATTTCAAAAGACTATGTTGCAAGTATGATTTGAGGAGATCAATGAAAGAAATTTGAGCCTGTGGCTTCATATTGGTATCAATTTTTTGTTAAATATATTCAGTTATATGGTTGTCTCTAGCATAATATTTCCTTATTATTTAAGTTGATATATCAAGGATATTTTTGATTTATCAAAACCCATTTGTTGTTCTTGTGTGATGTGATTAATTGGCTTCTTTTAGAGAATTAAAACCCTTTTAATCCATTACAGTAATCTAGAAGTGTTAAAGTAGTTCACAGGGCAATGGTATACAGTAATATTACAAAATAGGGCTAAAGATAATGGCATATGTAGAGAAGACAATGCTATTTTAGTAAAAAATTGTAAAAGAAAACATAGAAACATTGTTTAACAATGCTTCAATGATGGCTTTTATAAAGGATGCTAGAACAATGATAGTGATAAAGAACATATATAACAACAGTAAATAGTTCAAAGGAGCTATCAAGAAAAGATCATTGTCAAAGTAAAGAAATGATGGTATACATACTCATATTGCATCCTCATTTTTATATGAAAACATATCCATATTGCATTCATATAGCAACTTTTTTCAACATTAAAGCTTTGAAACAGGTATTAGTATGAAGTTTTGTGTCCTTAAAACATAAAATAGTCTTAAAACAACATAAAAGTCTTACATAAAAGGTCATAAAATGGGTCTCATCAATAATCATTTGCATTTCCAACAAGATCAGAATCTTGATCACTTGTGTCTGCATCTACTTGATTTTATTCCTCATCCTCATTTGTGACATGAAATACATTATCTCTCCCAATTTCTTCATTGGTAATCAAAATATCTTCTTCAAATAGTCCCTCATTGTCTTCATCCACTTCTTTGAATGTTTCTTGTAAATTAACATATTGCCCATCAAGCATTACATCAACAAATTTCATGAATTTTTGTCTCGAACGAAACTCTATTTGAATGACATATGACCAACCTGGGATTGTTACATCATCAATTAGAAATGATTGGTTAATTTGAAGAGGGGAAACATATGGCTCATTTGTCTCTAATAAAAAATTTCATGTATTTGCATGTACAAATTCATACTCATCAAATTGTATTGTGGATGGTCGGATATAGTTACATTTTAATAATATAGGACTATTTTCACCAAAATCCACTTGAATAATTTCTTGGATGAATCCAACATAAAATTTCTTCTCAATTTCATGAAGAAATTCAGCACTAACAACACAATCACAATTTTTCTTTCCTTTGTCTTTTTCTTCCACTCTTAAATGACTACCATAGGCCCACATTCCACTAAAATGCATAGCCCATAAATTTGGAGGTTGTGAAAGCTCACTTTCCTTTGTTGTTATATCTTGACCTTCTTCTTTTGTATCACTGATTGCATTAGCAATCTATTCTTCAATTTTTTGAAAATAATCACCTCTAATCAAATCATGACATCTGTGATTTTGAGGTCGATGTTGCATCCAAGCTTGACTCTCTTCTTCATATTTTATACATAGAATAATGATGTACAAATAGTAAGATTAATAATATAAATGTGTAAATGCAATTGAGTAAATAAATTATTGTGTAATTTTTTTTTACCTGCGCCACTTATCGAATGAAGATGTGTTTTGAAGAATAAAGGCATGTATTGCACTTCTTTCTTGATATGATAGCTTGAAGCGACATCCATTGCCTTCTAATACTTCACCTGCAACTCTCTCATCTTCATCATCATCCCATACATGTCGATTGACATTTTTAAAATCCTTCATATATTCTATGCAAAATTCCATGGCCTCTTGCATTGAATATGCCTCAGACATGCTGCCTTCTGGTTTTTCCCTAGTATGGACAAAAAATTTCAAAACCTTCATATATTGCTCTATAAGATACATCCATCTCATTCTTACTGGGCCAC
Organism: Sequoiadendron giganteum; assembly: GCA_007115665.2. Classification (NCBI taxonomy): domain Eukaryota; kingdom Viridiplantae; phylum Streptophyta; class Pinopsida; order Cupressales; family Cupressaceae; genus Sequoiadendron; species Sequoiadendron giganteum. The sequence goes on along the minus strand of CM021110.1, from coordinate 106,983,875 downwards.
AATGCTCTAGTTCATATTGTAGATGTATCAAAAGATGCATAGAAATGTTAAAGATTGTTGGTGGAAATTATCGTTCCAATAGACAAAGGACTTCAACAACCTTCTCCCTCAAACTATCAAAGTTCGAAGGATCTAATACATGTAAACTCATTCTCTTTAATATTAGGCCCAACCTTATAATTTCCAATCTTGGCCCCTTTTCCAAACTCAATATGTTTATCACAATAGGTAAAATATTCTCGATTATGACATGATAGTCATGGGTCTTGAGGCCTCTTAAGCTATTAATGTCAGTTTGGATTTTGATGCTGCTACTTACATATCCAATGGGAAAGCGAGTCTGAGACATCAATTGTAAGAATTGTGCATGTTGTTCCTTTGTCCAAACATAAGAAGCGGTAGGTTTTCTACATTTTTCAACCCAAAGATTTCGGCGAATCTTTATTTCTCAGAAGTCTTCACGTGATGAAATAGTATCAAAAGCACCAAAAAGATTTTCTATAATAGCATAAGCTATATTTTTCTCAGTATGCATAAATTCAATAGTATGCCTAATGGCTATATCCTTAAAGTATGGCAACTTATACAATATGCACAACCATTTTACACCGCTTTCATTACATGGATCATATCTACTGCCAGCAATCCCATAATTTTCAATAAATGACATTCCTTTTTGTCCATTCTCAACAATGTAATCACCTGTTATTAGCAATGGCGCTTCACGATTCTCTTCTTGACCATTGAAACGTGTTTTTTGTCGATGATATGGATGATCCATTTTAAGGTAAGCACGATGTCCACAATAAATACACTTATGCAAACTTCTTGAGTGCCTCACAAAATCCTTAAAGTTGCAAGTAGGACATCCATGGTATCCATGAACAAAGAGACCAAACAATGTGCCATATGTAGGAAGATCATGAATCGTAAACAATAAGGAAGCTCTTAAAGTGAATTTGATTGAATGACCATCGCTTAAAGATTGAATTGCTTCAATTCCTTTCCACAATTCCATTAGCTCATCATATAATGGCTCTAGATAAGCATCTATTGTATCTGAAGTCACACTTTTCTTTCTTGGTATAATCAATGATAACATTAAGAAAAATGGTTTAGTTGCTAACCATGGAGGCAAGTTATAATTTATTAGAAACAATGGCCAAGTTGACCATTTATTAATTTGATCTAAGAATGGGTTCACCCCATCTACAGCCAAACCCAACCTTATATTAGGAGGATCTTGAAAAAACTCTGGCCATCTATTATCAAATTCCATCCATGTCTTAGAATCAGGCATATGTCGTTGTTCTCCATTAGTGCTCTTATTTTGGGCATGCCACTACATAAGTTCAACAATGTCTCTGCACCTATACATTCAGAGTTATCGTGAGATTATCGAAAAGTGGCGAAGAACCTTTCTAGCAACCACAACTCATTTCAACCCTTGTCTATACCTCAGTTCATGACATTTCAGACATTTACTCTCATTTGCAAGATTTTTTTGACATAATACACAACCATTCACACATGTGTGGATGTTTTCATACCCCAAGATGAGCTTACTAATTTTATTTTTACATTGACTTCGTTTTGTTGGCAATGTGGAGTCAGCCAGTAACAATGGACTTAATAATGCCAATAACTGATCTACACTCTCATTTTTCCAATCATGCACCACTTGCAAGTTAAGAATTTGAAGGATTGTTTTCAAATGACTTAAATTGCAATTAGCATACACAGGCTTTAAATCATCGTCCATTGACTTGGCCCAATCACCGTTTAGACCCTCATTCAACATTCTATCAACTTCAAACCCTTCGTCAAACATTTATGCCTCTTCATCTATGTTTGGTGCCACTTCATCTATGTTTGTTGCCTCTTCATCTCTCATAGTTTGACATTCTATCATATATTCATAATAATTGTAAGCCCAAGGTCTTATACCAATATTCCCATATCTTATCATATGTCAATAAATCATATTTCTTTTTTTCACCTTTCCACCAAGACAATTTTTACATGGATATGGATATTTGTCAATGTCCCTCTCATCAGCTACTCTCTTATGATATGCATGATATTGATCCATATTCAACCTTTGACGCTCATCCATCTATAATATTGTGCATTCCTATATTAATTTAGTTTTTGATTAAAGAAAAAAACATAAATCTAAAAACAGAGATGCCAAAACATTGTTGAAAGTAGTCACTTTTAGTACAGACCATAACAAAAAGAAGATGATATAATGGGATTGTTCTAAGATCTATCTTACATTCATTTGAAGTTTACCTACTGAGAAAGGAATATGCATGTGTTTCCTATCAACTTACTTTCGGCAATGAGGGTTTCAAATTACCTTTGAATTCACTGCAAAGGGCTTTGCCAACTTCAAATTCATTGTAGCAAACTCTGAATTCCTTGCTCGCCTTTTCAAAAGTGTCTAGGTCCTATCCAAACAAGTTTTATCGCCCATGCAAGTGCTTCAATACTTGTCCATGAGAATAAAAAATGTCAACAACAATCCAATTTCATTCCCATGCCAACAATTATACATTTTACAAGTTGTCTGACTTATAAATATAGACAAGTTATGTAAACCACTAGATAAATATCATTTAAAGGTTTGTCATCTTTGACTTATAATCTATTTTTGAGTTCAACTAATACAACTATTTTTTTGGTTTGTTTTCATGGTTATTACTCATGTAACTTGTACTTGCATATCCCTTTGAGCTGCTTTTTGTATTTATTTCTTCTACATTGGCTATGTTATGAAAGTAAAACTTGAAAGTTCCCCTGCTAATAAGATTTGAGTATTTAGTTGTTTACTTGTTTTTGTGATATTTGACTTTGAGTCTTAATATATAAGTCCATATGCTTATCTAGATTGATGTGGATCTTGCAAAGTCCACTCTTGAAAGCTCCTAAGTGGTTGAAGAGACCAGTTGGTGTCAGTTTTGGATTTGGAGGAAAGCTTGCTTCATTTCGGCCCAGTACAACATCATAGAGTGTTGTTGGCTCTTCTGGGGTAGAGTATAATTTATTATTTGGTACATTTCATTAAGATGATATATGGTCTTATTTTTCTGCTATTTTCATAAGTATATATACACAATCTCATTATCGAGGACAGTCTGGTGCTTCGTTCAACAAAGTTTGAAGCTGCACTAGCAGATGGTGAGAAATCATCATTGAGCTTTGTGTGACAAGAAGTCTCAAGATTCTTCGTTACTTATTTGTGGATACTATTTGAATGGAATTAATAACAATTTACATTGATGTGTATTGTTTCACTTGCAAATTTTTGGTTTCTGCATTGATTTAGTTTGGAAGAAGAGAGGGAGACATGGAATTTCCTAAGAGTCATGTTTGAAGATGAAGGCAATGCTAGGAAAAAGCTACTTAAGCACATTGGATTTAAAGTGCAGTCAACAGAGAATCAAGACTTACAAGAAGCTCAATCTGCCAACATTGAAGATATTAGTAGTGAAATAATCAACAATGTCACTCTTGATGATACAACACAATTAGATCCATCAGTTCGGTCAAAAGGTGGACAAGATGTTACATCCCCCAATGAATTGGGATCTTGTATGCAAATACATGATGTCTATCTTTTCATTTTTCCCTTTTCAGCTACACTCTTGAAACCTCCTAAGTGGTTGAAGAGACCAGTTGGTGTCAGTTTTGGATTTGGAGGAAATCTTGCTACATTTCGGCTCGATATAGCATCACAAAGTGTTGTTGGCTCTTCTGAGGTAGAGTACAATTTATTATCTGGTACATGTCATTAAGATAATATATGGTCTTATTTTTCTACTATTTTCATAGGTATATATACACAATCTTGTTACCGAGGACAATCTGGTGCTTTGTTCAACAGAGTTAGAAGCTGTAATAGCAGATGGTGAAAAATCATCATTGTGAGCTTTGTGAAATAAGATGTCTTGGGATTCTTGGATAGTTATTTGTGGATACTATTTGAATGGGATTAATAACAATTTACATTGATTTGTATTCTTTCACTTGCAAATTTTTGGTTTCTACATTTATTTAGTTTGGAAGAAGAGAGGGAGACATGGAATTTCCTAAGAGTCATGTTTGAAGATGAAGCCAATGCTAGGACAAAGCTACTTGAGCACCTTGGATTTCAAGTGCAGTCAACAGAGAATCAAGACTTACAGGAAGCTCAATCTGCCAACATTGATGATATTAGCAGTGAAATAGTCAATAATGTCACTCTTGATGATACAACACAATTAGATCCATCAGTACATTCAGTCAAAAGGTGGACAAGATGTTACATCTCCTGGAGACAATGGTGAGGAGTTTTTTGATAATTTGCACAATCCAAAAGAATATTCCTCACTTTCTCTCAGTAAAAATGATTTTGTTGTTGGGAAGGATACCCTCGACAATGGAGAAGAGGTGCAACATGAAGCTACTAAAGATTCGACTGAATACTAAGAATGAGATGAAGCTATTCAAAGTTATTTAGTTGTTGGTGATTATAAGGGAGTAGTCATGCAATGCCTGTCAGCAAACAAGATGGCAAATGCACTTCTCATTGCTCATGTCGGGGGGAGTTCTTTACAGGAGAAAAATCGTTATGAATATTTAATAAAAACAATTTTTTCCTATCTTAATGTTATCCTTCTATACTAATTGCATGGCATTTGCAACGTCTTAAAGTATTTTAATATTTTATGTTTTACCCTCCTTGTATTCAGTTATCTGGATTTTAGAAGGCTAACTGGCTTTGTTTATCTAAAATATATTTCTTTCTATGGAATATTTTCTCACTTAACACTATTAGTGTAGGTGGTTTATGCTATGGTCAATAATGATCTTATTTGCCTTGTAAACAATAGGCCTTTGAAATCCTGGAAAGAAACTCTTGCTTTACTTTGTACACTAAGTGTTTTTTCCCACAAAAATCAGTTAAACAAAAAATTATGTAAATTGGATAATGCAATTTTGATTTGGAGCAAATTGTACTTGACAATAAGTTTTTTTTATAACTCATTTCTAATTTATGTGAGTTGTAGTTTGAATTTTTTGATATAATGAGAAAGCATACAAATTTATGCATTGTATCATGTAGTTGTGTACAATATTTTCAAACATTTATCATACTTGTATCATAGATACAAGACTTGGACGTAAAACAATCTTGGCAGGTTGAGTTTTGACTTAAGACTTGGAGGACTCGACAAAGACTTGGTAGGCAGAATTTTTGACTTGGACGTTGAAGTTAGGTTTTCAAATCAAATAAACCCTACCCCAAAAAGTGATGTGTGTTTTCCATTATATTTTCATTGAATTCTCTTGGAAAAGAAATAAAATTAGCTATGATGGTTTTTTGTTCACTTTTGCCAATTGATTCTAAGTTTTCTTTAAGAGGCTTGGGGTTATAAGATCAAAGGGGTCTCTAGTAGTCAATAGAGAAATAATTTCATTCCTTGAAGAGATTGTAACAATGATGTGATAGTCACATAGCACAAGGTTCAAAGCAATGAGATCATAATGTAAAAACAAAAGAGAAAAATTATGTTTTTATCAAAACAATGATCTTAAGGATCAACTATGAAGAACAATCATCATAAGATAGCAGTGAATACAAACAGTGACAGTGCCAATGAGTTATCAATACAGTGAATAAAGAGTTCCAATTTTTAATGCATGATAACAATAGTCCAAGGCATGAAAGGGATAGCAATGAAAGACAATATATATAGGGAAAATAGTTGCAAATGATCACTGTTATATCAAAGCATATGAGTGTCAGAGGATCATAGCAAAATGAAGGAGATAATAGAAGTTGTTATGAATGTCATGTGACCCGATATCATGCACAAAGAAGATGTAAAATACCATGGAACAAAGTGAAAAGGGGTCAAATTCAATGAGATTTATTCAATTTCAAAGAGCATTATCATTATATCAGTGAAAGCACAAGATTGTAACAAAAATGAAGCAATGGAAAGCAAGAACAGTATATGCGACATCAAGATCATTGTCATAAAGGATGAAGATCAACATGAGGTTTACATGATAAGAAGTAGACTTATCACCCACATCCCCTCATTGACAGTCATGGAAATAAGTGACATAATGGCCATAACATGCAAAATGACACAGTCATAAAGGGGCAATTTATAGTGCAAAGAAAAGAGTATAGAGCATTGAAAGCCAAGAACCAAACAACAAGAAAAGGGCAGTCACAAAAGAACACTGTCATACATGACAATCATGCCATAACAAAGATCAAGGGAAGTGAAATCTAGAAATGAGGTTAGTGGTGCCTTTTCACTTGAAGGTGAAGCTCCTTTAACATACCTAGATGGAGGTAACATTTTCAAGAAAATTTTGTAAGCACAATGAAGAAGTATGTCAGAAAAATTATGAATTTGAAGAGGATTTATAGAATTGATTCCTACTTTTCTCATTAACTTTGCTAGAGCTTTACCCTAATGCACAAAATGGACAGTCCTGTGAAGAGTTGACATATAGTGCAAATAAGTCTATATGAATGATGTAGCAGAGTTTAAATGAGCCTAAAGAGTATGAAGTAGTGAAATTAAGGTTCTATAGATAATAGTTCATTCAAAAAGTATAAAACCTTATGTTAGGACCTATGATACACTCATTAATGTTTGATGTGTAAAGGATAGATAAGAGAAACATATAGATGATTGAAGTATAGGATTGAATAAATGATATCCAAGATAAGGTCCTTAGCATGGATACAACCTCATTTCATAGGACAACCTACATAAAGAAGATCAATGTTATCATTCTCATAGACTTAACAAAAGGAACATGTTATCATTATCTCTTTGATGTTGCTTTCAAGTTATATCAGATATGATGGTACCTATCCACTTCAAAACATGGTTCAATGTATAACGAATATAGTCAGTAATACCTAGGTGACTCGAGAAAATTTGTGTGGTGCTCATGAATGAAGGGGAATCTTCAACATATTAGATATATGCATCTACTGCTGGTGACATGACTTTATTATCCGCAAACATAGTTTCCCCTCAAAATCTGAATCTTTCTCTGTAGAGCTCATGCTATCTCATCTATTTTTCCAAAATAAGTGAAAACTCCTTGCATTCATGACACCCACGCAAGTTTCCCTCTTTTCTTCCAAAAATAATTTTTTTAACTTATCTCTTGCTCATTTTCACGTGGATTTTAATGAAAAGGCCATTTAAAAGGATATATAAAAATACCTTTTATAATGTTTTTCTATAAGAATATCACCCCCTTTTTAATTTTGCAAAGAAACTAAAGACTTAAAAACCCTATACAACATAAAATGGACTCAATGAAATAAAATTTAATGTAAACCCATTTCCTATACAAACCTAGGGGTTTAAGATCAAATGATTTCAAGTTGCTAAATACTGAAAACCTTTGCAAAAAAAATACTTTATGACACCTTAAGATAATAATCAAGATTTACAAAATAAAAATTTAGGTGAGACTTGATTTGGATTACAGTAGCAATTAGGACAAATGAAATTGGAATGAATTCCCTCCTTTTTACATGAGTTTTAATTTGGACAAAAGAAAGATTATCCACACATAATTAATTTCATAGATTATAAAATAATTTTATTTTAAAAAAATAATTAACAATATAAAGTCTGAAAGAGAAAAATTTTGCATACCAAAAGCGATCATAATTGTTATTTCTATGGATTATGATCAAATTCGAAAGAAAAAAGAATAAAGGAGTAATAGTCATTTATTTAGTCATTAATTTAGCCATATATGTAGTCATTTATTTAGTAATTTTTATTTGTCTGATATTAGTCATTTATTTAGTCATTTTTATTTGTCTAATATTAGTCATTTATTTAGTCATTTTTATTGTCTAATATTAGTCATTTAGTTGTGATTTTACCCAATTAAAAAATTAGTCACTTATAATGACCAAATTAGTCATTTATGTTCAAAATACCACTAGTGTTAGTCATGTGACTAAAATTTTTAGTCATGTAGTCATTTATTTGCCAAATTCTACTAGTGGGTAAGTCGGGTCATTTAAAAAAAGATTGTTGGTCTCAAAAAAATAAAGAAGGAGACAAAAAGGAAGGAAATAAAGAGGAAAATGTGGTAAGTAATAAATCTGATGAGGATGCTTTGATTCTTTCCCTTGACAATGTTGATGATTCTTGGGTGTTAGATTTAGGGGCTTCATTTCATGCTACGCCCCATAGAAATTATTTTCTTGATTATGTCCAAGAGGATTTTGGGCTGGTTTATTTGGGAGATAATGAACCCTGTCAGATTGTTGGAAAGGGAAGAATCAAGATTAAGTTGTAGAATGGGAATCAATGGCTACTACATGAGGTAAGGTACGTTACAAATTTAAGAAGAAATTTAATTTCAGCAGGGCAACTAGATGATGAAGGTTGTGTTGTTACATTTAGTGATAAAAATTGGAAAGTTACAAAAGGTGCATTAGTGGTAGCAAAAGGTGTGAAAAAGTAGGCACCTTATATCTTTGTATAGGTCATAATGTTCCTTCTACTTTAACTATTGCAGATAAAAATCAATGTTTAGAAACAGTTGCTGCAGTTCAGCAGACAAAAAATCAGATAGTTGTTGTAGATTCTGAATCAACACTATGACATAATAGATTTGGGAATATGAGTGCAAAAGGTATGAAAGTACTTCATTCAAAGAATGTTTTACCGGGTCTAAAATGTGTTAATATGGATTTTTGTGAAAGTTGTGCACATATGAAAAAAAGGAGAGAGTTAGTTTTCTCAAAGATGGGAAACAAAAGAAAGATGAGAAATTGGAGCTTGTACATATGGATGTATGGGGACCAACTCAGGTATCTTCTCTCGGTGGCTCTCAGTATTATGTTACATTTATTGATGATGTAACTAGGAAGGTATGGATTTATTTCCTTAGGCAAAAATATGATGTATTTGAAACTTTTAAAAAATGGAGAAGCTTGGTTGAGAATGAGATGAGTAAAAAGTTAAAATGTCTTAGATCTGATAATGGTGATGAGTATTGTAGTAAAGAGTTTGAAGATTATTGTTCCTCTAATGGTATTCATAGTCAAAAAATAGTTCCAAGGAAGCCACAATAAAATGGAGTAGGTGAGTGCATGAATAGAACAATAATGGAGTGTGCACACTATGAGATTGCATGTTGGGCTGCCTTTAAACATGTGGGAAAAGGCTATAAACAAATTTGTTTACTTAATTAATAGAGGTCCCTCTAATCCTTTGGGTTGTGGTATTTCAAAGGAAGCATGGATAGGTAAGAAGGTGAGTTATTCTTTTCTCAAAACCTTTGGTTGTGAAGCATTTGCACATGTAGATTTTGAAAATAGAACCAAGCTTGATGCAAAATCAAAGAAATGTATATTTTCTAGATACGGCATTGATGGATTTGGTTATAGGCTTTGGGATATTGAAAATAAGAAAATTGTGAGAAGCAAGGATGTCATATTCAATGAGAAAGTGTTGTACAAAGATCAGTTGCAACAACATGAGAAGAAAGAAATTGATTATGTAGTGCTGGATGATACTCCAAACAATGATGTTCCAGTGGTTCCTCATGCTCCGTAACAACAACAACAACAAATACCAGAAACTCCATTGAATTTTAGACGATCTTCAAGGATAAGTAGACCTCCAAAAATATTTTCTCCCTCTTTGTATTCTATTTTATTAACTGATGTTGGTGAACCAGAATGTTATGATGAAGCTATGCAGGTGGATACCAAGGTTCAGTGGGAGCATGGAATTGAAGAAGAAATGGACTTCTTGTTGAAAAATCAGACTTGGGAATTATGCAAGTTGCCTGTACATAAAAAGGCTTTACCAAATAAATGGGTTTATAGGCTGAAAGAGGAGGACGGATGTAAGAAAAGATTTAAAGCTAGATTAGTTGTAAAGGGATTTGCATAGAAAAAGGGTATTGATTTTGATGAAATATTTTCTTTAGTTGTTAAAATGAATTCTATTTGTACTATTTTAATTATTGTGGTTATTGAAGATTTGCATTTAGAACAACTTGATGTTAAAACTGTCTTTCTCCATGGTGATTTGGAAGAGGAAATATATATGGAACAACCATAAGGATTTGAGGTCAAAGGTAAGGATAAACTAGTGTGTAGATTGAAGAAAAGTTTATATGGCTTGAAGCAAGCACCTCAGCAATGGTATATTAAATTTGATAGTTTTATGGCTAAGAAAGGCTACAACAGGTGTAATTTAGACCATTGTGTTTACTTTAAGAGGTTAGCTGTAGATAGCTACATTATTTTATGTTTATATGTTGATGATATGATTGTAGTGGGGTCTAACATGGATCACATAAAGGAGTTAAAACAACAGTTAACAAATTCATTTGCTATGAAGGATTTGGGGGCAGCAAAAAAAACCTTGGTATGAAGATTAAAAGAGATAGGAAAAATAGAAAATTGTTTCTATCTCAGGTCGATTATGTTGAAAAGGTGTTGTAGAGATTTCATATGGAGAATGAAAAAGTTGTCAGCACACCTTTTCCCAGTCATGTCAAATTGACTAAGGATATGTGTCCAAATACATAAGAGGAGGAAGGAAAAATGTCCAAGGTACTATATGCTTCAACTATAGGCAGTTTCATGCACACCAAGGTATGCACGAGACCGTATACTGCACATGTCGTAAGAGTTGTTAGTAGGTATATGAGTCATCTTGGATTTGAGCATTGGAATGTGATAAAATGGATTCTCAAGTACTTGAGAGGTACATCCAATAAATTTTTATGTTTTGGGGGCTCTAATACTGATCTAAAAGGCTATGTTGACTCGGATTTGGCAGGGGATATAGATACTAGGAAGAGTACCACAGGTTATATATTTACAGTTGGTGGGACAACGGTGAGTTGGATTTATCGATTGCAAAAGGTGGTTCCTTCATCCACCACGAAGGAAAAGTATGTTGTTGCATCATAGGAAGCAAAGGAGATGATATGGCTACAATTTTTCATGGAAGAGTTGGGAAAACAATAGGTTGAAAATCACTTGTTTATAGATAGCCAAAGTGATATACTTCTTGCAAATAATTCTACCTTGCACTCTAAAACCAAACACATACAACTAAGATATCATTTCATTCGGTCAATGTTGGAGGATGGACAGGTAAAGCTAGAAAAGATACATACAGATGCCAATCCAGTAGATATGTTTACAAAGGCAGTGACAAGGGAGAAGTCGAGCTCCTCTTTAGCTTCGATTGGTCTTCATGGTTAAAAGTATAACAAAGTAGCAGGGTCCAAGGTGCTTATTTCCAGTGGGAGTTGTAAGTGCAATGGTGTCATCTAGGATCAGTCTCCAAGTGGGAGATTGTGTTGGTGTGGAGCCTGATCAGTCTCCAAGTGGGAGATTGTTGGTATGTGGTGACTGATCATGCTATATTATACACTCTTCATGTATCCTTGTAGAGGTTTGGGGCCAGGCCAGGCCCCAGGCAGGGGTTCGGAGGTGGCAACCCCTGAGAATTTGTTTTCTACTTTTTAACTATGTCACCGAAAAAGAAAAAAAAAAGTCGACTTTGTAGAACCCTAATTTTTAGAAGCTTCTAAAAGCTTGTTATAAGCAGTTGGGATGGGGAGTTGCAGTATGGAATCATTCGAAAGATTGTAATATGTTTTGCACTGGATAATAAAATCATTGGATGGCTGCAGTTTTGTGGATGTAGCTCGGATTTGGTGAACCACGTTAAATTCTCTGTGTTGTCTTATTTCTACTATAATTTTCTATGTGCTTTATGTCTCTATTTTATTGATCAAATATTCATTTAACTTGTTAGATATCTTCCTTATAACCCTAACATATTTTTGGCATATCATGATGTGGAAATGGTATAATTGATCCTATTGAGTTGAAGGTGGACCCCTAGTGTAGTATGGGATGCACCAAATTTTCTTCCTAGTTGTTCAATGGTGCAGAAGATTGGAGAAAATGATGGGACCCATGGTGTAGTGCACAATTCATCGACATTCCTTTTCTATCTAGGATGCACTAGGGGAAAGTGTGTGTTAGCCAGTGTGAATTATGTGCTTGCTAGTCATGGTTGTGATGTGATGTACATATGAGCCTATCACTAATGTACTTTTGATGTAGTATGAGCTAGTCACTATGTATATATGACATATGTTGATACTAGTTAGTAGGTATTTATGATGTATAATGGAGCTATCCATCATGTATATGTGACATATACTAGAGCTCATCACTTTGTATATGTGATATATGTTGGAGCTAGACACTATGTATACGTGACATATGATGGAGCTAGTTATTGTTTATATGTGACATATATTGGAGCTAGTCACTTGGTATATGTGATGTATGTTGGATCTAGTCACTTTGTTATGAGGCATATGTTAGAGATAGTCACTTTGTATATGTGATGTATGTTGGAGATAGTCACTCTATTATGTGATGTATGTTGGATCTAGTCACTTTGTTATGTGACGTATGTTAGAGCTAGTCATTATGTATATGTGGCATGTGTTGAAGCTATTCATTGGGTATTTATAATGTATCTTGTAGCGATTCACTGTGTATATGTGTTGTATGTTGGAGCTAGTCACTTCGTATATTGATGTATGTTGGAGCTAGTTATTATGTATATGTGATATATGTTGGAACCAGTCACTATGTGTATGTGATGTGTATGAGCTATTCACCTTGTGTATATGTTATGTGTGTTTGAGTCCCTTCCTATAGGAGTTGGGGGATTATGGAATAATATAACCCTATACGTTTGTGTATTTGTACACTATGGATTGGTAATGTTTGGTAGGACCAACATTTTATGGTAAATAGTATCATTATATTATGATTAGACTAAGTTTTATAAATATTCATGGTTTAAAGAGAGATTGAAGATCTCATACAAGAGGAGAGAATGAACTCCCTCTAACCTTGTTGGGTGAACTACAAAGCCTCATATTTCCTATGAAGGGATACATAGGAACTTGGTCATCAAGAACGGACCCTCAAAGCTTAGGTCTAGGTCTAGGAATGACCTTAACCTTGGAAGCTTACCACTCCTGTGTGTAAGCATATAAGTCACAATGTTGAGTTGATGCGACTAGGGTGAAGAAGTTTTAAAAATTGCACTTCTAAGCTATGTGAAAGATGTTCAATCGATAAAGTTGGTATTTGTTCTAAATTGATTTAAGAAAAAAATTGGTAGCAATTGAGGGGTGATTGTTACACATATGCCTCTTGCAAGTATAATGAGAATTTAGATATCTAGGTAGACCAAAAATTTCAACAAGGAAAAAAACCATCTTGACCCAAGAAGGAAACAAGACTACTCAGAAGAAAAATAAGAAATGGAAGATGATTCATTCAACTTACCATTCAAAATTTGAAGCACCATTACTTATGAGAAGTAATGCTTTATATGTTGTCCTTGGAAAAGTAGCTCCAATTCTCCTTCAAGATCCATGAGATAGTATACATGAAATTCATACCTCTCAAATATTCCATATGGACCAAGCCATAAAGGTTCACATTTACCATGTTTTCCCTTATTTTCAAACTTGACATTCCACAAAAAAACCATATCACCAACTTTGAACTCCCTTGGTGATGTCTTCTTATCATGAAAATGTTTCATGATTTGTTTGTGTTGATCACTTATTTCATGAGCTTGTCTTCATTGATCATCCAATTCAGTTAATTTCATGACCTAGAAGGAGACAACATCACATTGATCATCATTTATATCTTGCAACAGGTGGTACACAAGTAACTTCTAATTGATAGGAATTATAGCCTCCACAACATAAAATAGCTCAAATGGGTTGCATCAAATGACCTCTTTGATAGTGATTTTATTATCCCATAAATCATACTTGAGTTTTCCATCCCATATTTTCTTGTTCTAATCTAGAGTTCTTTTGATTATTTTTTTCAAACTTTTTTTATTGGACTTAGCTTGTCCATTACTTTGAGGGTGGTAAGGGGAAGAATGCACCATGTCAATTCCAAACTCATAACACACATTTTGCATTTTTTTATCTAAAACACATGGTATTATCAATAATGATTTTGTTTGGAAATCCAAACTTGATTATAATATTGTTGATCAAGAAGTCAATTACCACCTTAGAAGTTGTGTTACAGGTTATGATAGACTCAACCCACTTGATAAATTAATCTATGGCTACTAGGATCCATTTAAATCTATTTATCTAATGAAATTGATCCCCCATTGTTGGAAGAGGACCTCAACTGATGGTTGGAACAAACGAAATGCACCAACAAAGTTCAATTTGCTAAAAACCTTTTGAAAAGCATCAATTTTTTTGATCATCTAGGCAACATCCTTAAACAATGAAGGCCACAAAAAAATTGCTCTCAGAATATTATGCATGGTGGTTTTGGCCTTTTAATGTCCCTCCCACACACCATGGTGACATTCATTCATTACTTCCATGGCTTGCACATTTTCGAAGCATTTGAGTAAGACTCCTTAATGGTTTCTCCAAATCAACTCCCCTTGGATCAGCACATACCTCTACTGTTGCAACTTGAGTGTTCTCCCCTGAACCTTTTCCATGAAGGGAAGACAATTCATATTCACCATATAGGAAATAATTTTTTTGTACCATGGATGCTCACACAAGACACACACATCAACAACAAGAACATTGATACCTCATTTATTTTTGTTTCCACTAGATTGGAATTTTCCATTATTTTGGTTAGCCCTTGACCTCTAAAAAGCTCAGTAGTTTGAATGTTTATGTCATACTCCTATATTTTACTTATCTAGTGGTATATTTTCCTTGAAACTTTCTATTGCAAGAAAGATGTCCTTCATAGTTGGGTGTAGTACACATGCAATTACTTTTGCACCCACCAAGTAAGATTGAAAATTTTGAAAAACCCTAAACAAATCATATGTATGCTTCTCCATCATTGAATATGTCAACTCACCTGCTTGACAATTTTTTTTAAACAAGGATATTTTTTGCTTGTATCCATTTTTATTCTTTTGTCATAACACTATAAAAATAGTATAAAATGATGCAAAGAAAAACAACAAGTTTGTCTTGGAATATTTTGGACTTGCCAACACAGGGGCTTTTCAAATTACTTGTTTAATGTTCCTAGAAGTTGCAGTTGACTTTGCACTCCACTCAATTTTCTATCCTTTCTTGAGCATTTTAGATATTTCTTTGGTTTTCTTAGCAAAATTAGGAAAAAACCTCCTAACAAATTTGATTTTCCCAAAGAAATACTGAATTAATTTTACATATTAGGGTTGAGGACTAAGGCTAATAGCCTTAACTATTTCAAGGTTTATTCTTGAACCCTAGCCTTTGACACAATGTGTCCTAGAAAAAACATAGTCGGGCCATCTTGGTACATGTTGATGGGTGTTTTATGACTGCACAAACACAAAATAAATTTTCCCAATAGATACTCTATCTTCTCTTGAAAAAAGTATTTTGCATGCTAAGATTGCAAGAAAGATCATGCATTCAACTCCAAGGTTCCTTATGTAGTGGATAGTCTCAGTTGGCTCGATGTGATTTTTCTAGTTATTCCAAGGGGACTTACGTGAGTTGCTCATTCAGAAGAAAGGATTCTCATATTTCAGGAGATTTGTCAATGATGCTTGGGTTTTTAAACTAACCGAATAATGTTGAATGTAAAAGTATGTAAGGATTAGAAATGCTACATCTACTCTAAATGCGGAACGCGAAGATTAATTCTTGCAAAATTCAAACCAAGCTCTACCTTGCCTCACTTCGGATAGCTTCCGCAGAACTAGTGCAATCTTCAAAGGGAAAACGAGAGATATTCAAACAACAATTCAACATGCAGAGACCGTCACAATGACACATATCAACATATAAAACACAATTGAAGTTAAGTTCACAATGTTCCATTTGACCACGCAAGGCGAACCCACCATCAATGAGCCCGCTAGTGGTATGGATAAGTGAAGCTTGCTCAAATTAAACACCACATTCCACAACTACCAACTACTTGCATGCAATAAAATCTACTTTACTTTAAGTTCTACTCTAAGGTTCTAAATGAATTAGAAGGAAGAAGAAGCCTTACTAGCTACTCACAACAAAAGATGGAACCACAAGAAATGATAACTCTTTGTATTATGAGAGTGTTCACAAAAACTTCTTACAAATTCTTCAAATGGGAAAACTTTCTTTCCTCTTCAATCTAAACTATGCAATCCATGTTATGCTACTTCTAAGCTCTATCTCCTAGCTATCTCTCTATATTCTGCTATTCTAATCTAATATGTTACAAATGAAGGGGGATACCCCTTTTATAGTTAGCTCAGTCCCACAAACAACTCAAATTGAATTACAATGAAGGGCTCGGATTGAGCCACATATGCCCTAATTAGGGTTTTCCCCTAAAAACTGCCATAGAGAGGAGTGGGCTAATAAATGAACAAGAGATTCTCCACTCCTTTGTAGGAACCATAATGAGCAATTAATGCCCATCACCATCTTCCAGAAGATTCTCATCCAAAAAGACTTTCTTTGTTTTACCTGCCAATTCGGTTGCGCTAGGAGGAGGGTAAAAGAGTCTCTAAGATTGTCTCCACAAATAATAAAAATTGATAGGATCCGGAGTTCGACTACTCAGTTGTTCGTGTCCATCCCTCTTGTTGTTTTAATTCCTAGATGCACTTCTTCCTTGTAACTTTCATATTTCTTTAGCCCACTGCCTTGGGCATATTTATCCTCTTTTGCATCATGTTCTTAATGCCTTAGACAAATTTCCCCTTCCATTTCCCTTTGCCATGGGAAATTTTCATGTAATTTCTTCATCTTTACTTTGTCGCGTGTCTTCTTGAGTTGGGCGCATATTAGGTCCTTGTGGAGAAATCCCAACACTTAGTCGTTTCTTCTAACATCTTCTTTCATGGATTGGGCACAAACAAAACATCATGGAGGAGTTTGAAATGTGCAACTTTTCTCCTTCCAAGGCTATAACGTTGTCCAGCTTCATCACCTCAAGTCCTCATGATCTGGCTCTGGTGTTCATCCTGCAAAATAAAAAGAAGAGCATTAGAACATTTATAATATAAATTCACTTTACTTACCTAATTTCCATGTTCTGACTTCCAAGGTCTACTTGATCTCTGGATCTAATAGAGTTCATCATTTCTAGCAAACTTTCATAACTTTTCAACATCTATGTGCATACCATCCTAATGTTTTCATCCTCTTGCCTGAGCAATTTCATTCACCTGTCTTGTCTACCTTCCCTTAGGAGATTGATGTTTTAATTTCACTTCATCCTCAAATCCTTCATGCCTTAGACAAAAATCATCTCATCTTGAGCTTAGGTGCAATTTACCCCTTCTGCCTTCTTTTCTATGCCTTAGAAAATTTCATCCATTTTATCTCCCTTAGAAAATTTTATTAATCACAAGGCACATACCTATTTTGAAATCACAATCCTAGGCATAAAAATTTCAAAATCATACCTCCCTCAGAAAATATTCAAGACCCCCAGATTCTGAAAATCATACTTCCCTTAGAAAAATATTTTACAACTTTATTACCCATTGGGTACACAAAGGGGGTACATTTAATAATTTTCTCACCCTTGAAAATATTCTCTACCAATGTTTATTTTACCTTCTCCAACCTTAGGTACATTTGAAGGTGGCTCCTTTATTTTCACTTTATCTTGCCTTTGAAGAATTTTCAAACTCATCACCTTGCTTGAGGGCACATTTGAGGTCTTCTACTTTCACTTTTAACTTAGAAACTTTCAAACCTCATACCACCTTCAAGGACGCTTTTGACCCCTTGAGATTCATGTTTTACATGCCTTAGTAAAATTCTTAATACCTCTATACCTGCCTAGGGCACATTTCGACCCATGCACTTCCATTTTGTGACGCCTTAGCATTTTCATATCTCTTGTCTATCTTGAGGGCACATTTGAGGTGAGTAGCTTCTTGCTTCCACCACTTAGAAATTTTTGATACCACCCTCTCAACTCCTTGGGCACATTTTGGGGGTCAAGCTCTTATTTTAGCTTGCCTTAGAAAATTTCTCCACACAACTCCTCTTGATGGGTGCATATTGGAGGGGGGGATTTTATTTTGTAACTTAGGAGTTTCCCAACTTACCTTACTTGCTTAGAGCACATTTGGAGGTAAGGAGGAGGAGTTTCTTTATAATTAGAAACTTTTTGTGGCCCTCATATGCTTGCTTGGGCGCATTTGAGAGGGTCAACTTCTAGTTTTCAATGCCTTAGAATTTGTATCATCGTCTCTCCAAGACAGGGAGCATTTAGGGGGGTCTCAAGGAATTTGTCATGCCTTAGACAAATTTACCATGCCAGCCTCTCAACTTGGGCACATTTCAAGGGTGCAGGAGGAAAATTTCTGATGATTTGAAAGATTTTCGATGACTTGCTACTCTTAGGGTGTATTTACCACCTTCTCATGCCAGTTTCATCAAATACTTAGAAATTTCCTCAGGCTTTCATACCTCGCCTACGCTGTTTATTATTTTTAGTAAGCTTTTGATTTCTTGACCTTGGCAGCTCTGCTTGTCTTGAAATTTTCACCACGTGGTCCTCATCGCTTGGTGAACCTATTTACACCTACCACTCATATTGACCTACTACTTATAGCCCTATTCTGGAGGCGACTTACTATAAATAGTAAGTGCTCGGATTGCGCTCAAATTTTATCGGTAGACTGCTTGAAGAATGCTGATCGCAGTGGGATGCCTTCTTTTTTGGAGATTTTGGCTTTTCACCCCTCATTTTGAGTCTCGAAGCTGGAAACCCTAATCCAACTTGCATGTGGCCCAAATGACCTTCGTTTGACTCCATTTTTGTCACATGCTGGTCTGTTCGTGATACCGAAGTGTTAGGTAGCTGCCAGAGTGATCCTACTAAAAATAGTAAGTGTTCGAAAAGTGATCAACCGACTATCAGATGAATTTGCATGTCATACTACTCAAGAGATCTCAAAAAACCCAGAAAATTGGTCTACATGTGAGTACTAGCTAAAAATAGTAAGTCCTTGAAACATGATCAACTCTGCTTGCATGTCACATCGTTGCGAAGGTCTCGAAAAACCCATAAAGAATATCCTAAAATGCATTGAGAAACTCTGCATGCAAACCCTAAAAATAGCCTCTGAAACTTGAACTGTTGAAATTCATCATCTCATCTTGCATGCTATATCACCGCGAAGGTCTTGAAAAACCTAAAAAGATTCTCTAGACATGCATAGAGAAAGCACACATGCGCACCTTGAAAATGGCTCCTGAAGCCTGGACTTGCTAAAAATAGCAAAGTGTCAAAATCTGTTCAAATTTTAAGTGCAAGTACCTTGAAGTACCCTGAATGTGTTGAAGTAGTTAGAATTCCAAAATCTTGATAAAACGATCCCGAGTAGCATACTTACTAAAAATAGTAAGTTGTCGAAACTTAGTGAAAATTTGATGGGATCCCGCCTAAAGAATCGTGATTGTAGTACCTAGCTCAACTTTCAATTTGATGACTCAATTTGACCTTCAATAATCCTAAAGAATGAAAACCCTAATTTCATAGACAACCAAAATTTCCAATCAGGTCAAATGATGGGACATCCTCGAAAAGACAGAAAGATCAGAGAGAGAGAGAGACTCAAAACCAAAGCCAAAAGACCAGAAAGGAGAAAAAATTAGGGGGTCCCCATCTTGAATGGGGTGATGTTTGAAAAAGGTCACAACAATAGACTACCATGATACAATGATGAGACCAACAAAATCCACATCAATTGCTCTTTAAAATTTTGAACTTGCATTTTGCAATCCAATTGCCATTTTTACATGTACATATATAACCCACAACATATTGACTGATGTATTGTGTTTCTTTGATTCTATTACAACCACTTGGTTGTAACCTAATAATTAAGAACCAATCCATCATTGGAATCAACTCTAATCTAGTGACTTTCTATAGCAAGTGTTCCATGCTTGGAAGAGTGGTGCAGGGCACCTAGTGGATTTCATGCCACCATGAGGCAATTTTGTATTTTTTGAGTTTTTGTTGTGTTTTTTTTGTAATAAGGTCATATTTGGACCATTTCAAATGTGTTTGAGTCATTTATTAGGTTGATAGGGGGTTTGGGGGTCAAATTGTCAAATCTTGCAAATATTGCTAATGTTGTCAAAATGCAAAAAATGAGGAATATGAAGGGTCATTGAAACTCAAAATTAAGTTGGGAAACTGATTTCATACATTTAAATTGGCCTTGTGAAGGTGATCTCAAGGTTGGAGAGTTGTATTTTGTTGAAAATTCATTAAAGAACCCTTGTTGTCTGCAATTTTCCCACATTTTTTTGTTGTTTTAGAGTATTGTACATTTTTTTACGAATTTTTTATGGTTTCTAGTTGATTTTAATGGATGGATAATTGAATTATTTTTCTTTTAGTTTTTGTCTCATCAAATTTCATTGAGTTTTGAGTGTTTTATCACTATTTTACTCAAGGTAGCTTTGAATCCCTAGTTCAATAGGGTTGAGAGGAAGAAAAATGAAGAACTCTCCATTCCACCAATGAAAAATTGTAAAAATAAGTGAAATTGAATTATATATGTTATATTTTTCATTTGTGTTGTTTTTAGGAGCAGCGTGTAAGATTTGATGAAGTTTGGGTGATGCCCTAGTTGGAAAACCTCATTGTTTTGGGCAAGATTGATGCCTAGAAGGTAGGGTTTGATGAAAATCCATTGAAAAGAGGTGGGAATTTGTTTGGAGAGTTTTTTCAGACCATATTAGAAATTTTAAAGGTGTTGGAGAAGTTATTTGAGCCTTTGGAGTCGTAGAACCAATAAATCCCTATGTGAGCAAGCCTAATTAGGTTAGTTGCAAAAATGGAACAGTCATTTTTTGACCCTCACTTTCCAAAATAACCTATAATCATTTCCACATATGTTTAATAAGACCCAAATGGGTATCTGAAAAAGGTTTTATACTTTCTATATGAGGTCTGGTTTGCAAGTTATCTCCATTTTATCAGTTTTGGAACTTTACTAGGATTGGGTGATCTTAGTAGGGAAACCATAGAAGTTGGTTAGATATATATTCTTGGAAAATAATGGAGGGTTTTTACAGGTCATTTGAACATATTCAAAGGTGTATCAAAGGTTTGGTAAGATTCTTGAGTGTTGGTTACCAAATTTGTAGGTTTTAGCCTTGTGTAGGCTTAAGGGCATTGAAGCAATTCTAAAGTTTGAAGGAATAAGAACCCTTAATCTTAAAACATGATGTCTAATCATTGATGCCTACCCCCTGCTCTGCATCAAAGAGGTTAATTGTCTTTAAAATATTTAAGGTTGAGGCTTTTGAAGTCAACACAACCTTATTTATCCATTCTTCTTTCTTACTAGGACAAGATTAGACACTCATTCAAAATGTATAATGGCTTTTATAATTCCAATTTCTTTCATCTTCATAAAATATTTTTGCATTTTGGGACCAATGGAAGATTTTATAGGCCTCTATTTCTATCTAAATGGTTTAGCATGAGACTCAAAAGGAATGGTGTGTTGAAACAAATACTCTCTATGAACTTTCAACTCATCATACGACCATGCAAATTATTTTTTAAACTTATACAACAAAGAAATAAGCATTTATTTATCATTAGGTTTGATTCTCTTACCAATGTAAACCATTTTAGGGTTTTAGCTATCCCTAAATTTACTCCCTAAACATCATCTTCATGAGTTGATTTGATTTTACTTCTACAACCATCTTCACTATCAAATATATTTTCCAAGTCAACCAATCCTTTAGGAATGGTATTTTTTTAGTTGTATTATTTCATTCCAAAATAACGTTTCTTTTTTATCCTCTATCTCAACCATCAGTTGCAAATCAATGACTTGATAGTCAAATTCATCCATACCATTCAAAAAATTGTATATCTTCTCGTTGTCATTAAATTCCTATCAATTGCATTGATTATCTAGTATGGTCGGTCTTGATAAGATTTCAACACTCTATTGCAGCAAATAAAGATCAACATTTAGGTTATACCTTGATGTTGCAACGAAAAGAGCACAAACCTCAAAATTTTCACTCGTGTCTAGCCATTTAATTCCAATGGAATTAAATAACTCCATGTTGTCCCAAACACCATTCCTATACATTCTAAGTTTGTTTTCCTCGGCTACATATGCACTCTTTATCTATTGTACTACTAAATCAAAATCTCAACGAATTCTTATGCACCTAACACCATGCTTATGAGATTTATTCACCCCCAATAGTAGGGCTTGATATTCAACAATATTATTTATGCATGAGAAAGTCTATATAAAGGAAAATTTATTCTTCTCACTATTTGGAGATATCAACACAATAACAACACTATTGCCTAATGGGAATAGAATCAGATTCTGGGAAGATACTTGGTTAATTGACACCCCTCTAGCTTGCTCTGACTTTAGGGCTTTGATAGGTCCAACCTAGGGATTCTTTGGCATTCATATTAGTGATTATGTTTCTGGACCCCTCAGAGCTAAGATTTGGAGAAACCTTACGTTCTGCTGCCCCCAATCTCAAGACCTTTGTTGCTTGGCTCGGTCCCTCCAGGTGTTTCTCTCTAGAACTAGGTTTCCTTCCTATGACAGAGAGGATGATTTCTTTTGGACCTTTGACAAATAGGGGGACCTCTCTGTGCGGTCAGCTTACAGACTACTGACAAACCAAAATACTGTTGAGGAACCCTGGAAGAAGATTTGGAATTGTCACATGATCCCTAAAATTAATTTCTTCTGGTGGACAACTTGTCATAACAGGATTCTTACCCAGGACAATTTGAGGAAATGGGGTTTTTGTATTCCCAATCATTGTTTTCTTTGCAAGAATGGGGAGGAATCTGTCAGTCACCTTTTGTTACACTGCCCATTTGCTACCAAAGTTTGGGGGTTGGCCTTCGAGAAACTTGATGTTCCTTGGGTTATGAGCAAGGATCTCATGTCATTCATTTTGGATTGATATGGTCCCTATTCCCACCCTCTGCCTGGTGAAATTTGGAATTAGGTCCCTCTTGTTTTGGGTTGGTGTTTGTGGAAGGAGAGGAATAATAGGGTTTTCAGGAATGTTGAGAGGAGCCCTAAAGATGTTTTTGGCATTAGTACTCGACTCATTGAGGAGAATATCTCTCTCTTTAATGGGAAAATCTCGGAGACAGGGCCATTGGATTTCGAAATAAGAATGGCCAAGGCGTGGCACTAGGATTTAGAGGCTAACTCTTTTGATAATTTGAAACTCTTAGCCAGGAGAAATACTAAATGGGAGCCTCCAGATAGAGGTTGGTTTAAGCTCGATTTTGATGGGGTTGCTAAGGGAAACCCAGGTAGGGCAAGTATTGGTGGAGTAATTAGAGATCCCGTGGGTGATTTTGTGGCAGGATTTGCTGGGGGTATTGGGTTTCAGTCTTCATTAGTGGCGGAAGCTCATGCGCTGCTAATGGGCCTCAAAATTGTTGTCTCTTTGGCGATAGCTAATCTCCACATCGAAGGAGACTCCAAATCTATTACAGATGTTGTGAATAAAGACAGTCTAATTGGTTGGAATACTAAGGATATATTGTTGGATGCCAGATTCCTTTTATCCAAATTGAGGGATAAAAGAGTGACACATATCTTTAGAGAAGGTAATCAAGTGGCAGATGCATTGGCTAATCTTGGATCTAGCTGGGATTCCGCTAAATGTTGGAGGAAAATGGAAAGGTTACCGCCAAATATTCAAGCTTTCATCGCGCGGGAACAATGTAACCAAGTTTTGCAATGAATTTAAATCTTTGGATGATGGGAACTGACTAGGGGGTCCACCTGATTTTATTGGGGGTCTGGTGGATGAGTGTCAACACTGAGATGGCGTATAGGTGGAGGGACTTTGATTTTTTGACTCACTATAGGCTTAGATATTTTTGTGTGTGGGGCATGGATTGGCGGATCCACGTGTCTGTCCTTTGGACCTAGTGGATGGGTCCGAGTACTAAGGTGATGGAAAGGTGGTGGGGTTTAAATTAAAAGGAAGGTAACAGGAACAAAATTGGCAGCGTGATGAAGGAAAGAGGGAAGGACGTGACGTCTATGAATCTGAGGAGCTGTATCGTGCGATCTCTTCTCTTGGGGATCGTGGGATATCTTGTTTTATTTCATACTCACTACAGTTTGTGTGAGAGTTATGATAATGATTTGTCTCCTCATTATGAAATTTTTCCTCCTTCTAGTGTCTTCGTGCTAGCTAGTTTAGCGCAAGTTTCTAATGCAACCTTTAGGATGGTTTCTAATTTTAGTCATTCGACCAATCTGCCATGTTTTTTGCAATTTTTCTCCAGGAAGAAGAAGCCCTACAAGCCTGCCAATTCTTGCCTTGATGTCCGCTATCATCCCAGGATCCTCATTAATTTCATTGTCAAGTCACCCTGTGGTGATTTTCCCTTCCGCGCATGCAACCTGTACGCGGGTTTTATTAACTTTTGTTGCATATATTACCTAAATAAACACAATGTGATGATTATCCATGGCTCCTGCATTTCGTATCCTTTGCAAACTCTTTGGCTTCCGATGCAAGTTGGTAAAATGGGTGGCAAACGGGTGAGGACTGAGTTGGATAACTGTGATGAGTTTAGGAATAATCCTTTAGTTTGGCACATCTGTCTGGAAGGTGGCATTGCTCCGCTTATGGAGTTTTTGGTCGGTCATGATCTTATCTTGTCAGGCCAGTTTTCCAATTCATGGAAGGATCGTAGGGTTGCTATTGGAGGAATTTCATTTGAAATCGGTGAGGAAGTCATAGTGCAAGCCACAGGATTACAATATACTGGGAAAAAATACCCCAAACACACCAAGAAACCAGACCAAGAAAGCCTGAAACCTTTTTTCAGAGGTAATGATGCCCCGGTGCAGAACCAGTCGGGCTTTGAGAGAGAGGCCCTCCTGAAACCCTGGGATCAGGTGTGCTTGGCACTGATGAAGTACGGCACCTTGTGTTGTGCCTTTTGCACACACGCCCCATTCTGAACAGGGACCCTCTCTTCCCTTTTTGGATTGCCCCCCCCCCCTTTTTGCTTTGCCTCATTTTGCATGCCCAACTTTGTGTTCTAAAGGGTCAACACATTCCCCAAAGACATATTTTAAGCTTGACCAAAATTGCCCCTCTAAAAATGCTATACCTGGGGTCAATTCGGGTTTTCCTTGTCGGAATGCCCTTTCTGGCATTTGTGGCTCCTTTCGAGCCCGGACCCCCGGGTTTCCCCTTCCAGGTTTTCGTTTCGGGTTTGTTGTTTCTAGCGCCCGGCGTCCGACGTCTTTTCAGACCCCGAACCTCGGACCTCAGAAATCGAGTTTCCCCCTCCGGGTTTCCTCTGGTGCTTTGCTGTTTCCAACAGCCAAGGCTGGACAGCTTCCCGACCACCGGAATCCGGTCCTCCCACTGCCGTCTGCGAATTTGAACGCACCAACTTCCCCTGTCGCCGTACGGAGGAAATAATAACTGCATTAATGGTCATTTTGGCTATAAATTCAAATTTTCCAGCCGTCATTATCAACCGACCAAGTGAGCGAATCTTGGAGAGCTCCGAGGGCATCCAACATTTCCAGCCTCCAAATTCGAGCTCCGTTTTCTGACATTTTCCGCACGGCCATCAGAAATTTCTTCGGGATTTTGAGGTATGCCCGCCGTTCATGCCCTTGTTCTTCATTTTGTCAAACTCATAGCCTTAAGAGAATGTAAAATGCAAAACAACGTTAAAATCCGGTAGGAGAAGGCCTTCCCATTAAAACCCATAAGTTAAAAAATGTAAAATCAATCGTTTAGGGCCTCAAATTCAAGGCAAGAACTTCGCCTCATCGCGGCCTTTCTTCGGAACAGTCGCCGAGGTCTCCTGGTCTCGAACTTTCCCGCGGCCATCCGCAAGCTTAAACCAAGCCTTCAAATCCCCGGGGCAAAGTTCCTCCCGGACCCCGGCATCCGGATTTCGCCTCGCAGGATTTCGTGTCGCGTTCGTCGTTCGAAACGGCCTTCCTTTGACAGCTTCCCGAACCCCGGACCCCGGACACACAAAATCCATGTGAAGACTTGGAAAAGGTCAAAAACCTATGAAAAATCAAGGCAGCCCCGGGATTTGACACCCAAAATTTCGTCCTCGGAATTCCGTGTTGATTTCGCCTTTCCAAACGGCCTTCCTCATGCAACTTTCCAGACCTCGGGTTCCGACCACGCAAAGTGCGTTCTGATTTCCGACCGGTCTTATTTAAAATCCAAAATCCCCTCCCGGACTCCAATCTCGGGAATTCCTTTCCCGAAATTCCGTGTTGCTCCCGCCGTTCCAAACAACCATCTTGGGACGTCTTCCCGACTCCCAGATCCCAGTCCACTCCCTGCCAAAACCCAAATTCAGGCAAAATTCTTGAGCCCGTTTTGGAGTCTGACCACCAGAATTCCCGTCTCGAGATTCTGTTCCATTGGCGCCGTTATAGCGGCGAATTCGGGACAACTTCCTGACCTCTGGGTCCCGATTCCCCGATCGCGGCCTGGCTGTCCCGAGTCCTCTGACCACCTCCGGAGACTATCCTCCGGATTTCCTTCCCCGGATCTCCGTTTCCATTTCGCCATTTCAAATGGCTGACCCATAGCCGCCTCCCAACAATGGCAATCCGAGACCCAGATTTCGACACCCGAATTTTCGTCCCCCCTGCACCGTTTCCAATGGTCGTCTTACATCTGATGCCCGAGCTCCCAAATGAAGGATCAAATGACCTCCAAATCCAAAATGGATTTTGACCCACGTGCTAAAATTAGGTCTTCCTTCATGCCAACCTTCTAATACTCAAATCCAAAACTAGGAAATGCCTTTTGGAATTCCATCCTCAATTTTCCCTTCCAAACGGCATTCTGCCAAGGCAATTCAGGCCCTGAGAGCCTGAATTCTCTGCATTGCTTTCTAACGATGAATTATCAAGTGTTATGAACTTATTGAATATGAATAATGATTGCAGAGCTTATCTTGATGTGCAAGGATTTGCCCAGAGCCGTTTTGATCATGATTATTGTTACTAATTCATGTCCCTTATGCAGGATTTATGGAATCCGGTGTAGAAACTTCCGGTGCCTCCAAGGAGAAAGGAAAAGGAATAGCCAAGACACCTCGAGGCAAGGAGGACAAGGACCTGATGAAGTAAAAATTCAAGGGGGTCCCCATACAATCCAGAGTTACCTCTCTCTGGAGAGATATCGCAGATACCAACATCGGCCAGGTCGATGTTGATGAATTCATATAAAGGGTCAGAATGAACCCCAAGACGAAAAACGCAAAGTTGATTAAGAAAAGATGAATCGCCAAAGCTGCGGGCTTCCCACCAACCTTGGTCACCCTAGAACTAGTAATGGCATGCGTAGAGGCATATCAGGAGGAGACCCGAACTATAGTGGACTAGGATGAAAATATCCTTGTAGATATGTCCCCGTCGGGTATAACGGCAACATTCCACATTCCTGCCTATAAGAGCATGGAGACCCCCACTATGGGGGAGTGCAAGGAACTATGGGAGCAAGATCCCTTGGGATGCAAAAAGCTCATCAATCAGTATTGGTTAAAGGACAAGTGGGGTAGCGTTGGCAAGCTTCCTCAGGATTTTTTTCACATCAATTTCTTCGAGGATTACCATGACCTCGTGACTTTGCTAAGCTGAGTGATGGGCCTTCCTGCGGTGGCCTTCTTCCAAGAATGGATGTTCTTTTTCATAGAGAAGATTCTCCGTGGCAGTGGGATTGCCTTCTATTGGGGAGAGATTATCAGTGACCACTTCCACGAGTAGTTTACAACCTTAAAGAAGACCTCCCAATTCTTCATGACCTCCTACTTGGTGTATTCCCTCACTGATCGATGGCATTATCAGGGATTGGTGGTGGTACCCAGTGATCCATCAAGGGTGGAACTCAAACCATATGACAAATACACTCAACTACAGTTCTAGAATTTCATGAATGATTACTGTCAGGTGAATGATGCATTCATCACCAACATTATTCGGTCTCTCGGAGGTGACTTTCAAAGGAGAGTTTCTCATAGTGCCAGAGCCGTCCTCCTGCAATATGCTTTCCTTTATATTCAGTTCCTAAAGTTTACATACATTCATGTCGAGGGATTCACGGAAAGACCAAACTGCCCCAGTACCCCAATGACCGAATCATTCTATTGGAGCTGACCTAGCAGCTACAACATATTCATAGTATCTTGAGCGATAAGCATCTGGCGGGCCCGCCTTACCCCATTGGGCTCGGCCAAGGAATGTACAAGATTCATACCTCCCAGTGTGTGGGGTATTCAGAGAGGGAGTTGGTTGAGTACAACTTCCATCAATATACAACTTGGCCTCGAATGGACCTGTACAGACACATCAGGAAGGCGCTAGGACGAGAGTATGCCCACCTCCACAACGTCAAAGACTTTTGGGCCAACTGCAAAGATGATCTTGAGGTGCGGTTGAGGCACTACATGTGTATGACTGCCATCTACGTGCGAAGGGTAAACCTGTGCCCAATTCTTGACCAGCTCAAGGAAGATGAGGACACAGTGATTGATCCAGGGTATGATGCTGTCGCCAATTTTCCGTTGCCAGCGATTGACTGGAATGAACCAGAGCTCGATGACATCGCCATACTCACTAGGCCCATCGAGATCCAAACGAAAGCATGGGTTGACCAACAGGTGGCCCGACTAAAGTAGCAAGGAGTCGCCTTGACATTCAAGGGACTGGAAGGTAAACCAAGTGGCTCTGAGGGTGGAGTGGCTACCATTGCAACCGGGGAAATATCCAAAACCCCACCATCAGTCAAGGCTAAGAAAAGAAAAGAGGCCAGTGAACAGCTGTGCAAACCAAAGGTCTATGCCCGCAAGGCTTCCGACCTTGAGCCTTCCAAGAAGAAGAGAAAAACAACTGGGAGCACGGGCACGACTGTGATGACCAAGGGTCCCCCCCATGGGACCAGAATTGAAGGATCTAGATCACCAAGGTCCCCGCCTGCTACTGCTACTACTGCTGCCCCCGCCCCATAGGCTTTGCTTGCAGTTTTCGCTTCCTCCCCACCTGCAGTGGACATCTTCGTCCACCTTGCTTCCACTTCTCCTATCTTGCAAATTATTCTGGTGGATTCATCATCTGCAATGACCTTGCCCATCTCCTCTTCATCTATGTCTCCTTCCTTGACCTCCGTTTCCGCTGCTACGGTGCTCGCCATTAGTCTCCCAAAGTCTTTGGTGAAATACATGTAGAATGTATTGTCTGAGCTCTCTGGGATGCTCACTAACCCAATGGTTCAGGCTGCAATAGCTCAAGCTATGGCCCATGCTCTAGCTCCCCTCCCCTCAACCGAACCACCAAAGATGGAGGCGACAATGCAAATATCAGATGAGCTCAAGCGACAACAGCTAGAGGCAGCAAAGACACTGAAAGATGAAGAATTTGAGTATCACGAACATCCAATGTTCGAACACCATGAGATAGACGAGGTGGTTTATGAGTCCTCCAGTGAGAGCAGCGAGGAGATGGATGCTGATTTTATAAGAGAATCAAACGACCCAGAACTCAATGCAAAATGGGGCAAGTAACTCAAGGAGATAGAAGATAGGGAAGTCGAGGACCGACTCACAAAAGAAGAAGAGACTGCTACTCAAGAGACAAAGGGAAACAAGTCTCCTATTGAGGGGCATCAAATGACCCTAGAACATGACAAGGAAGTATTCCCCCATTAGGACGAGCAAAGGGAGAGCCCCAAAGAGCATGAATACAATCAGAACGAAGAGGAGGGGGATGCTGAAAGGGAAGATCCACCCAAAGAGCAGTTGCATACTGAATCCCCCACTAAACATAAAACCCTTCAACAAGACTCTGATGAGGAGAAAGAAGATGTGGGGACTGAAGAGAAGGCTCTTGTTGTTAGAACTGTTGAGCTTGAGAAAGGGGACCACGGGAGTCAAAGTAAACTGCCTAGCGAGGAGCCCCACATACCCGATTGGCTACAAAGGCAACAAAAGAAAAAGACCCCCACCGCAAAGGACCTTAAGGCAATGCTGGAAGCCATTCAGGCCAGAGTGCAAATAAGCACCAAAAAGAAGGAGAAGAAACCAAAAGTTAGATCGAAGGTAACCATGGACGCCTTAGGATCAAGGGCGGTGCAGATAGCAACACCGATGGTTCGAGAGTAAGGTATAAGTTATAACGTCTCCACCCTTGACTTGGGAGTGGTCATGAGCGAACAAAAGGTCGATCACCTCTAGGAGTCGGTCGCCACAGTGGTACACCTTATCCATCAGGATAAGATTTCAAAGGAGGAGCTCAAGGAGCAAGTGGCTAATCTAACGACCTACATTCAGCAGTGGTCATCCCCGGATGAGTAGCCCATGACATCATCCACCTTGCCTCAGCTGCTGTCCCAAGAGTAGATTAATAAGTTAGAAAAGAGAAGAAACCTGGACAAGACTATGGAAAACTGGTTCCGGCAGGTCTTAGACATGGGAAACACGGGCATCAATTTGGCTGTCCGGACAGCAAATAGGTTCCTCGAAGTGCAAAGGACCCTTGAGGGTACGAGGCAGATCTGTGAAGAGTTCCCAACAAAGTACGAGGCAACCTATTCAAAGATCGAGGCCATACTCGTGCTGCTAGGCGAGGTCTGGGAGAAGGACCTAGCCTTCAAGGATGATGACCACTGGTTAGTAGATGTCTAGAAACGGGATTTCAATCATAGAAGGAAAAGGGTCGAGCAGATCATTGAGCGGATAGTGCCAGACATCGAATGGGCTAGGTATTCTAGAGAAGAGTGCTCTCGATACATCAAATTGATAACGAGGTATGAGCCACCCGCAATCGAGATCAACCCTGAGAGCATAAAGCCCCACTTCTTGAAAATCATGGACAATGGGATGTTAATCGAATTCACCATGGACTTCATGAGTTTTGCAGCCCATGCCTTCATGAAGTCAGAGCTTTTCAAGGATGGTTCTACCAAATATGAAGAGGACTGGAAGAAACTTGTCAACAATTCCCAGGAATGGAGCTACCAAGTGCTGCGATCAAACATCATGGAGATGGATAAGCTCTAGCCATTGATCCTAAACTTCGTAGAGTATGCAGCATTGAAGAAGCATGAAGGCAACCCTATCATCGATGAAGAATTCCTCAAAGAATAGGTACAACAAAGGGCAAAGAGCTAAAGGACAAAATTGCTACAGTGCTATCACTACAAGATGAAACAGGGAAAAGACAAGAATGAGTTTATAAATGTAATATATTTGGGGGTAGGTGAAACCCTATTGTAAAGTGAATCCTGGCCACACAATAGAATCGAATCTTGGCCACCCATTTTGTTTTTTGAAAACTATAAATAGGGCTCTCCTCTCATTTTAAGAGAGTTGAGTTGTTGTAAAGGCATGCTGCAGAAATTATAATAGAAATACAGTCATTTTCTGGTGTATTCCTAGGTTTCTCCATATGTTTCATGATTCTTCTCCTTTTAGTTAGAACTTTGCTTCAAGTTACTTTTATGCTTTAGTATCCTTAGATTAGTTTTGGTAGTTAGTATGTTGTCTCTGGTTTTGAAGATTACTGCTGTGTGTATGCTTTCCTTGTCCATACTTTTGGTCATTTGTTGATGGTATATGAATGTGTAAAGTTAGCCTGGACTTTAATTTCATTGTTGCTCATTAAACTTTATCTTTATTCACATTTCCACTGCGAATGAATGATGAATATCTGCAGTCCTTAGAAGATAACATAGATTTCATGATATTGTGAGAATTCAGATTTAGTGAAACTCTATTTAAGGAAACTGTCCATAGCAGGAACCTCCATGATCACTATTTATCAGTAGCTGCAGGTCTTGGAATCATCCTCCTTCCTCGCCCCTTTTTCCCCTATTTTTAGAAATAGCTCGTGTTAAGGTTCATTGCACATTGTAAAGCCAAATCTGACGAAACAATGGAATCTAAAACTGCTATCTGAACCTGCAGCAAGGCATAGTAATCCCAAATCCATAAAACTCCATTCATCGACCCAATTCTCCTATAGCTTTGACCATGTAAGGCCACCTTCTGATTCCAGAAAAATCACATCAAACAATTAATTTATTCCAAGCCTCATCATGGCCTGACACCCGAGAGACCTTGGGATAGTCTTCTGCAATTTGATTGTGGAAGATTGTCTTTCAAAAGAGGTAATGCACCTACGTATTACCTGTGTTGTGAAGTGCATAAAAAAATCATGAACAGAACTGGCGCTAGAGAGAGGGCCCAACGGATAATTTGGATTGAATTGGGTCATTCTCCCCTGGAAGATTCCACCGAGTCTTGAGGTCTACACCAAGCAAGGGAGAGTTTCAGGAATTATAGCCTCCTGTTCGAGCTAAGAGGGCTAAACGAGGGGAAACATCCATCATCATTTCCATAGAGTAGCTCACTGCCCCTTCACCTCCGCCTCCTTTATCCTCACTAGCAGCTCCACCTCCCGCTCATCCAATCCATAGGGCCTTCCAACTTGCCACTCCGTCTAGGCTAAATGCTTCCTTTCAGCCAAATACAGTCACCAGTCTTGTTGTTGTCTCACTAGTTGTTGTCACCTTGTTACAACCACTAACCAATCTGGCACAACCACCTCCACCGCCTTTTCCAATGGCGTGGCTGGGTAATAACCCATCTCCTCTCGCTTTCAACCTCTACCATGATATGCCGAAGAATCCCGAGAATTTCTACATGAAGTTCAACTTCCGAGATCTGCAGAGGACAGCTGAAGAACATGTCAGGATCTTCGAAATTGCCCTGAAGACTATGTAGATCATGTATGAGGATGTAGCTTGCAGGATTTTTCCTTATTCATTAGGGGAAGAGGCCTTCTACTGGTACGTCAACTTACCAGTCGAAACTATCAGCACATGGGATCTTCTGAAGTGTGCATTTCTATAGAAGTTCAAGACCCCTGTCAGCCCTGCAAATTCGTACCGACACTTCATGTCAGTCCAGAGGGAAATCAATGAACCAATCAGCTCGTTCAATGACCGTTTCCACAAAGCATACACTCGACTGCAAGCCCCGTATGTTTTCAATGATACTGATGTCCTGCCCGTTTACTATGCAATGTTGGACAACCTCACTTCAACATTGGTAAAGAGGATGAGGCTGCCACCTGCTAGGTTGGTCGATGCATACGCTGAGGCCATCATTGCCAGCATGGATTTGGGGCATAATATATCTGGTCCATTAGCTTCTCTTGGTCAAACTACACATCCGACGCAAATACAGGGACTCACGCAAGCCTTACAGCATCAGACGCCTTTGTTGAACCCAGTACCACAGCTACTTGTGGTTCCACACTCGGGGTAACCGATAAACCAGGCATATCCGGTACCACACTACTTGCTGCCCCGGCAACAACAGACGCATCCACAACAACCCTAGATGCCTGCATGCCTTGAAGCGACAGAATTTCCACTAGCTCATCAGAATCAACCGGCGGCACAGCCTGTGTTCCTTCAGAACATGGCACCGCAACCAAACAACACCAAAAGGGATAGAATTGACGAGCTTATAGAGATGGTCAAGAAAATGTCAACCGAGATGACTAGCTTAAGGAACCAGAATAACCAGCTGTAGACGTTGCAAAAGAGCATCCAAGCCAACCTTAATAGGGAGAATTGAGATCACCATGAAAGTCACGACAATCGGGATGTCGGTGCGTCATCAGGGTAGAATTATGATAGAAATCACAATTCCAGCCAGAACTTCGACAAAAGACCCTTCCAAAGGCAGAATCGGACATGGAATACATGCCGCAACAATGGTGGCATTCCCACGCCTCTTGATTAGCCCAACAATAACAAAAATGAGAACCCCGCAAGCGAAGTTTACTTAGTAGAGGCCACCTTATCGGGTTGGTGCCGCATTGACAAGATGAGCTGCCATTCCGAATTAGATTGTCCAGAATTTCAAACTGCAGTCGAGATTTTCCAAGTGGAAGTTCATAATGCAGTTGATAATTCAGGATGCAGAGACATTGTCCCCTCGGATCCATACGATGCCTCGGTGTTGGTGTTAAACTAGGCTCCTTTTCCAAAGGCGGAATGCAACACCCCCGAACTGGATAATGCTGATTCAAGCAACCGTGATGTGGTGAAAGAGGTAAGTTATAAAAGCCCTTTAGCCCAGCTTTTTGATTCAATAGATAATGGCCCTAAGGACGACGAAGAAGAGCCTAGGGAGTCGAAGTCTAAATGTTTCACCAGCAGACTACCCCCTACAACCTTAGAAATAAGCAAGCCAAAGGCCATGCAGGAGGTCCTTTCATGACCTCCACCCCGCCAAACAATTTCAGCACCCCTCCTGATCCGAACGCAAACAACAATCCAGGTTTTCCCCTTACGCCTACGTGGTACCTTAACATAAATAAGCAGCAAAACAATAGTCAAATTCAAACCACTAGCTCCTCCCAAAACGCTTCCTGTGATCAAGAGATTGAGCAAATGGGGGAGTATATTGCTGAGGAATTCAAGAAGGTGAAGCTAAGCTTGTCAGCTTTTGAACTGCTAAAGGTGCCTACTGTCCGAAATGCTTTTTTCAGAATGATAAATGGGACTCCATCACAAGAGTCAGCTTAAGAAGAAATCCCGATAAAGAGGGTCTCATTTAATGATTAACCAAGTGAACCGGTGGTTAGGCAGATCTTTAACAGTAGGGCTGACCTACCAACAGGTCAACAGAAAAACAAGCAGCCAGACAGGGCAGCTAATCAAACACCAACCCAAAACAAGGGCAGCGAAAAGGATAAAGGCTAAGTCGCTCAGGTGGATGTCTCTAGAGGGTTGTTTCAAGGGAAATTCGAGACTCCTCCCTTTCTGACCACCATCCATGTGTTTGGAAAGAACCTCCACAATTGCTTGCTTGATTCAAGAGCCTCGACCAATGTCATGCCCTTGAGCGTGTGCAAGGCACTCGGGATAACGCCAACTCCCTCCCGGCGAAAGGTAACACAACTTGATAAAACTGAAATCAGCATAGTTGGGGAGATCAACAGGATACCCATGCAAGTTGCTGCTAATCCTCGGATCCAACATATCCCGGATACCTACAGTATAATCCTAGGTAGGGA
Organism: Sequoiadendron giganteum; assembly: GCA_007115665.2. Taxonomy (NCBI): domain Eukaryota; kingdom Viridiplantae; phylum Streptophyta; class Pinopsida; order Cupressales; family Cupressaceae; genus Sequoiadendron; species Sequoiadendron giganteum. The sequence goes on along the minus strand of CM021110.1, from coordinate 106,948,665 downwards.
TTTTATGAGGGCATTAAATGGATACACCGCCACCGATTACTCTCACATATGGTTACCATGGAAGGGAATGCCCAATCAAATCCGGATTGACAGAGAACCACGGATGAAATTCATGATTACTGAGTACAACAACATGAACGAGGTGTTGTATGCTGAAACAAGTTTGGGAAATTATTCCCCAGTGTCATATCGAAATGAACAGGAGTACCTTGAAGATGAGGGAACAAGTGAATTTTTCCTCGTACTATGCAGCCCTTCTACTAATTTGAACAATGCTTCTTAGAGCACTGAAATGCTCATCGAATCCGATGACGAGGAGCTGGGAGAGACCGATAGTCGGGGACTGCTCGATGGTTTCCGAGATTTCATGGAGAAATGTGTGCACGACCAGCTCAGTCTGGGAACTCAAATGAACTTCCAGGAACTCTTGCTCCCTAACTGGTATAGGGTACACAATGCTGCTCACTTAGAATTCGACTGCTGTTTGTGCCAAATAGTAATTGAACATGTTAAAAAATAGGTTACTCCGAAGGAGAAAATAGGGTTGGTAGTACATGAACAAACATGTCCCATCCCTATGGTTCCTAAGGCAGTCACTGAAATGAAACCCCCACCGAAGGTGAAAGAAGGATCTATTAATCCTGCACCTAAGGATTCTCCTGGATTCTGGACTTTGCATTTTGATGGTTCTAAATCCAAGCACGGAGCTGGGGCAGGTTTTGAATTGATTAGTCCCAAAGGTAAATCGTACTTTTCTACTCATAGACTGCAGTTTTATTGTACTAATAACATGGCAGAGTACGAAGCTTTGGTCTTGGGCCTCTTGATGGCATTGAGAAAGGATGTCAAGATGATCCAAGTGTATGGAGACTCAGAGTTAGTCCTAAAGCAGGTCAGAAAGCTTTATTCCTATTATGATCAAAGGCTTACTAACTACCGGCACCATGTATGGGATTTGCTGGAAGGGTTGGATGCATTCAACATTCAGCTAATTTCGCGCGCTCGAAATCACACTGCCAATGCCCTGGCACAGACGGCGAGCACACTACAACCATTATCCCTATCTGGCCTCTGAAGGTTCATGGTGGAACTCACCTCTGTCCCGTCAGTGCCAGATAATGTGGCCAATTTTCAGGTATTCAATGATGACAAGCATATTCTGGATTTCATCACCAGTTCTGATGTGTTTGCTATGCAGATAATTGATGAGGTTGAGCCTCAAGAGTCGAACTTGGATATAGAAGGGATTATTAACTTGAAAACTAACACCATCCCTAGGGGAATGGTTCAATTGGAGTGAATCTTTGATCAACAAGCTAAGAACCATCAGCAGCCAATGTGACACTTACAATCTGGGTACGGTCGGAAATGCCAAGAATGTGTTCATAGGTAAAGTATGCACTCATGAGGAAAGAAAAGGGATTATCAAAGCGCTACAGAAGTACCATGATGTCATAGCCTAGAGCTATGATGATCTCAAGACATATGACACATTGATTATCACACACACTATACCTCTCAAGCCATATGCGAAACCGTTTCGGCAGCAGCAGCGCCCTATCAATGCTCTATTGGAGCCAATAATATATAAGGAAGTACAGAAGTTGTCAGCCAAGATCATCTTCCTGGTCTGACACTCCACATGGGTAGCAAATCTGGTTCCTGTCAGAAAGAAAAATGGAGAAATCAGGTTGTGCATGGACTTTCGCAACTTAATCGGGCCTCAGAGAAGGACAACTATCCTGTACCCTCATTGGATGAGGTGTTGCAGGTAGTAAATAGATCCCAGATGATGTCCTTCCTAGACGGATATTTGGGATATAACTAGGTCATGGTGCAGTACGAAGATTGACATAAGACAATATTCACCACCAAGTGGGGAACATTCACATATAGAAGAATGCCGTTTGGACTCATCAACGCTAGCGCCACTTTCCAGCGCGCCATGGATATTGTGTTCAAGGACTTGATTGGTAAGTGCATCATCATCTACATGGATGATTTAACAGTATTCTCAAAACAGTGGGGTAATCACGTCACTGACTTATGCAAGGTTTTTGAGAGGTGTCGTGCATTTGGGGTCTCCCTTAACCTCAAGAAGTGCATCTTCGAGGTCACTGAGGGGAAACTCCTTGGACATGTCTTGTCAGAGCGGGGAATTTCTATTGACCCCGAACGTATTCAATCCATCATGAAAATCCAGCTGCTAGGCAACAAGAAAGAATTGAAATCTTTCTTTGGAAAGATTAACTTTGTCCACAAGTTCATCACCAGCTTCGTGGAAATAGTCAAACCACTCAACGCCATGTTAAAGCAAGATGCCAAGGTTGAGTGGACTCCCGAAGCAAAGCAGGCTTTTGGGGAGATCAAGAAAGCAATTGTTGATGCCCCTGTGCTGGTCAACCCCAATTACCTGAAGCCCTTTTACATTTACTCCTTTTCTTTAGATCATTCCTTCGCTAGCATCTTGGCACAGAAGGATGACGAGGGAAACGAGCATCTAATCGCCTTCATGAGTGCCCCCCTGAAGGATGCCGAACTACGCTATCATCACATTGAAAAATAGGCTTATGCCCTTGTGAAGGGAGTCAAGAAGTTCTGGCACTATATCCTATGCAACAAGGTTTTTGCCATATTTCCCAACCCCCAAGTGAAAACATTACTCATGCAGAATGAGTTAGGGGAACGAAGGGCAAAGTGGATCATGGTGCTACAAGAGTATGACATGGAAATCCAACCAATGAAGCTGGTATGAGGATAGGCACTCGCCCGAACAATGGCAGAGGTAGTTATTGATGTTGAACCCAAACTGACGGTACAACAGTACCAGTTGGAGGATGTCTCCCTAGGGGAATGGTATGATGACATACTGTACTACCTGCTGAATCATAAATGTTCGCCTCACTTGTAGGGAGTCCAAAGGCGAGCCCTTAGGCTGAAAATAGTAGCTATATGTTACAGGGCTCCATATTGTATAAGAAAAATCATGAAGGTATCTATCTAAGATTCCTGGGTAAGGAGGAGGTTGATCGCGCTCTTAAGGAATTCCATGACAAGTTCAGAACTGGCCATGGCTCAAGTCTATCAACCGCACATCAACTATTGAGAGCTGGGTATTATTGGCCCATCATTTTTAAGGATGCCCACGGTCACGTCCATACCTGCCACATGTGCCAGACTGCTGCCAACAGAGAAAGGAATGATGTTGTCCCATTACAACCTGTCCTGGAGGTAAGGCCTTTTGCGCAATGGGGTCTCGACTTCATTGGTCTGGTAAGCCCTCCATCGTCTGTGGGACACAGGTACATTCTGACCGCTTCTGATTATTACACTAGATGGACATAAGCAATAACTTATAGGCAGTGTACAACTGAAGTCGTAACAATTTTTTTAAAAAGCTTCATTTTAAATCGTTTTGGTTGCCCCTATGCTCTAGTATGTGATAACGGCCCTGCATTTGCCTCACTGAAATTCAAAAGTTGGGCCTTTGACTATGGCATCACCCTCAAATTCTCCTCTAACTATTACCCTCAAGGTAATGGCCTTGCTGAGTCCACCAACAAGAACTTGATCACGGTGATCAAGAAGCTGCTAGATAGGAATCCCAAGGATTGGCATACCCAACTTCTTTTTGCCTTATGGGCAAATCGCACTCATCATAAGGCTGCCCTTAGGGATTCCCCGTACCATCTAGTTTACGACTTAGAGCCTGTTTTTCCCATACATTTGAAAATCCCAACCCTCCAGTTTATCAACGACTTCTATGAAGGAGGAGACCGTAGAGAAGCTCGCCTCGCCGAGCTGCTGCACCTTGAAGAAGTACGAGACCATGCAATAGAAAATTTTGCCAAACATCAGAGCATAGTCAAAAGATGGTTCGACCACCGAGCCAAAATTAAGGTCTTTCGCATTTCTGATTTAGTCCTCTACTGGGACAAGGCCCGTGAAAAGAAAGGGAGACATAACAAATTCGACAAGCTTTGGCTTGGCCCCTTTCAGATAGCTGAAATCCTTGGAGATAATGCCTTCCGCCTAAAGACTCTCACTGGTGAAGATCTGTTGTTTCCTGTCAACGGGCAGCACCTTAAGTATTACTTCCAGGCTTGAGCTCTTGGGAGTTGTCTGTGTAAATACCTGTACATAGGTTAGGATAGATTTCCTGCTTTGTCCTTCAGTTTTGCTCACTATCCCGACTGTTTTGTCATAATTTTGGGAGAGTCTCCCTATTCGCTATGGTGGTCGTGCTTGGCTCGATAGACGGTTTGCCTCGCTGTCCGCTTTCGTGCTATTCTCTAGATAAGCCCTCATTCCCTATTTCTACTCTCTGAAAGCTCCTAAGCATCAATTTTCAACTTTCAAACTTTGCACTAACCTAGGATGGCTGTCTGCTTGAATCCCTACTCTTATCATGGAATACACAACAACATTTTAAATGTTTCCAATGAATGGTATGGTGACTATTGAGAAGAAGGGATAAGTGAAAAATCTAAAGTCTGTTCCAGTGACCACTGCGATTTCCAAGCCCATTGTGAGTGTCGTTGCTCACGCAGTTGAATAGAAAGAAAAAGTAAGTGCTGAAAAGGAATATCCAAGTAAAAGGATGAACAAAGTGAAAATAACGACCGTATGGGTGTGCGAATATCTCTACCGGGGCTATGGACGCCTGACTGGCAGTAGAGCTATGTTCGTGGGGTCGCAACGATAACTTCGTCGAGGCTATGGACGCTTGACTAGCAGTGGAGCAATGTCCAGGATACTTTTGGGGTTAGACGAACTACATAGCTTATCTCCTCCGACCAGTGGTTACTTGTGCTCTCTTTGAAGAAAGAAAATGAACTCACCATGCACACACCTCCATGATGAACTTGCAGTTTGATTCAATCCCGCCTTCCTTGACCTATTCTTAGTTCAGCTTTGAAAATTGGCCTAGATCTGCAAAACCAGAGATCATGGGTTTAGAATGAATACTTATCTCTAGAACGCCGGGAGCATTCTCCCAGCGAAGTCGCCATTTGTTGTGCCTTTTGCACACACACCCCATTCTGAATGGGGACCCTCTCTTCCCTTTTTGTATTGCCCCCCCCTTTTGCTTTGCCTCATTTTGCATGCCCAATTTTATGTTCTAAATGGTTAGCACATTCCCCAAAGCCATATTTTGAGCTTCACCAAAATCGCCCCTCTAAAAATGCTAAATCTGGGGTCAATTTAGGTTTTCCTTGTCGGAATGCCCTTTTTAGTGTCTGTGGCTCCTTTCAGGCCCGGACCTCTGGGTTTCCATTCCGGGTTTGTTATTTCCAAATACCAGCGTCTGACATCTTTCTGGACCTCGGACCTCGTAAATCAGGTTTCCCCCTCCGAGTTTCCTCTGGTGCTTTGCCATTTCCAACGACCGCAGATGGACAGCTTCCCGACCACCGGACTCCGGTCCTCCCGCCGCCGTCTGCAAATTTGAACGCACCAACTTCCCTTGCCGCCATACAAAAGAATTAATGATTGCATTAAAGGTCATTTTGGCTATAAATTTGAAATTTTTGGCCATCATTATCAGCTGACCAAGTGAGCGAATTTTAGAGAGCTCCGAGCGCATCCGACATTTCCAGTCTTTGAATCCGAGCTCTGTTTTCTGACATTTTCTGCGCGGCCATCAGAAATTTCTTCAAGATTTTGAGGTATGCCCGCCATTCGTGCCCTTGTTCTTCATTTTGTCAAACTCATAGCCTTAAGAGAATGTAAAATGAAAAACAACGTTAAAATCCGGTAAGAGAAGGCCTTCCCATTAAAACCCATAAGTTAAAAAATGTAAAATCAATCGTTTAGGGCCTCAAATTCGAGGTCGGAACTTCACCTTGCCGCGACCATGCTTCAGAACACTCGCCGACGTCTCCCGGGCCTGGACTTTCCCACGGCCATCCGCAAGCTTAAACCGAGACTTCAAATCCCTGCGGCGAAGTTACTCTCGGACCCCGACATCCGGATTTCCCCTTGCGGGATTTCGTGTCGCATTCACTGTTCCAAATGGCCGTCCTTTGAAAGCTTCCTGGACCTCAAACCCCAGACACACGAAGTTCATGTGAAGACTTGGAAAAAGTTGAAAACCTATTAAAAATCAAGGCAGCCACAGGATTCGACACTCGAAATTCCGTCCTCGGAATTCCGTGTTGATTTCGCTGTTCCAAACGGCTTTCCTCGTGCAGCTTTCCAGACCTCGGGTCCCGACCACGCAAAGTCCATTCTAATTTTTGACCAGTCCCATTTAAAATCCAAAATCCCCTCTCGGACTGCAATCTTTGCAATTCCGTGTCGCTCCCGCCATTCCAGACGACCATCCTAGGACGTCTTCTTGACTCCCGGATCCCGGTCTGCTCCCCACCAAAACCCAAATTCAGGAAAAATTCTCAAGCCCATTTCAAAGTTCGACCACTGGAATTCCCGTCTCAAGATTTCGTTCCACTAGCATCGTTCTAACGGTGAATGCAGGACAGCTTCCCGACCTCTGGGTCCTGATTCCTTGATCGCTGCCTAGCTATCCCAAGTCCTCTGACCACCTCTGGAGACTGTCCTCTAGATTTCCTTCCCCGGATCTCCACTTCCATTTCGTCGTTTCAAATGGTTGACTCGTAACCGCCTCCCGGCAACGGCAATCTGAGACCCGGATTCGGACGCCCGGATTTCCGACTCCCCTGTGCCGTTTCCAACGGTCATCTTATATCTGATGCCCAAACTCCCAAATGAAGGATCAAATGACCTCCAAATCCAAAATGGATTTTGACCCACTTGCTAAAATCAGGTTTTCCTTCATGCCAACCTTCTAATACTCAAATCCAACATCGAGAAATGCCTTTGGAAATTCCATCCTCAATTTTCCCTTCCAAACGACATTCTACCAAGGGAATTCCGGCCCTGGGAGCCCGAATTCTTTGCATTGCTTTCTAACGATGAATTATCAAGTGTTATGAACTTATTGAATATGAATAATGATTGCAGAGCTAATCTTGATGTGCAGGGACTTTCCCGGAGCCTTTTTGATCATGATTATTGTTACTGATTCACGTCCCTTGTGCAGGATTTATGGAATCCAGTGCAAAAACTTTCGGTGCCTCCAAGGAGAAAGGAAAAGGAATAGCCAAGACACCTCGAGGCAAGGAGGACAAGGACTTGATGAAGTACAAATTCCAAGGGGTCCCCATACAATCCAAAGTTACCTCTCTCTGGAAAAATATCACACATACCAACATCGGCCAGGTCGATGTTGACGAATTCATACAAAGGGTCATAATGAACCCCAAGACGAAAAACACAAAGTTGATTAAGAAAAGTGGAATTAACAAAGCTGCGGGCTTCCCGCCAGCCTTGGTGGCCCCAGAACTGGTAATGGCATGCGTAGAGGCATATCAGGAGGAGACCCAGACTATAGTGGACCGGGACAAAAATATCCTTGCAGATATGTCCCCGTCGGGTATAACGGCAACATTCCACATTCCTCCCTATGAGAGCATGGAGATCCCCACCATGGGGGAGTGCAAGGAACTATGGGAGCAAGATCCCTTGGGATGCAAAAATCTCATCAATCATATTGGTTAAAAGACAAACGGGGTAGCGCTGACAAGCTTCCTCAGGAGCTTTTTCGCAGTGATTTCTTCGAGGATTACCATGACCTCGTGACTTTGCTAAGCCGAGTGATGGGCCTTCCTATGGTGGCCTTCTTCCAAGAATGGATGTTCTATTTTGTAGAGCAGATTCTCCGCAACAGTGGGATCGCCTTCTATTGGGGAGAGATAATTAGTGACCACTACCATGAGTATTTACAACCGTAAAGAAGACCTCCCAATTCTTCATGGCCTCCTACTTGGTGTATTCCCTCGCTGATCGGCGACATTATCAGGGATTGGCGGTGGTACCTAGTGATCCATCAGGGGTGGAACTCAAACCATATGACAAATACACTCAACTACAGTTCCAGAATTTCAAGAGTGATTACTGTTGGTGAATGATGCATTCATCGCCCACATCATTCGGTCTCTCGGAGGCAACTTTCAAAGGAGAGTTTCTCATAGTGTCAGAGCCCTCCTCAGGCAATATGCTTTCCTTTATATTCAATTCCCAAAGTTTACATACATTCGTGTTGAGGCATTCATGAAAAGACCAAACAAGCTGCCCCGGTACCCCAATGACCGGATCATTCTATTGGAGCTGACCCGACAGCTACGACATATTCACAGTATCTTGAGCGATAAGAATTTGGTGGTCCCACCTTACCCCATTGGGCTCAGCCAAGGAATGTACAAGATTCATACCTCCCAGTGTGCGGGGTATTCAGAAAGGGAGTTGGCTGAGTACAACTTCCGTCAATATACAGCTCGGCCTCGAATGGACCTGTACGGACACATCAGGAAGGCGCTAGGATGAGAGTATGCCCACCTCCACAACGTCGAAGACTTTTGGGCCAACTACAAAGATGATCTTGAGGTGCGGTTGAGGCACTACATGTGCATGACTGCCATCTACGTGCGAAGGGTAAACCTATGCCCAATTCCTGACCAGCTCGAGGAAGATGAGGACACGGTGATCAATCCAGGGTACGATGCTGTCACCAATTTGCCGTTGCTAGTGATTGACTGGAATGAACCGGAGCTCGACGACATCACCATTCTCACTAGGCCCATTGAGATCCAAATGAAAGCATGGGTCGACCAACAGGTGGCCGGACTAAAGCAGCAAGGAGTCACCTTGACATTCAAGGGACTGGAAAGTGAACCAAGTGGCTTTAACGGTGGAGAGGCTGCTGCTGCAACCGAGGAAATATCCAAAACCCCACCATCAGTCAAGACTAAGAAAAGAAAAGAGGCCAGTGAACAGCTGCCCAAGCCAAAGGTCTATGCCCACAAGGCTTTCGACCCTGAGCCTTCCAAGAAGAAGAGAAAAACAAATAGGAGCACGGGCACGACTGTGATGACCAAGGGTCCACCCCACGGGACCAGAATTAAAGGATCTAGATCACCAAGGTCCCCGCCTGCTACTGCTACTGCTGCTGCTCCCGCCCCGCAGGCTTCGCTTGCAGTTTCCACTTCCTCCCCACCTACAGTGGACATCTCCATCCACCTTGCTTCCACTTCTCCTATCTTGCAAATTATTCTGATGTTTTCATCATCTTCCATGACCTCACCCGTCTCGTCTTCGTCTATGTCTCCTTCCTTGACCTCCGTTTCCGCTAATACAGTGCCCGCCATTAGTCTCCTGGAGTCTTTGGTGAAATACATGCAGAATGTACCGTCCGAGCTCTTTGGGATGCTCACTAACCCAATGGTTCAGGCTGCAATAGCTCAAGCTATGGCCCATGCTCTAGCTCCCCTCCCCTCAGCTAAACTACCAAAGATGGAGGCGACATTGCAAATATCAGATGAGCTCGAGCGATAGCAGCTAGAGGTTGTAAAGGCACCGAAAGATGAAGAATTTGAGTATCACGAACATCCACTGTTCGAACACCGTGAGATAGACGAGGTGGTTTATGAGTCCTCTAGTGAGAGCAGCGAGGAGCTGGATGCTGATTTTATAAGCGAATCAAATGACCCAGAACTCAATGCAGAATGGGGCAAGTAACTCAAGGAGATAGAAGATAGGGAAGCCGAGGACCGGCTCGCAAAAGAAGAGGAGACTGCTGCTCAAGAGACAAAGGGCAACAAGTCTCCTACTGAGGGGTGTCAAATGACCCTAGAACATGACAAGGAAGTATTCCCCCATGAGGATGAGCAAGGGGAGAGCCCCGAAGAGCATGAATACAATTAGAATGAAGAGGAGGGGGATGCTAAAAGGGAAGATCCACCCAAACAACAGTTGCATACTGAATCCCCCACTAAACATAAAACCCTTCAACAAGACTCCAATGAGGAGAAAGAAGATGCGGGGGATGAAGAGAAGGCTCTTGTTGTTAGAACTATTGAGCTTGAGAAAGGGGACAATGGGATTCAAAGTAAACTGCCTAGCGAGGAGCCCCAGGTACCCGATTGGTTACAGAGAAAGCTAAAGCAAAAGACCCCCATGGCAAAGGACCCTAAGGCAAGGCTAGAAGCCACTCTGGCTAGAGCACAAATAAGCACCAAAAAGAAGAAGAAACCAAAGTTCAGATCGAAGGTAACCATGGATGCCTCAGGATCAAGGGTGGTGCAGATAGCAACACCGGTGGTTGGAGAGCAAGGTATAAGTTATAACGTCTCCACCATTGACTTGGGAGTGGCCACGAGGGAACAAAAGGTCGATCACCTCTAGGAGTCGGTCGCCACAGTGGTACACCTTATCCAGTAGGATAATATTTCAAAGGAGGTGCTCAAGGAGAAAGTGGCCGCTCTAACGGCCTACATTCAGTAGTGGTCATCCCCGGATGAGCATCCCACGATGTCATCCGCCCCGCCTCAACTGCTGTCCCAAGAGCAGATTAATAAGTTAGAAAAGAGAAGAAACCTGGACAAGACTATGGAAAACTGGTTCTGGCAGGGCTTAGACATGGGAAACATGGGCATCAATTTGGTTGTCTAGATAGCAAATAGGTTCCTCAAAGTGCAAAGGACCCTTGAGGGTACGAGGAAGATCTATGAAGAGTTCCCAACAAAGTATGAGGAAACCTATCCAAAGATCGAGGCCATACTCGCATTGCCAGGCGAGGTCTGGGAGAAGGACCTGGCCTTCAAGGACGATGACCACTAGTTAGTAGATGTCTGGAAGCAAGATTTCAATCACAGAAGGAAAAGGGTCGAGCAGATCATTGAGCGGATAGCGCCAGACACCAAATGGGCTAGGGATTCTAGAGAAGAGTGCTCTCGATACATCAAATTGATAACGGGGTATGAGCCGCCCGCAACCGAGATCAACCCTGAGAGCATAAAGCCCCACTTCTTGAAAATCATGGAAGATGGGATGTCATTCGAAGTCACCATGGACTTCATGAGTTTTGCAGCCCTTGCCTTCGTGCAGTCAGAGCTTTTCAGGGATGGTGCCGCCAAATATGAAGAGGACTGGAAGAAACTTGTCTACAATTCCTAGGAATGGAGCTACCAAGTGTTGTGATTAGACATCATGGAGATGGATAAGCTCCAGCCGTTGATCCTAAACTTCATAGAGTATGCAGCGCTGAAGAAGCATGAATGCAACCCTATCATTGATGAAGAATTCCTCAAAGAATAGCTACAACAAAGGGCAAAGAGCTAAAGGATGAAATTGCTACAGTGCTGTCACTAGAAGACAAAACAGGGAAAAGACAAGAATGAGTTTATAAATGTAATATATTTGGGGGTAGGTGAAACCCTATTGTAAAGTGAATCCTGGCCACACAATAGAATTGAATCTTGGCCACTCATTTTATTTTTTGAAAACTATAAATAGGGCTCTCCTCCTCTCATTTTAAGAGAGTTGAGTTGTTGTAAAGGCATGCTGTAGAAATTATAATAGAAATATAGTCATTTTCAGGTGTATTCCTAGGTTTCTCCATATGTTTCATGATTCTTCTCCTTTTAGTTAGAACTTTGCTTCAAGTTACTTTTCTGCTTTAGTATCCTTAGATTAGCTTTGGTAGTTAGTATGTTGTCTCTGGTTTTGAAGATTACTGTTGTGTGTATGCTTTCCTTGTCCATACTTTTGGTCATTTGCTGATGGTATATGACTGTGTAAAGTTAGCCTAGACTTTAATTTCATTGTTGCTCATTAAACTTTATCTTTATTCACATTTCCACTGCAAATGAATGATGAATATCTGCAATCCTTAGAAGATAGCATAGATTTCATGATATTGTGAGAATTCAGATTTAGTGAAATTCTATTTAAGGAAATTGTCCACAGTAGGAACCTCCATGATCATTGTTCATCGGTAGCTGCAGGTCCAGGAATCATCCTCCTTCCTCGCCCTTTTTTCCCCTTTTTTTAGAAATAGCTTGTGTTAAGGTTCGTTGCACATTGTAAAGCCAAATCTAACGAAACAATGGAGGCTAAAACTGCTGCCTGAACCTGCAGCAAGGCATAGTAATCCCAAATCCATAAAACTCCATTCATTGACCCAATTCTCCTACAGCTTTGACCACGTAAGGCCACCTTGTGATTCCATCAAAATCACATCAAACAACTAATTTATTCCAAGTCTCGTCATGACCTAACACCCGAGAGACCTTGGGATAGTGTTCTGCAATTTGATTGTGGAAGATTGTCTTTCAAGAGAGGTAATGCACCTACATATTACCTGTGTTGTGAAGTG
>CM021110.1:106886240-106936330 GCA_007115665.2 Sequoiadendron giganteum | reverse complement strand
ATGCATGTTCTATTGTTTCTTAGACTAGAAAGTCCTATGGGAACTAATTAGATCAACTTGTCCAAAATTTAGAAATATGAGGATGAATTTGTATATGGTTTGTGGTCCTCTATTAATATTCCATGCTATTGTAATGGCAAAGCCTTGTCCAAAAACATGATAGTTTTATATTATGTAATGCCCCTTCTTTGTCTGTGTAAGGCCCAAAAAAACAAGTTGGTACTTGAAAGTTGTCCACCCCTTGCTTGATGAAGTTTATTTGAATTGTGATGATCTAGTTTTAAACCTGTTTTGGAATGGTGATGAGAGATAAAATATATATTGGGGCTTCCTATAAGACAACTTGAGTTAATTGAATTATTCTTGCTAAAAACAATTTTTCAGTCTAGTAATTTTTTTAATTCAACTTGGCCGCTGTTGGTTCCCATGTTCCCTCGATTTTCAATTAAAAGGAAAACCCAAATATATCATAGGAAGGTCGCCCTTTAGAAATTAGAGGATTTGAGAATTTATGACTTTTGAACTCTATTTATGTTTGCAAAAATAATTAATTTATCATTGTTAATGAGTTGTGACAAAGCCAATTGGTACATGTCTAGGATTTGAATGATGAATGTTATTAACTTATTTCACAAAGAACAACTGGATATTTGTAGAGTATCATCCCCAAAATAGAACTTGGTATGTATGTTGCCTCTTTCAATTGAGTCCATACACCTTACCTTTTCCTTTGGCATCCATAATTCTATAAGTAGGCAATTTCCAATTGTAAGAAAAAGATATATGGGATTAAAATGTGGCCAAATCCTACTACATGTGTTGAATCCTAAATGTTTTGAATGTCTAGAAGAGGAGTGCTTGATTCCATCTAAAATTCCTTAGACATGTCACATATCCAATTTGCTCATGGCACCAAGCCTGTGTTGGCTCCGTATGGAGTGTGAGTGTTAAACCCTTCGACACTATTATGTGTGGCCCAAAAAAACATTAAAATTACTATGTTCACCAAGATTTCAATTCAGTGCAAGTTGGAGGATATGTGTATAGGTCTTACCTCACCCAAGAGATTGTTGCAACTGCAAAGAGGCAAAAAGATAAAACCGTATGGAGAGAAAGGCAACCTACATGTCCCAAATACATCATTTTGAATGAAATAGTCACTGAGAAAATGAAGCCATTGTTTTGTATATTCATCAAAGAAAGTGACAAAGAAATGATAATGCAGAGAAGAAATCAAATTCAAAACAATAGTCAACAAATGAAAAGATGTATTTCACAAACTATAATAATGACTTTGACCATGGTTCTAAGAAAATTCACCATCAACAATTTATCATCAGAAAATTCACTGTCAAACAATTTTTTGTCATGACAAATTCATCTCGTGGAAAATTCACCACCAACAATTAATTGTCGTGGATAATTCATAAATCAAAATTTCTGGTGAATTTTCCATGAGATGAATTTGTCATGGCGGTGAATTATTGACGGTGAATTTTTCAATGATGAATTGTTGGTGGTAAATTTTTCGATGGTGAATTATTGACAGTAAATTTTCCAGCATTTGGAAAATTGCATAATCCTTTCCTTCACTTTGAAGGTTCAAAAGAGAACTTACTCATTAATTGAGTAAATGCATTGTGTTGATCATTGTTCTCCTCAAACTTATCCAGCACAACCTCTAACTAACCAAGAACTTATCCTTTCTAAACTTGTCCTACTCTGGATTAACTTTGATTAAGGGGCAATCTTTCATCCAAATATCTATAAGAAAGATATGCACACAACATTTTCAATAATGTTATGCTAGGCAATAGGGAATTATTAAACTCGCCAACTTTCTAGTATGAACAATCACGTCCCTAGTGATTACATATTGATTTGCCTCAAATTTTACATAATCTTGAAAATAAACATCAATTGGGCTAAAGAGATTGTGTTTATTTGTTATTTATAATATTCCAGCACATAATACTGATACCAGTTCAAACCCTAGCCGGGTAATTAATTCTATGTTTTGGTAAAAAGAAGTAGTATTATAGTGAGACGATTTGGTTATGCTCTCTTAATTCTAATAAATATTTCACCCTTGTTTTTGAACCAGGACATTAGCATAATTGTATTTCTAATAAGTGAAAAGTACAAACAAACGAATATTTGAATTATACCTTGTGTTTGAATTTGAAAACGGGTATTAACTTACATCAATGTCTATTTTAACAACTTCAAGCAAATTCATTGCATTAACATTTTTTAATATATATTTCCAAAACCTTGAGATTTTTTTTGCAAAAGAATAATTTCCACCACATTAATAATAGAGATGACTGATATTGTTGTATAATTGATTTACTAGAATAAAATAGCATATATTAAAAAATGTTTTCATTTTTATTATCATAAATCTAATTTTATAATTGTATATGTGATGAATTATAATCCACGATGATGAATTGTTGGTGGTGAATTTTCCACGAGATGAATTTGTCATGACGATGAATTGTTTGACAGTAAATTGTTGACAGTGAATTTTCCTAGAACCATTTCAACACATGCCAAATGAGATGCAAAAATTATATATGGCATGAATGTGTTATAAATTTTATTCAACCATAGGCCACTCCAATATCTGACCATTGGGCATCAGGACAATTGTCCCAAAACTGAAATTATACTCCTCCAATACTCGCCAAGAAACCTTTTGCGTAGTGATTCTGGATGTGTTGCAAGAGAGGTCGTGGAAATACTGCCCATGAAAAATTACAAATTTCTTAAGTTTTTCAAGTATTCCTCCCTATGAACCCATGTTAGAAATAGAAATAGATTAGAAAAAACTACAATTCTTGTAAATCATGTATTTACTTTATAAAGATATTCTCATCCATACTCTTGGAAAATCTATAGTACTTTATATATCTCATGCGTACTCATGTAGGATCATATGAAAAATGAAATTATACAAGACCAAAGAATGAATATCTAGCCTTATGCCTCATTAAACAATGATTTTCTAACTTTATGGAATCAACAATGTCCAATTATGAGATGCAAAGTTTGAAAATATTGCAATTATGTTTCCATTGGTAGAGGAACTGATAAAGGATTTTACTGTTTGTGGAAGAACCCCATTTTTGTTTGAATTAATAATCTTGAGTTCCAACCAAATGCATTAAATTCTCAGTCATAATAGATCCATTGGAATCTTCCACCCCTTTTCTGTGTCAGACATACACTAGCTAGTTAATTTTTCTGGCAGTGAATTAATTTCTGGTGGTTGAATTTGAAAATGAGCAACATTTTTTTGGAAAAGGTAGGAAAAGATAAAAAGGAAGAATAGAATGTTTAGAGTAGAAGAACAAGGAGGGAATGTTCAGGAGAACATAATAGAGGAAGGAGAAGAAAAAATTGTAGCAACAGAAGATATTGCACAAAGTACAAAGCTCTAGTGCTCTAGAATATTTGCACTAGCAACACAGAGCAACACACATAAAGCTTTGTTGCACTAAAATCTGGGCAATTTCTTGTATGAAGGAAATAAAAATCCATAGCTCTGATTTTTGTATGTAAACATTTTTTAATGTAATTTTGTGTATGAATGAAATAGAAAATTTATTCTGCCTCCTTGTTGTCTTCTTTGCTTTGTGTCTTTTCATCTTTGCCCACTTTAGTTGGAATCTTTTTCCCATCATTTTGGTATCAGAGCCATGTCTATTAGAGCCCTAGTGTTTTATGGGTGTGCAGTGTAGAACCCTAGCTTCTAGGTATTAATAAAAGCCCTAGATTTTTTTGGGGTATTTGTAGTTTTCTCCCATTTAGCAAAATGGCTAGAGGAGATAATAGGAGTTGGCAACAACCACCTATGTTTGATGGTAAAAACTATGACGTTTGGGCAAAGAAAATGAAAACTATTTTAGTTGCAAATGATTTGTGGGAGTTAGTAGCAAATAGGTTCATAGATGTGACTGGCCTAAATACATTTACCATGCATTGAGCAATGCTCAAAAGAATCAATTGAAGGAGACAAGAAAAAATGATGTTAAAGCCCTCAATTTGATTGAGGCAACCTTGACAAAGGCTATTTTTCCCCAAATAGCAGCAACTAGTTATGCAAAAGAAGCTTGGAAAATCCTCCAAACCAGTTACAAAGGGATTGATAAAGTTTATTGGTGAAGCTCCAGATGCTTCGAAGAGATTTTGAGACTCTCTAAATGAAGGACAGTGAGTATCTTAGAATTTCACTCAAGAGTTTCTAGTTTGATAAATCAGTTGAGGATGAATGGAGAAACCATGGAAAAATAGAGGATTATGAAGAAAATCCTCATAATTTTACCCTCAAAGTTTGATGCAATAGTGATTTCCATTGAAGAGGCAAAGGACCTCTCAACATTGACCATTGATGAGCTAATGGGTTCCTTGCAAACCCATGAGAAATGCCTAAATAGGTCTGCAAATTCTTCCCATGATCAAGCTTCCAAAGATCAAGCCAATGGAAGAGGTAGGGGGAGAGGTAGAAACAGCTCCAGACGAAGCTCAAGAGGCAGAGGTAGAGGTAGATCTAGATGTGGAGGTGTTGGAGAAGATAGCTCAAGAAGATTACACAACCAAGAGGAAGCAAGCATTTCTCAATCTAGCTTTGGACAAGCCAAGAAGAATAACAATTTGAGTCAGAGGTTTGACAAGAGCAACATTGAATGCTATTATTGCCATAAGTTTGGTCATTATGCAAGTGAGTGTTGGAAAAAGCAAGGTGATCAGTCCAAGAAAAGTGCAAATGTGGCTAAGGGTAATCAATCAAAGGCCTTCATCATGTGCAACATTTCTGAGCAAGTTAGTGATGAGGTATGGTTTTTAGATAGTGGATGTAGTAACCACATGAGTGGTAATGATATTTTATTTTCTTTCATTGATAAAAATGTCAAGTCTGAGATAAAAATGGGGAACAATGAAATAGTTCCAGTTGTGGGAAAGGGGTATATTATGTCTCAAACCAAGCAAGGTGAGAAGAAGGAGATTGACAATGTATATTTTTCCCTTGGTATAAAGCACAATCTATGAGTATTGGACAACTGATCTAAAAAGGCTACAAAGTGTTGATGAAAAATGGTGAATGCATCATTTATGGGAAGGATGGAAGCAAGAAATTAGTTGCAACAATGCTAATGACAAAGAATAGAATGTTTACTTTGAGGTTAGAGACATGTTTCTCAGCTCAGTCTATGGCTACAACCCCCAAGCATGGAAAATGTATAGAAATACACCAGCAAGTAGCCCTCAAGACCCCTCCAAGTTTTGGCATCTCAAGTATGGACGCTTAGGCTATGCTGGTTCAAATCTTTTATCAAAGAAGGGTATGGTTAAAGGTTTGGCAACCATTGTAGACTCTAGAGGTAGATGTGAAGCTTGTATTTTAAGCAAGCAAAATAGGCAGCCTTTTCAATTGGGAAATTCTAGAAGGGCAAGAGCACCATTGGAGCTGGTGCACACTGATTTGTGTGGCCCTATGCAAACAATTTCTATTGGTAAGAGCTAATATTTTATGACCTTCTTAGATGACTACAACCGTAAGACATGGGTTTATTTCTTACAACATAAATCTAAAGCATTTGACAAGTTTAAAGTGTTTAAGGCCTAGGCTAAAAAGGAAAATGGACATTTCATCAAGGTCCTAAGGTCAGATAGAGGGGGATAGTATAACTCAAATCAGTTTGTGAATTTTTGCAAGCAATAAGGCATTAAGAAGGAGCTAACAATAGCCTATACTCCACAACAAAATGAAGTGGTTGAAAGGAAAAATAGAACCATTGTGGAGATGGAAAGAAGTATGCTTAAAGCCAAGAAACATACAAATGAATATTGGGGTGAAGTTGTAGCAACAACAATAGATTTGATAAATAGAAGTCCTACAAAGGTAGTCTGTGACAAGATCCCACAAGAGGCATGGACAAAATGCAAGTGGATGGCTAAGCACTTGAGACTATTCAGGTGTGTGGCATATGCACTTGTGCCAAAAGAGAAGAGACAAAAGCTGGATGACAAGGGTGAGAAGTGCATCTTCATGTGATATAGTGAAGAGTCCAATGCCCACAGGTTGTATAACCCAATCACCAGGAAAATAGTTATCAGTAGAGATGTAGAGTTCTTATAGAATGAGTCTTGGGATGGAATGGTGGATAACAACATGGGTATTCCTATCACAATACCCTTTGAGGATAAAGAATCTCTAGAAGTTAGGAGCGCCAAAACTCTACAGCAAGGTAATAGTTCAGAAAACAATAGTAGCTCCATAAACTTTCAGCAGAGCAGTTTCTCCAAAAATTTACAATAGAGTGAAAATTTCGGCACTTAGTCTTCTTCATCGGTCCAATAGTCAAGCAGCTCCAGAAATTCTGACCCTAGGCTTGCATCATTGGACAAGAAGCATGAGGGAAATTTATGATAGCACAAGGTATGATGAAGAGTTTGATGAAAGTATGAATTTTGCATTATTTTCTCATAGTGATTCGATTTATTTTGAAGATGTTGTGAAAGAAAAGAAATGGTGTGAATGTATGGATGAGGAAATAGATGCAATAGAGAGAAATAAAACATGGGAGCTAACTAATTTGCCTCCCAATAAGCAAGTTATTGGATTGAAATGGGTCTATCAGACCAAGATCAATGTTGATGGAAGAATAGAGAGGCATAAGGCAAGATTAGTTGTCAAGGGGTAAAAATAGCAATTTGGGAGAGATTTTGATGAAACATATGCTCTAGTTGCAAGAATGGAAACCATGCAGGTAGTCATAGCAATTGCATCCCAACACAAGTGGAAGGTGTATCAAATAGACGTGAAGTCCACCTTCTTGAATGGAGTATTGAAAGAGGAAGTATATGTGGAGAAGCCACCTAGTTATGAAGTTTCGGGTCAATAAAATAAGGTATACAAGCTAAAGAAAGCTCTTTATGGGTTGAAGAAAGCACCCTGGGCATGGTACAACATGATTGACTCATATTTGTTGAGGAATGGCTTTAGCAAAAGTGATGGTGAGCCCACTCTTTACATCAAGGCAGTTGATGGTAAGACTTTAATTGATGTCTTATATATTGATGATTTAGTTTTCACTAAGGATGGTGATTTCCTCATTGTTGATTTTAAAGAGGTCATGAAAAGAAAATTTGAAATGATAGACTTAGGTATCTTGAGGCATTTCCTAGCAATAGAAGTAAAACAAATGCATGATGACATATTTATCTTTCAAGCAAAGTATGCAATAGAGATTTTGAAGAGGTTTAGGATGCAAGATAGCAAGCCTGCCCCTACACCAATACCCATAGGCTTGAAGTTGAGCAAGGAAGATTGCAGCAACAATATGAATTTGGCCATGTATAAGAGCTTGGTTGGAATCTTGATGTATTTAACAACAACTAGGCCTGATATAATGTATAGTGTAATTCTAATTTCTAGATTTATGGAGACTCCAAAAGAGTCACATTGGCAAGCAGGTAAAAGAATCCTAAGGTATGCAAATGGAACCAAGGGATATGACATTTTATTTAGTGCAACAAATGATTTTGGGTTGGTTGGTTACACTAATAGTGATTTGGAAGGGAGTGTAGATGATAAAAAGAACACGTCTGGATATGTGTTTCACTTGGGATTGGGAGTCATTTCATGGGCTTCCAAGAAACAACTCATAGTTTCTCTATCTATAGCTAAGGTTGAATATATAGAAGCAAATATAGCAGCACACCAAGCTATTTGGCTGAGGAGGACCTTAGTAGATTTGAAGGAAGAACAAAAAGATGGAACAACTATATTTTGTGACAATGTTTCACCAATTGCTTTGACAAAGAATCTCGTTTTTTTATGGAAGACACGAGCATATTGAAATAAGGTATCATTTCATAAGAGAATTAATTGAGAATGGTGAAATTAAAATGAAATTTTGTAGGTCTGAGCAGCAGCTTGTAGACATTTTTACCAAACCATTGACCAGAGATTGCTTTGAACGCCTAAGGGATAGGCTTGGGATGAAAGATAGCTCCAAAATTTTAGTTCTGGAAACTCAAAAAAGCATCGGAAATCTGAATAGGTCCAGGAAAGACAACTCCAAAACACAAAATAGGTGCAAACAAGATAGCTCCAAATTTTTTTCTTTGAAAAGACATTGCTCCATAAATTTAGCTCTAGAAACTTTGAATGGTGATAAAAATAGAAAAGCTCAAGATTAAGGAGGAGTGTTGGAATTAATAATCTTGAGCATCAACCAAATGCATTAAATTCTCATTCAGAAGAGATCCATTGGAATCTTCCACCCTTTTTCCATGTCAAACATACACTGGCTAGTTAATGTTTTTTACAGTGAATTAATTTCTAGTGCTTGAATTTGAAAATGAGCGGCAATTTTTTGGAAAAGGTAGGAAAAGACAAGAAGGAAGAATATAATGTTTAGAGTAGAAGAACAATGAGGGAATGTTCAGGAGAACAAAATAGAGGAAGGAGAAGAAGAATCTACAACAACAAAAGATATTGCACAGAGTGCAGAGCTCTAGTGCTCCGAAATATTTGCAGCAACACATAGAAAGCTTTGTTGCACCAGAATTTGGGCAGTTTGTTGTATGAAGGAAATACAAAGCTATAGCTTTGATTTTTGTATGTAAACATTTTTTAATGTAATTTTTGTGTATGAATGAAATAGAAAATTTATTTTGCCTCCTGGTTGTCTTTTTTGCTTTATGTGTTTTCATCTTTGCCCACTTAGTTGGGATCTTTTTCCCATCAATTTTGTGATGAGCAAACACCAAATTAGGCACAACCTGCATGTATCTATGAAATTATAATAGAATACATTACATAAGTATCACAATAGCATTTCATTTATAAAATATTGACATAATAAATTGAAAGTGTAAAGGAAATTATATGAAAAAAAATAGAAAAAATTAAAAATATTGAAAAATTGTAAAAATAAGAAAAAATTGCCAATTATTGTTTTAGTGCATAAAAAAGAAACAAACATAAATAAATAATTTATTCACTTTTCCAGTTACTCTCTTATTCTCAATCAAGTTAAAAACCTAGGATTCAAATCATAAATTTGAAGTATAATTAAAGAAGGGGAAAGTCAAAAACCAAATTGTTGAAAAAATTGGCCACCCTGTTCAAACCGGCATGGCCCCAGCTCCCGACTATGATTAACTGCAGGTTTTTCACCAGTTATAATGCTATGATACGTATGACTAATTAATAGTTTGTATTTGAGAAAGTGTAAGGGAAGATGTCATTGGAATGGAATATTGTGAAGGGTAACACTGAAGCTAATCATTCATGCAAGATACAACTAGATCTATACATTGTCACGGAGAAGATTGCTGACAAGACATTGCTAAGTTATCTGCCTTTGTTTGACATATGTTAGGAAGATAAATAATAAGGGTTTTTTAATATTTGGACCACTGAGCATGACAATTATAAGCATGGTGGAGTGCACAAGGAATGCATTGTGGCAGTAGCATTATCAGTATGCAATCCCTCTGTATGTTAATCGTGCATTACTACCACGAAAACCTTAGCAGTAAGTCACCTCACTCGCATTCAACAGGTCAATAGTTACAGATTGACTTGCAAATAACCTATAATAACAAGAGTTGTGCGCCAGCTGGAGTTTCTGCCTGGAGCAATTCTAGGTGTATTGAAATAGATTTTTTTGAAGTGATCGTAATTGAATGTTTGAAAAACCAAACTTTTGTCACAAGGGAATTATGCCAGAAATCTCAACAGTAAAGCTATTGTCTCTTTTTCTAAGAGGAATAAGAAACAATGTTTGAAGCATCTAGTTCAGTATCGCTAAGGCTTTAGATCTCATCAATGGCTTTTCTTCCTAAGAGATCATGACAAACAAATGCTGGTGACTCAAAAATAAGCATCGTTATTTCTTAGAGGGAATAGCAAACAGATTGCAGTGGCCTTAAGATGAGCATTCATGGTAATCAAAGAATCAATGATTGTAGAATGAAATTAACATAAATCACATAACACAAGGACATTTTATTTATAAACATTGTAAAACTATACTATGCATAAATGTCTATAGTTGAATATTTACAATGGAATGTGCCAAGGGTAGATGTCAAAATCTATAAGTAATGTTACATATTAGCTAAGCAATAATTGTTGCGCATAGTCTATTGAAGAATAGCTCCTCTAATGCTGACTATGCTTAGATCCTCTAATGTTGACTATCATAAAACCAATTTCTTGCAGAGGAGGGATGTGTATGGTGGAAGAAGATGACTAGAACAAGAGTGAGCTAAAACAAAAGCAAAAAATCAATATTATCAAAAAGTGAGCTGAATTTGCAAAAAAAAAAATAGTTGATCATAGAGCAGTATTTGATCTATATTATAAGGGTAAACGTTTAATTACTTAGCAAATACATGAGCAACTAATCTTTGTATCTGATAAAGCACTGACTATCTATAAGATACAAATTTGCAAGCAACAAGTACACATTTGAAACCTGTGATTAACATCAGTCCCACGTCTACCATGAATTTGGAAACCATCACAACCATAAAAAAAGATAGAAATTTTATCTCTATAAAACACAAAATATAAACCAAAGCTCGCAAGGCAACTTAGTGAAATGTGAATAAGAATGAATGGGAAAAATTGCATACCATTGGCAATTTTTTGTGCAGAGCTGTGGGTAGAAAAGTTGTTTTCTTCTTGTCCCGCGGCCATAATGTCTGCTATTGATTTTTAAGATAGAAATAATGCATTTAGAATCTCAAAACATTTCAAAATGTTGAATCAAAAACAACTATGGAGGTCATTTAGAAACTCTTACCAATATATTTCTCTGCAAATGTTGTTCTCTAATTAGGGAGTAGTTGCATATACATCAAAGTATTGATCAAAATACTAAAACATTGATCGTAGTCCATGTAGAAATATACATCAAAGTCTTGTTCAAGATATTGTTCATTTCAGTTATTCAACGCTAACACAACTCTATACAATATCCTTGTTTATATGGACTCAACATATTTAGACCCCATACAGAAACAACATGTAGAGGTTAACCTCACATGCTACTTAATAAATTTAAACTGTAAGGAAAGAAACAAGTTTTCTACAGCCCTTATTGAAGAAAATTATAACTGACTTTACCTCAATAGCCTATAGCTCATGATGACAATAGAAATAAATCTACCATTATTTATTCTCCTAATAACTTCAATGAAATTGTTTACATCTGTCATTAAAAATCTAATTTCCATAAAGAGTTGGAAGCGGGATACATAATTACTGTTCTAACCTACCACTCCATAAATGGTTTTGAGATCAAGGATATCTTATTCAATTATGCCTCACTTCTCCTATCCAAATGAAAATAAATATTAGTAGTAATAAGTCAAAACAGACAACGCATATAGAACACAACAGAATGTCTACCTTTTGGTGGCACAATATTCCTAGAACTTTAACTTCTGACAATGGCAATCGATGACTTAAACAATTAAGAGAAGGATATCTATTCGCCTTTGTATGTTTGTGATCATTGTCCTTAAGTTTGTATTCCTTAGTTGTTTGGTGCTAGGATTTATCAATGGATTGCATGAGCATCCCTTTACTACCTTTTGGAGGCACAATATTACTAGTAATTTAACTTCTAACAACATTCAATGACCTAAACAATTGAGAGAAGGATAGCCATTCAACTTTTTATTTTTGCAATCACTCTTCTTAAGTTGTAATTCCTTGTTTGTTAGTCCTTTGTGCTGGGCTTTTACCAATGGATTACATTAGCATCCCTATACTACCTTTGAACTAGGTTCCCAAGACTTGTACTACACCCCAGTACAAATATCTCAAAACAATGCTCATGTATGCCTAGCATGTGAAGAAGCCAGTCAATTCTATAGTACCCAAGAAGAATAAGGAATTTATCTCCAATGAATACCCCAAGATAATGACTTGGAACTTGATGTCATTGCTTGTGATTGCACCACATACAGCATTCTAAATCTAGCTTGGCTGCACATGCATTGATAGACTACTGTGTTGAATCTACCGAAGACATGACAATGATTTTACAGTTAAGAAGAAGATCCATTTAATAAGTAGTACAAAGTTAAAAATACAACAAAAATATCATTTTTATATACAACACTCTTAAAATACAAAAGAAGTGCAGCGTTCTAAAGTATTTTGGCAAGTGACAAAAATATTGTAATAAATACAAAATACAACAAAATCCATTGTTTCACTAATCAGAATATAAAACTTCTCTCCAGCTTCCAGCTATCGCAAGTCAACTTCATTGAATTGTCTATCAAATATGCTTCTTAGAAGATGTTTTGGCCTGAAAAAAATAGGTGCCAAAAGCAGTTGGGGACAGTTGAAAAATAACTTACACATCCCTAAAATCTTTAACCTAAAATGACACACTTTAGACATAAATGATATGTAAAATTGAAATAAATATGAATTGTTGAAAACACCCAAAAATGAATTCATGTACAAGAATGATGCAGTTTGTTGGAAACAAGTTTTATTGGTTTATAGTTGTTGGACCATAGTTCAAGTCTTGGGACAAAATGTAGGCTATAGCTCCTCAAATCAACACCATCCTGGGTTCTCATAACTTCACAGCCCATTGCCCACTAAATATTTAAAAATAATTTAACAACAAAGTATGTTAGTTTTCTTACTTAGGGATAAAATCATAAAAGGTTGTTCGTTGATACAGCCCATCGCCCACAAAAAAAAAATTAAAATAACTTAATCAATTTAAAAAATACTTTTCTACTTAGGGTTAGAAGCCTCTCTTGTTTGATATAGAATTTAATTGTTGATATATAATTCGATTGCAAAAGTTTCCTTCCTACGATTATTGCCAAGATGATGACTCATGTTCAAGCCCAACTGTAGTACTCCATTAAAAAGTTTGATGCACATCTCCAAGAAGCTTGGTGGTGGCTAATTAAACCTACCTAAAACATGGTACACATTGGAATTGATTACATACACGATTATTCCAAAAATTAAATCAAGAGTCAAGACAATTTAAGCTAATCTAATGTTGTATTTAGGCCTTGATAGTTGGGGGCAAGGGAAGGCTTGCACATTCTATTTGGTTGTATGTTGTTTCCAAGCTTACTATGGTAATTTAGATTTAGAATTTTCACAAACTAAGTTCACTAATGACACTAATCCATTAAAACTGCCAAACAATTATGGTGTACTGTAGCCATTTGGTTGGTTCGCAGATAACCACTCTATCAATAATAGGCACCAATAGCCAATGTAGATGTATGTGTCCATTTTGTTATTACACTAGAGCACAAAGTAAACAAGAGGAAATGTATCAAAGTGTTGTTTGCATTAGAAAAAAAAAAATCTACCATGAATTTGTGGAACAAGGATGGAGAAAACACTTGCCCACTTCAACCTCTTTATCCTTCTTCTTTCTCCATCAGAGGTGGCAGGAAGAAACTCAGCTTCGTCAATCAAACAGGCATTTAGAAAGGTAGTGTCCAAAGTACGAAAGAGGTTGCCATGAAAAATCATAGATAAGTGCAAATTAGATACCAATGGATAGAGAAAGAATAAGGATAAAAGCTTCAGACCCAGAAACTTGCAGCTGCCATAAAACTGCTCTTGCTTGGTGCAATTATGAATGGTTGTATAGGGAAAACAGAGATTACAAACCTTGGCTCACTTGTTGAAGAATCTTGGACTGTAGTGATTGCATGACATAGACAAAATGAATTTGTTGAAAATGTTTTTTTAATTACCTTTGCTGGCAGTCTTTGTGTCTACACCAAAATGGATGCATTGTAATAGGATATGGACATCCAATAAAGAATAACGGGAGAAGGATTTTTGTCAGCTATAATGTTTGGAAATGCTCGAGTACACATGTTTGCAAAATGTGGATGCACAAACAAGGCAATGAATTGTTTGACATAATGACTTACAGAAATGTGGTCTCATGGAATGCCATCGTTTGCAGGATATGCACACATCGGATTTTTTTAGAGGATTTACAAAATAGGTCATGGTTTTCACCATTATATAGAATTTTATTAATTTCTTCTACCACTTCTTTAACCAGTGTTGCCTCAACAAAATGCTCTAGTTTTACACCAATGATATCAAACTAGAATTTCGTAAAGGCATTGTCCAAAGTAGGAAAGAGAATGCCAATAAAAATCATAGATAAGTGCAAATTAGTTATTAGTGGATGGAGAAAGAATAAGGATATAAGCTTCAGATCCAGAAACTTGTAGCTGCCATAGAATTACTCTTGCTCAATACAATTATGAATGACTGTATAGCAAAGAAAAGAGATTCATTCTATGATAGCAAGAACCTATTAACCACTTACAGAGATTTGATGTCATTGAGAAAGTTATATGATGCAACTGGCTTCTGCGTGCAGCCATCTGTCTGGTGTGTTGGTAATGCATATCGCAGACGGTGTGCTAGTAATGCATGCAAAAAGTTTAGAAATTTGTTTAAATTTTTGCGCAGTCCAATCTTTGACTGGAGTAGTTTCCTTTCATTTTACAAATGGAATAGAGTCTTAACACATTGATAGGCTTAGGACAAGCTAGTAGCTTTATGTGCAGCCTTCATAGAATACTATCCTTCCAACCTTAGATCTATAATTCTAAGCAGTTTCTTATCCACTCTTACCAGGTTATACTCTTTGCTTCGTCTGGTCTTATCCATTAATGGCCTGCCAAGAAGCGACTCTAGTAATACAACACCACAACCATAGACATCACCTCTAGCTGTTAGGTGACCTGTAAAACCAGAAGACTAATTGTTATGGCTTGTTCATTATTGACAATAGCACAAAGGTATTATGAATCCTTAAGTGTCTCATTCTGAGAGGCCAGATTTTTTTTAAGCTCCAGTAGCTTTGAAAATTTATAATGCTATAAATTATTAGCGACTTAAATTTGGATGAGAAAACAATCACATTTGTAATAGTGATGAATTTAATAAGCAAATTTTACCATGAAAGCTCAAATATAAGCACCCTAGAGCTCACCAGTCATTGCATACCCGAGTTGCATAACCATATGTACCTGTCACACGAGTGAAAATATGAATTTGATCTCCCTCAGGACCATCTTTTGCAAGTCCAAAATCTGAAAGCTTGGCTGTATAATCCTTAAAAAACAAAGTGAGCATCTAGATAGCTGCCAGCAAGCATAATAAGGTGTGAAACATGCTACTGATCGAATGGCTCTTCTACCACGTGGGTACCTTATTCCCCGAGTTCTCTGCCCCATCTTAAACATTAGAATTGTTTTTAATTTTTTCTTTCTGCTCGCTTTTAATTGGCCACATGATTATTTTCTTCAAATCTCTAAACAAAAAATCCAAAACTGGCCAAAACTGTTGTTGGACCATATCAAACATTACAAGTGATGTTAATTTTTTTTTTGCTCGCTTATGATTGGTGACTCTTTCAAATTTATAAATGATAAAAGTCAAAAACCCCACAAAAATCTCACCATCCAATCAGTGAATTTAGAGAAAATAACAAAAGCAACATTTTAATAGAAAAATTCAATAGCACCATAGCTTAAAACTTTTACCCCATTCTTGAAAAAGCTTTAATTAGAAAAACTACCCACCGATTACATTAGTCTCCACCTATAAGGCAGGGACTAAAAAAGTAACAAAACACCACAACATACATGTGCCATGTCTGAGATGTATATGCTCTACTCTCGGCTCCCCTGCTTTGTATCTCCAATGAAACAATAATGTTGGTCTCTTCCTCAATTATTGAATAATGCTACTCGCTTGATTTAAATCATGATTATATATACCACCTTATCGTTCTAGCCATCAGCTACAAATATGCTAGAGCACACTATTGTGGGAGTATATATACTGCCTTATCATTCTAGCCATCAACTACAAATATGCTAGAGCACACTATTGTGGGAGAGCTAAAAGAAAGTGTAGTGGCCAAATAGAAAAAAATCACACTATAAAGATGAAGATATAAATGATTTACAAATAAAAAAAATATGATCTATAGATCATCTACACATCAAAATAAAACTCTTGTATTGATCAAAAAGTAAGAAAGAAATATTTATACATCATGATATAAAACTAACTTCTACCTAATTAGATATAGCTATCCTCTAAACATAACTGAAATCTAAACAATGTTTATAATCCAACATTCACCCTTATAATAAGCATTGGAGAAAAAAATGGTTATTATTCTCTCCCCCATAATGAACCTTTTGAAGAGAATAAATGCTCCAAAAGACATGCTGTAGCACTCTTGTCATCTCCAATCATCAATGCATTCATTCTGCAATCACAATCTGGGGACCCATCACGTAATCCAACCATAAACCTGCAACTTTCCTGATGTCTTACAAGACAAAACTTGTCACTCTTCGCAAACTATCAAAATTTTCTTGATCACTCTCATCTTTGACAAACAAATATTGATGTGTGTACAACCTTTTCAACATACCTATGATATTTTTCTAACCTGATCCAAAACTCCATCCACAGTTCATCTGTATGCATTCTGTCATATATGCATTTGTCTGCTCTCTATGCTAACACAACTTTTTAGAATGATTTTTTAAACCACAAATGCGACAAGGATGTATATCCCAACACTTATCCATTGCATGTCCTTTCCTGTGACAATGAGAAAACTGCACACATCACATTCTTCGAACTAATTTGTTAGAATTTATAACACCATTCCCTTGACTTGTGACATAATCCAAACCTTCATATTTTGGCCTCCTAATTGATTCAATTAGCTCTGTGATTCCTTGTGCATGTTTACCTAACCCTTGACCTGTATATCCCATTCTTTGCATAATTTTGAAACCAATATTTGTCTTAGTACAACTAATAGGATTTTCACATTCAAACATATGATCATGTTCATCTTCACACTTTTCATCATAAACAACTTGAGTGATATTACACAAACCAATTGATTGATCAAAAGAAAAACACAACTCTTCTGTGCTACAAGAAACATCACAAAATAATGTGTTTGATTTCAATTGATTGTTTTGTGCCCTCAATATAGATATCTCATCATTTTGCAATCGATTTTTCTCTTCTAACTCTTTCAGCTATTTTTCCAATTCAACATTTTTCTTTTGAATTTCTTCAAACTATTTCAATTTAGCTTGTAATTCATCATTTTTTGTGTGGACATCCTCCAATTCATCTCGAAGGTTAATAATTTCACACAAATGTTCATATTTTTTCTTCTAAACATCCTTAATATTTGCTATCAATTGAGAATTATATTGTTTAACTTTCAATAGTTCTTCTTCTAAAATAAAATTTTCCTTCTTAATTCTTTTACTAGATTTTTCCATTTTGTAGACAATACACCCTTACTAACAATATTCCACAAACCTTTGAATTTTTTTAAAAACAATAGATATATATCTTCAATCTACATACAATCAAATCTAAACTCTTGTTATCCTTATATGTCCCATTCCAAAACCAAATAGCACAAACTGTAACCCTCCATATTTGAAATATGTTCCTAACACCTTTATAACCAATCCTTCAGTCAACCCCAAAAATAAACAAACCAACCAACATTCTTATATTTGCATACATCCAAACTACAATGTAACAAACCAAATAAAATTTACCAATGACAACTCTGATGTCGACTGCTTCAATTCTTATTCAATCCAAAAAACTTCAAATGACATGTAACTGACAGTTTCCAGAATTTCCCTTTATTGAACCTTAAAAGAAACAACACTCCTCATGTCTGTTATTTCCTTATTCTGAAAATACTGTGAATAAACTTCTTCTCTACATACAAATTTTGACGCAAAGGCACAACATTTTTTTTAAATATCAAACAAGATTTCTAGACTGCAATATTTAAACTCATATCCATTCCTTCTTTGCAGTTACACCTATTCCACAGACTCTTGTAATCATTAATCTTCCAAACAATAAATTCATATCATGATCAATTTATATTGTACCAACGAGTATTTTTCAAAAATTACCTCAAAAAATGTATCCATCCAGATACACCAGAGTTTGGAATGAGAAAGTGTTGCATTGATTTTTTTGTTTCCCACACACTGGAGTCTCCCTTTTGGATGTTACGTTGGTTCAAGGATTTATTTATGGTAGATGACTATGATGCTTCCAACATCTCCTCTCTGCAATTCGTTTTCTATGTGAATTCCTTCACCCTTCAGATGGAATATTCAACGCTTTCTCACAGTAGTTTTTAACGCCATATTTTATCAACATCTCCAAGCTAGTGAGAACCTTTGCAATAAGAATAGTTTCACTACCAAACATTATGCCAAATCCATACATGCTAGTTATGATCTTGTTTCTTTGTTTTTACTTCCAGATCCATCAACTTCTAATGCTCAGGCATAGGAAAACTTATCAGAAAATAGTTGTTCCTTTAATCTGCATTCTTCTACACTTCTCTTGCCACTCTTCAGAACGTACCTTTATCGTGTCTTCATACTCCTAGGCAAAAGAGGCTGGGAAAATATAATGCCTTAAAAAAACTCCTTTTTTCTTTGTCGATTGTGAAGGATCAGGCAGAGATAATAAAATAATTTCTTTAACACAGAACAGCCATCTAAGTTTTTTGCTGCTTCAGAGCAATTTTATTCCTTAAAAAACTTCCTTTTAAAATACAAACATCCAGCTCATATAAGCTTACGGCCGAGGCACAAAAATTAAATAGTCTTAAAAACCATTACAGATGCCAGCAAAGGAAACGATAAGCACAGTCCAATCGAATTTAAAACCAAGTCCTTATACAAATAAAAACAGTCCTATAACATAACTGTTCGCCAGCGCAAAACCAAAAAGGACAGAAGCCATCAAAAATGAGCATCACCCGCGTTACCACCGACGGTTATGGAGAGGTCGCGGTGATGACGGTAGAAGAGCGCACACACAAGAAGGAGACCCACCGCATTACCGAAGCGGTTGAGAAATAGACCGCGGTGGACGCGGTAACGACAACGACACAGTCGAACCAACACAAACGAAGAGCACCACGCTACCACCGACGGTTAGCGGACAGACCGCGGTAGAACGGCAACGTCGTCAACGGATGAAGCTTGGAGCGGAGACAGTCACTGCGGTACCGCTTGCGGTAAGGAGGGTAACCGCGACAAAGCGATAGGGACTGCCAGGCGGTTAACCGCGCAACTGGAGGAGATTGGCGGCTAAGCCGCGGTAGCGAGGTGAACTCAGGAGACTGCCATCGTGACTCTGTCAGCTGTGGAGCGCATGACTGCGGTAAAGCGGTAGGCTGTGGAAGCGACGCTCGTGAGACCGCGAAGAGGAGAGGGAGTGGCCACGGTAGCCCGGTGGACTCTGCAGAACCGTGAGCCAATGAAGAAGAGGGCACGGGGGTGCGATACGAGCTGACTGCGACTGCCTGCGTTGACTGGTCAGTTGACTCGTGAGTTGGACGAAGTTCTAACAGATTGGACTCTCACATATAGTCATCAACTCTTCAGATTGGATTCTCCAAACCCTATCGTGGGTCGGGCTTAAACATCACACACTAAGCTAACAGCTTGGTGTGTGGGCCTCTCTTTACGGCTACGGTGCTACCTTTTTCTGTTTCCCAGTTCCACCCACATTGAATTGGTACGGTAAAGGTAAATGTTCGTTTCCATCCACATTAAATTGTACCATCCCATCAGCTCCATATGTATATAAGACAACTTGGAATGGTGTGTGTCATTGAAGTTCTTAGTCAGCTTAATTTTATGAAGCTTTGAAATAATGGCATTGAGTTGTCTTTTACTGTCATCTCTTAGTTTGAACTCTCCAAAGAACATTTCTTATGGTGTTTAATGTTAATTATGTAGAGAGAAAGGTATATTATTGAAATATTATATTTATATATTATTTTTTAAAGTTCCATTTATAGAGATTAATAAATATTGTAGTAAATAATAATTATGATATAGATAAAATATATTTTAGTACTAATTTATGAATTTGGTATTGTAGAAAAATTAAAATATAGAGCTTTTTTGAATTTTAGTTTATTATATCTATATAGAAAGTTTACTTTTATTTGATTTTTAATTTTTGTTATGTAATTTACAAAAAAAAAAAATTGAATAATATATCATTTATTATTTTGGTCATTCTTTTGTTTTGATTTTACTTTGAAAATTGCAGCAAATATTAAATGCGTGTATGTTACTTTTTAAGAATTTTGGGTATAGAAATTGATATATATATATTTTTAAATGGTATCTTCACATTTAAAAAATAAATATTAACAATTTCCCTTTCCATTGTCATTGTTCTCAATGTAAACCAAATAGTTAAGTCAAACTAATAAATAAATCAAATTTAGATAAAAATATGATTGATTGAAGGATAGGTATTATTTTTTTTATTTTTGATACTATTTAGAATTGAATAATACATATTCCCAATATTCAATTGGGTAGTTTCACTTTAGAAATTTTGTAGAATCGTCATTCCTCTCTCTAGGATTCAAATAGTGACAACATGTTTGATTCCACACAATGAATTTTATCTCCTACAATTTTTTAGTGCAAAATATTTATCAGAAGTAACTAGCTCTAGATGTTCTCTTCTTGCAAGAAGTGAAAGATCACTAGATTTTCTCTAGATGATTTTTTCTTGCTATTATCTAAGGACTTAAGCGAAAAATTATTCTATCCATCTTAAAGCATGCCCCACTAATCATCTAAGAACCCCTTATTCAAAGATAGGACCAAATGCAAAAGTAAGTAGATTGAGAAGACCCTATAAGTGAAATAGGTTTTGGCTACATCACATGGACTAATCTCTATAACAAGGCATAGTGTTAGACTAGGCCACACAATGAAACCCAATTGATAATAGGATATATATCAAGATAGGCATCCGAAAAATTCACCAAAGGAAAATTCACCGCCAACAATTCACCGACGAAAAATTCACCACCAAGTAAAATTCACTACCAGCAATGGCAGGAAATTTAATATTAATGTTGGTAGTGAATTTTCCTTAGATGAGTTGTTGGTGATGAATTTTCCTAGAACCATAAGAGAAATTTATCACATATTCTTAAACACTCATCTATATTTTTATATTTAAGTTTGATTCTCTATTACAATACACCAATTATCTAGAAAGTCAAAATTGTCATAGTATCAAAAAACAAAAAACAAAATCTATCCTTCAATTACTCAAATTTTTATCTAAATTTGATTTATTAATCAGTTTAGAAATGTCACCTACAATGACAATAGAAAGGTAAAATATTATTATTTATTTTTTAAATGTGAAGATACCAATTTTTAAAAAATATATATCAATGTATATACCTAATATTTACTGTAAATTTCAAAATAAAAAGTAAAATCAAAACAAAAGAATGACCAAAATAATAAATGATATATTATTCAAAAATAAAACTGTAAATTACATAACAAAAATTAAAAATTAAATAAAAGTAAACTTTCTATATACATATAATAAACTAAAATTCAAAAAAACTCTATATTTAAATTTTTCTACAATATCAAATTCATAAATCAGTTCTAAAATATATTTTATCTATATATAGTTATTATTTAATACAATATATATTAATCTATATAAATGAAACTTTAAAAACAATATACAAATATATAATATTTTCTACATTTATTAAAATAAAAATTAAATTAAAAATTACTCAAATATTAAATACTAATATTTTTAAAATTAATTAAAATTACAAATAAGAAAAAACTAATAAATAATATTAAAAATAAAAATCAAATTCATAAATCAATCAATAATATACATCTTTTTGTAAGTACTTTATGATGCACACCATTGGAAGTTGTATTATTATACGTATGCAACTGATGGGATGGTGCAATTTAATGTGGGTGGAAACGAACATTTACCGTATCAATTCAATGTGAGTGGAAACGGAAACGGATAGAAGTAGCGGTAAAGTGGGGCCCACACACTAAGCTGTCAGCTTAGTGTGTGATGTTTAAGCCCAGCCCCTTACCGTGTCAACAAACTTTTTGTGTTTCTCTTGATGCCAATGGATCACTTCCCTAGTGCTCTGATACCAAATGAAGGTATAAATGATTTACAAATCAAACAAATATGATGATCTACAGATCATCTACACATCAAAATAAAATTCTTGTATTGATCAAAAGGTTAGAAAGAAATATTTATACATCATGATATTAAACAAACTTCTACCTAGTCGGACATAACTATCTTCTAAACATAATTGTCCTCTAAACAATGTTTATTATCCAACAAAAGAAAGAAAAATTATAGAAAAATTGAGTTGGTATTGTCAATTCAGTGTACATGGTAAAGAAACTATTATAAGGAAATTGAAACCATCATTTTCTTTCACCATAAATGGAATTTAAAAATTTAACCCTCATACTCAATTTTAAATTATCTTTAGATGTTATCCTGGACCAGAACTAACTGTATCTAAAAATACCCCATTTAATATTAGAAGTATACAACAATGGCAATCTAACTTCCATCATTTCTCCCTTAGTATTTCCTTTGGTGTTGGTTTCTAAAGTAGAATCTATTGTTGTGAATGGTGGCTTCTCTAAACATGAGCACAATCGTGGGTTCCTTTTGTTTGCGGCTAAGGTTTCTGGTTCTCCTCACATGCTATTTGGAATTTTGTCTCTAGTGATTTGCTAGTCGTTTCTTCCCCACTTCCTTTCTCTCTTTTGTGCTATGTGGTGCTCAGGAATCTGAGCAAGTTTCATGCCCTATGGTAGCCTCTCAGCTAGTTGCTAGTCTTGTTGTTCAGGCCTTGGTTGATGGTGAAGCTGGTTAGGTGTCTAAGGCTTTTTTTTCTGATGTTGGAGGGCCAATGAAATGTTGGTGGAGGCTATGAAGGGATCGGTGGCCTTCCCTTCTAATGTGTCTTTGGAGGTAGTTGTGGTAGGTAAGGGGTTTCTTCTTTGTGTCCCTGATTTTGTTGTTGACATCTAGGGTTGAGCATTTTCTTGCTAGTTAATTTTTGGTCATTAAGGTTAAATATTGAGGTGTTTAGGAAGTGGTCTTAGCACAAATGGAATTCAAGGTATTATTTGGAGATTTTAACGAGAGGGGTGGTTTTTGAGGAGTGAAAATCATCAATGATTGACAACATCGGTGTTTACATTGATCTTTTGAGCATCCCTACCAATATTCGGCAACCATGGGAGTCATTCTACAAACCAGTGAGAGATTTTGATCCCTCCAGGCATATAACCAAGGGTCTATGAGTGCACCTCCTCCACTGAGACTAGAGAAAGCAAAAATTGAAGCCTATTAGAAATATAGGCAAGAAATTCATGAAATGGAGCTAAATTTTGAGGATGTGGAGATGGATGAATGGTGGGAGAAATTGTGGGATGAGGACAACGTGGAAGAAGCCCTCGTGGAAGAAGGGGGAAGAGGAAGATGAAGAGGGCACCACGATGAAGGAGCAAGAAGGTGTCTATGAAATACTGAGGCCAACCTCCTAGATTTCTCCCCAATATGTGGTTGCCCAGCAAGCAAAGCAAGGCACTTAATGACAAATGAAAGCAATGACTCTTCATCCCACAAGTGAGGTGATATTGTGTGGCTCTCCTTTTGATCCTAAAAATAAAAAAAACAGAGTGCTAAGTAAAGGGGCGCATCGTCAAGAGGAGGAAATTGGGGAAGAGGAGAGTGCATCTACACAACCACCATCAGTCATATGTAGCAAAAGGTAAGTTTCACTCCTCTTGTTCTCTCTCAAGATTCTTCTTTCTTCACTTCTTCCATGCTTTCCACCCAAGCATCTTCTAGACTTGCGACACTTTCCACCCCTCTTCTTGTGCTAGTTTCATCTTCTATGTTGGTGGTGCAAGTGTCGACTATTCCATTGTGTGGCTTGCCTCCTTTCTCGCCATCCAATTTGCCAATCCATCCATCTATTGCCATAGGAATAATGTCCATTTCCTTAGAGTGACAAGTGACCATTCCTTTTGGACTGCCACTAGGATCTCCCTTTGCTAGAGAAATAATACTATTGCCAAAGCAGTTCCATCAACAAACAACCAGAAAGGCCCGTGAGGCTCACCTAGAAAAGAGCAAGGGGAAAGAAGCAAAGACCATGGAGATGCCCCATATGAGGTCCTTGCATGACTTGACCCAAAAATATCTAATGATTTTCTCATATGACCCCTGCAATAATCAAGCCGCAAGAATAGATGTGACTAGGGGATTACTCTATTCATGCAGTAGGCCCGAACCTTACTCAGGAAAGGTTGGAAGACAAGGTTGAGCTAATGGAGGAAACTCAGAAGTCCATAACGATGGACTATTTGAAATCTAATCGCCACCTTGAGAAGAAAGAACAAGAGCTTGCGAGGGTGAAAAACACCCTAGACTGCTTAAGTTCCTAGGGAAAGGAAAAGGACACAGAGCTCAAGAAAATGAAGAGCAACCTAGAAAGACAAGATCTAGGCAGACCAAAGAGCAAAGCTACAAGTATAGGTGTTTGAGCTAATGGCCCAGGTTGAGAACCTAGTGAAGGAGAAGGAAATTGGAGATAAAAGGTTGCAGATGGAATTGACAAATGTCAAGCCAAGATCAATAATGTTGTAAGAATGGATAAAGGAATGAAGGTGTTGTCATTGATGTCAACTAGTCAATTAGTTATCTACTGGTTGTTGTTGTCATTAGTGTCATGGTTACAAGTTATTGCTGCACATGTTGAGGATATTGAGAAAATTGTATTAAAGAAATTTTATAGGTATTAAGTTGTTCCTCTAGGTGATGATCTGGTACTTGCCCCATGTTTGTGCAGTTTAGATATGTTGGTCATGGTTGTTGAAGGTTGTTGTATCCAGATTTTTGGCTATTGGTTCGTTGTGAAGTTTGAGTTGTGTTCACCAGCTATGAACTATATTTTTCTGTGTTCTAGTTGAGGTCTTGGAGAAATGTTGTTGGTCCAAATTTTTCTTTGATGAAGTCTTTTAACTTGTGGTTCTAGAGTTAAGATTTTTTGGTTGCATTGAAGATATTTTCTGTTTCTAGAAGTTTCGAGCTTTATTTTCCTATGTGTTTTACATTGGTTTGGTTGACCTTGCATTAAGAACTATTTTTGAAGTTGATGAAGTGTGTGATTGGGTTTCCCTCATTCTAATTCCACCCTAGGATGTTTGGCACTGACCTAATTTGAATTTGAAATTGGATGGCCGACTTTGGATCTTTTTCAAGGTTGGAGATAGTATAAATACAAGATGAGCTAGTAATGAAAAATGTACAAGAGCAAAGAAGGAAGATAAATGAAATAGTAGATGTGACATGGATGATATTTAAAAATTTTGTGTGAGTTGTGTGTGGTAGATCAGTCTGAAGCTTAATGTTGAGTTTTCAAATGCAATGAGCAGAAGGAAAACTCTATCATTCATGCAAGTTGATCAAGTAACTGTGGTGGAATTCTTTGTTGCATTGGGATTGTAGTCTCTCTATAATAAGTCCTCTTTGTCTTTTTTTTATCTCTATGGTAGTGAGCCCTTTAGGTTATAGCCCTATTGGATAGTGAGTCCTTATTTCAGGCAATGACCCTTGTTTCAGGCAGGAAGCCTTATTTCAGGCAATGAGACTTGTTTCGGGTAGTGAACCTCTTGTAATCAGTTTTGATATTCTCTATAGTGTAAGTTAATCCTTATCGTGGTTTTTCCTTCATTGGGTTTTCCACATAAATATGTTGTTATTGTGTTTATGAGTTTGAATTGAGTTTCTGCATTGGAATTTGATGATTAATCATTTAAGCAGTTTTAAGTATTAGTTTTGGTGATTGAATTAAAGGTTAAAATCTATGACAAATGATTCACCCCCCCTTTCTGTTGTCCTATTCAACAATTGGTATCAGAGCTTAACCACTTGAGGAAGGTCTGTGATGGCTAGCAAGATGGTCTTTGATTATCCGAGGTTTGATGGAACTAATTATGGTATCTAGAAAGTTTTGATGGAAGAATATCTGAAGTATTGTGGATATGAATTGGAGAAAGCATACAATAATCCATACACTTCTCCTACTAATGGTTCGAGTACACCTGAAGAGATTAGAGCACATGAAGTGAACAATAAGGAAAAGTTCATCTTGAAGAATAGTGTGGTACATTCCAAGTTGATTAAGGTTTAGAATTTGAAGACAACTAAGGAAGTATGGGATGCTTTAGAAAGAGCATAGGATGGAGATGAAAGAGTTAAAGAGGTGAAATTGCAGAATTTGGAAACATAGTTTGATCTTATACATATGTCTAAAGATGAAAATGTTAAAACTTATGTACAAAGATTGGATGAGGTAGTGACTGGAATGTGATCACTTGGTGCTACTATAGATGAAACCAGGATTGTAAAGAAGATTCTCAGAAATCTTCCTTATGCTTACAGTGAGAAGGTGAGTGTTGTTGAGCAGACTATATATTATAAGACTTGTACTAAGGATCTGTTGTTAGGATTTTTGACATCTTATGAAATGAGGAAGTCGAGTCTAAGAAATGGAGGCAAATCAGAGACTGCTTTTAAAGCTACACAAGTTGAAGATCCAGATGAAGAGAACTTTGATGAAATAAAAGATAAATTTGTGAGAAGAATGAGAAAAGGTTCTGATGAGTATGAAGGTGATTTTCCCTTTAAATGCTTTAGTTGTGGAGAAATAGGTCATAATACTGCAAAGTGTCCAGAAAAAGCTAAAAGGAATAAACAAAGATATGAGAAAGAAAAGAAAGGAAAGACTTACTATGTGAATGAGAATGTTAGTATTTCTTATGAGGATTTAGAATATAAAGATCTAGATGACAATGAATGCTTGTTCTTGGTGATTAATGATGAACCTACTTCTACTAATTCTGAAAATAGGTAAAGTAAAGCCCTCCAGAGAAGGAAAAAGAGAAAAATGAAGGTACGGTTATCTCTGCCCTACATGCTAAACAAGAAAATATTTTTTGGTTAGTTGATAGTGGTTGTTCAAATCACATGATTGGTGATAAGAGTAAGTTTGTTAAACTTGAGAAATATGATGGAGGCTTGGTTATGTTTGGAGATGATACTAGTGCTAAAATCTGTGGGATAGGTTTAATAAGTTTTGATGGCAAGCATCATACTAATGATTTTTACTATGTTAAGGGTTTAAGGAATAATTTGTTTAGCATTGGTAAGATTTGCAGAAAAGGCTATGATCTTGTTTTTAAGGATAAGAAATGTGAAATCCAGAACATTGATTGCTACAGGAAAGAAATTTGAAGGAAATATCTATCAACTTAAGGGTGTTGATGGATGATGCTTTATGACTAAGATAAATGACAGATGGTTATTACATAGGAGAATGTGTCACATGAATTTTGATAACTTGGAAAGGATTAGTGATGTTTAGGTCATGAGAGATTTACTAAGAATTACAAAGCCCGTTAATGCTATTTGCAGGAATTGTCAGTTTGGGAAGCAAGCAAGAAATCATTACATATCAAAGGAACAATCTACTATTGGACTATTGGATTTAGTTCATACAGATCTTTGTGGTCCTATGAGAGTGAGAAGTCTACTTGGTGAAAGGTACTTTATGCTTTTGATTGATGATTATTCTAGATATACATGGGTTACATTTCTTAGAGAGAAATCAGATGTGTTAGATAGATTCAAGCCATTCAAGACTACGGTTGAAAATGAAGTGAATTTAAAGATAAAATGATTAAGATCTGACAGAGGTGGAGAATTCACCTTCCATGAGTTCAATATGTTTTGTGAAGTGCATGGAATAAAGAGACAGTTATCTACCCCGAGAACTCCTCGATAGAATGGAGTTGTTGAGAAGAAAAATAGAACAGTTCAAGAGGTTGCTAGATCAATGCTTACAGAGGTTGGTTTACCAGAAGTTTACTAGAAGTTTACTAGAAAGAAGCTATTCATACTTTTGTTTATGTATTCAATCAAGTTCAAGCAAGAGAAAATATACAAAGACTCCCTATGAGCAATAGCATGGAAGAATTCCTACAGTTAAATATTTCAAGGTATTCAGATGCAAATGCTATATCAAAAGAGACGAGCAAAGTTTGGGTAAGTTTGATGCAAGAAGTGATGAAGGCATATTTCTTGGACATTCTACCAAAATCAAGGCAAACATACGTTTCAATAAAATACCAAGAAAGATTGCAGAGAGCTCGAATGTGAAGGTTGATGAAACAATGAAGAATTCTATTGATATTGATGGATATATGTCTGATGAACATGATTGTGCAAGAATAGAAGAAATTATGGAAGAACGAGATAAAGATGAGCAAGAGAAGCAAGATAAACAAGATGGAAGAGAAGAAGTGGATGCTTTGGTGATGTCCCCTAGGAAATGTAACGCCCCGCCACACAACCCTAGAGGAAGTTGCAATTAACTGCTCAAATGAACTAATTTTTTTTATTTTATTTTTAAGAATAATTAATAGGAAAGTTCACTACCCATTGCAACAACCTCTAAGGTTACGAGACCGAGGTTACTTATTAACCCACGAACAAAATTAATGAATTGAAACCACAACATTTAATTACTTAAGAAATTAAGTACACATACATTCCATACAAGATAAATTATAGCAAAGAATAAGAGATACCATAGGATCCCAAAGTACAATAATCTAATAAGGAGATTACATCTCTCATTCCCTGAATGAGGTAAATCCAATAAGCATGGTTACATATTACAACTTCCACCTCGATACAAATGAGGGGTAAAAAATAACAAGGGCAATCGAAATGAATAAAGCATAAAAAGTAACTGGATCCCACGAGCTCTCCAACTAGAAATCTCGTCAACACAAACAAGAAGAAAACCCAACGGAGTAAGGTGCATGCCACCCAACAAAGTGGAACCCAAATGACCACCCCCCATGCTAGGAGATAGTAACAAGGAATCCTAGACAAGACCAACTACCTCTAGACATAGGTTGAATCATAACTGAACCCAAACTGACACAACCAATCAGATGAACCACACAAGTACAACTCGAGTTCATCACAAGTACAACTCAAGTACAACACAAGTAAAACTCAACATGGTCACATTGCTACTAGATATAAAATAGAACAAGTATTTTAAGAAAACCATACACATAACAATCAAGTACCAACTACAAGTACACCATAACATTACTGACATGGATTACATTGCTTTGGTTATCACTCAAATAGACTACCTCTGAAGGTTACCCAATTTACCTCTCATGGCTTTGGCCCCTAACGGAATTCATTCTTCTACTTGACAACATGCCAGACATAACCAATCACAACGGAAACCCAATTGCGTACAACAAGACATCACGACCACTCCAACTCTAGGAGGAAACATAAAAGAACTCACTCCAACTCTGGAGGTAACAACGATAACAACGCCACTCCTTACAAGGAGCCACAAACCACATAATACACTCCTTCCACAGGAGGTACAAAACATCCCCGTTCATGGAAACCGGGTTAAACATTGACCTAACCTCAAGGACTAACCCAGGGAATTACCAAACGGTCGACCTTACAAAATGACAACCCCCAACCTCAAGGGTCCTCTGGAAGACTTACATATTACTGACTCTCACTTAACTCATTTCCCCAAACATGAACACAGAGGAAATAATCACGAAAGCAATTGTTAGGAAATAACAAATTTGGATATGCTAAATCCATTTCCCTTTAATATTCATTTCATAGTAAAGAAAACAATTGCCTTAACAAAACAATTAAATAAAGTAATTCATTGCCTTTCTAATTTACTGAGAAGGGGAAAACTAATTTTAATAAATAATTCAAATCCAGGATTACTTTCACAACCAACATAAATCCACTGCCTTTAATAAAATTCAATAGTTTATTGCCTCAATTAAACTAACTCAATATTGTCTCTTTTAGACTCAAGATAAAATTTA
Source organism: Sequoiadendron giganteum (assembly GCA_007115665.2). Classification (NCBI taxonomy): domain Eukaryota; kingdom Viridiplantae; phylum Streptophyta; class Pinopsida; order Cupressales; family Cupressaceae; genus Sequoiadendron; species Sequoiadendron giganteum. The sequence goes on along the minus strand of CM021110.1, from coordinate 106,906,369 downwards.
AACCAAATATTTAATCCTTAACTGGTTGTAAATACTAATAAAGCGGTTGCTTCTTCGATTCAAAACATATCATTTTAAAGTCAATTAATCTCACTATTAAACACATTTCTTTTAAATCCAATATTTGCCCTTTTCAAATATATTATTTTATAATAACATTGATAATTTGACTAAGAATTTAATAATTTAAATTTCTCAATTTAAATCTGCCATTTTAAAATCAACAGATTAATACATATATTTGAATATTTAAATCATCATTTAAAGATTTGTATATCTATTTAAATATTTGAATAATTATTTAAACATTTAAATTTTCTCAATTACCTTTAAATATACCCTTATTAGCATATTATTTAAAATCAGATATATCGTTCCATCAAATATAATATTTTAAAATAAAATAAATAATTTGATTAAGAACACAATATTATAAGTTCCTCAATTACATTTATAACCTTGCCATTTTAAAATAAATATCCTCAACTATATATATACATATATATATATACAATATATATATATATACATATCTAAAAGTTAAACAATTAATTTCATATTAATATATATTAATATTTTAATATTATAAAATATAATAGTTAATTATTAATTATATATTTTTAAATATATATAAATATAAATAGTCTATATATATATTAAATATACCATATATATATAATATTTATATATATATTATTATTATTGCATTTAAATCCGAGTCGGATTGAGGGCAAGCGAATGAACGTTCGTTGTTTTATGTTTTTTTTTTTATAAAACATAAAGTTTTTACATGCTTTGGGGAGGGGTTGAACCCCCAACCCTCCTCCCAGCGCACAGTCCTCATAAGAGGGGGGTTGCGCTACCTCATGAGGCAACGCTCCCTCCACTAAGTGGAGGGTGTTGCCTCATAAGGTAGTCGCACCTCCCTTGAGGGGCGATGGCGAATATAATCCCCGCCCCCCTCCCTCGAAATTTCCTATTATACATTTTTTTTTTAAAAATGTGAACCCTATGTTTTCCTGTTCGTTGTACGACGATTTTCACCAGCAAAAAAATAAATTTCAAATAATTTATATATATATATATATATATGTTTGTGTATATATTAACCATATATGTATACATATATATGTATATATAAAATATATATATATAAAAATAATTTCAACATAATGGTTTAATTGGAGAAGTTTTTTCCAAATATTCATCTATAGGTAAAATTATAAAATTTCCAAAAAATACCCAATTTTCACAAAGATTTTAACAATTAAAATTTCAAATAGATTTCTCAAATCCAAACATAGAGAAAGGAAAATACAAGCTATAGGAATCTAACATGGATTTTATCTTGCAATCAAATAAGGTTTAAATCCATAATTTCCAAACAACAAATCAAATTATGAATCCTTTTCAAAATGAACCAAATTTACTAAGAAGAAAACTTGGTTCAAAAAGCTTGAGAGATTGGAAAAATGGTGCAAGCCTTCTCCTTAGATCCAAGCTCCTCCCCAAAAATCCAACTGAGCTTCACCAGAAGACACCAAATCCAAAACCCACAGCCAACAATTTCCTCTCCCCTTCTCCATTTTCCAATTTTTTATCCAAAAATCCAAATAATAGCCAAAAAAAAGAAAAATATCTATTCAACCACCATAATCAATTTTTGAAAACAAAAAACAGAAAATATCTCAAAATATCTCTATTTTCAACCTTGCATTTAAAATTTTCCAAAAAAATGAAATTTAAATCCCTTTTCTTTAATTTTCAATTTCAAACAATAAAATCCATAAATTTCAAAATGAATAACTTAATTTATTTCAACACAATTAATTTAATTAATTAATTAAATAAATCTAATCCAAGATTAAATTATTTTATTAATTAAATTTAAATTAATCAATAAATTAAATAACATTTCTAACATTATAACCAGATTCATTTAATCAACAACTTAACTACATAGGCCATTATTTAACTTTTTCTAACTTGCAATTTAATAAAATTTAGGCAAATTAAACAATATTTAAGTCAACAGAACCAGACTAAAACCGACAACACACTATGACCAAGGTGATGACTTGGCATGGAAAACCTAGCTACTATCTCCCAATCGAATACCGTTGGGCAATGGACACGCTCAAACCTATGAAACCAGGTGGAGTCAATGTCCTATACCTGTCAACCTGCGAACAAAGAGTATGTTGCACATGTATATTTGCATCATATAAAACACACCGTGAAGAGGAAATCACGGAATCGCAGGGCGCTCGCAAGTGAGTGATGCAATCTCATCCCCTTCACGAATACAGTATTACCAACTGACGTATCGAACATCAATAATATAATCCAAACATAAAACATCATCAATTCAAATATTCACAATGCTAATCCTAAAGAATTCCATAATGATAACCTCTGAATAAAATACCATCACATCAAAATATCTCAATCACATCGCTTACAGACAACGATCAAGTAGTAACTGAGTACCAAAGTCAAGGTACTAATAGAAATGCAACATACAGGAAAAGAACACTGTTCGATCCAAAGAGCCAAATGGAGGGGTATTACATCCTTCCCCCCTAGGGTTAGGCCTACTCCTGGAAGCCTGCAAAAACCCCTAGTGCAAACTCCATACAATTACACAAGGCCAAGGGTTCCAAACTGAACCACTCCAAACCTCAACATAAAAACAACAACAACCTGAACCAAATACAACTCAACCAAGTACATTGCCAATCCATACAGACCAATATGGTGAAACAACCACCAACCAAGTCTCCAAAAACATATAACCATGGATTAACATACATAATACACACGCGCACCAATACACATCACTGGGAATCATCACAAGGCTACACAAGGGTCCATCTGGACACCGAAAAGTAGCATACCAATCCATGATAGAAGAATCCATGAACCAAGAACCAATATCCATCTCACATAATCCATAAGTCGAGAGCCAATATCCATCTCACATAATCCATATCTCACAATCAGTGGCTTGATGGTGTTAGGTCATACATAAAGTGAAACCATCCAAACAAGACCATCGTGACCTGTCTCTTGTTGTGTAAGGTGATTAGCCTCCAAGAGATAGTCATCACACAAAGGTGAGTAGTGGGTCTTAGCTACATAACAGCCTCCCATACCCCCATCCTCTACGTTTCCTACGTTTACTTCCTTGTACACACTCACCAAGTTCATCTCATACATCCTTGGAGAGGAATTCACAATACAACACATAGCCGACATTGAAAACAACAAGTAGGAAACTAGTTTAGCCACCAAAGATCATAAATAAATATCAAATAAAGATTCAATTTCAGCAATAAAGTAAGAAATGTGCACAATTTCAACACTAAATCAAATGTAACCACAAGAGTTACATGAAAATGAAGATCACAAGTGTGGCTAAACCATCACAATCAAATATAACAAATTGTTGGCCCTCACAATAAACTGCAAAATCATCAATAACCAAAAGAAAGTTCACAATCTTTAAAATTGCATTGTACAACACTGTGTGACTAGATACTAGCCACCAAACGAGGAAGGAGGAAACAACATCTAACTATCGCGATAGTCCCTCATGTGGTGTGAAGTGAAAACGCCAACCACATGGCATAGGGTGTACTCCTCGGCTACACCCTGCATTGCGTCAACACACAACATGGACATACGTCAATCGGAATAGGAACATATTGGTCATATGCTGCATGGTTGAGTGTCTGTGGCTCCGCAGAAGTAGGCACACGCAGAACACTCTCCGCATAGCGATACCTCATGGAGAAGGCAGATGCAATTACTCATTGAAGCCAGAGGTATACATGGCTAGGATCTACCCATATGCTACTCGACCAACATGGTCAAGGCAACCATGAGTATCCCTCTACAAGTGTTGAGGCCCCATAACGCTCATTGCATGAGTAGGCTAACAAAGAAAATCTCATAATGCGCCTTCATGTGTCTATGCACGTGGCATCGTGTCACACGGTATCATCACTATCACTATGTCGGAACATGAGTGGGGGTATGGCATCGTATCTCGTACATCATGTCGGAACACAAGTAAGATAGGGTATAAATACATGATGCAATACGATAATATCACTATGGGGCTACCGAGTCTCACCTCTCATACAGACGAGGTTTACTTGCTATGTCAGGTCAATGCCTCCATGAATGTCTAGGCATAGCTAAAATACCTATGTTGTTGTACTCAAATATGTGGGGATTAGGTTAACACTTATGGATCAAGTATCCTAATCCATCATAAGGGAAAGTAGTGGTTATGTTTCCTTAGTATTGGTTGAGCTAAGATGCTTTGTGTCACAATATGCATCCGATACACACTCCACCCAAGGAACTTGTGGCTGCTACTACCCCTTCACGGATTGAGGGTCTAGAGAACCAAAAGAAGAAGAACTACTCTTGGTTACTCTTATATATAAGTTTCAACCACACATGGGTTGGCCCTCAATCAGGTAACAAACATGCACACACACATAATGGTATGGTAAATCCCACACCAAAGTGTAACTTTTCCTCAAGGATGGGTACCAAGTATCACCATCGCATGGATACACGACGCAAGTACGGGGTATTCACAACTCTTGATAAAGATACAATTACTGGTTTCTTACATTTACAAGGGTAAAAATGCATACACAAACCCATAGGAACATCCAATTCCATAACCCATGGGATACGTAACAAAACTTTAGAACCATAACCTTTTATCAGGTTACTTTCACGCTACTCTTTTCCATAGAGTACATCATGCTAAGGTAAAAGCCATGATCATGTGATCACTTAACAATTCCACTAACAGATTCACAGGGACAACCTAGTGGGCACAATGTACCCAGGGAACCCAGTGTATGAACCTGAGGCTCTGATACCATGTGTAACGCCCCACCACACAACCCTAGAGGAAGTTGCAATTAACTGCTCAAACGAACTAATTTTTTTTTTTTTTTTTAAGAATAATTAATAGGCAAGTTCACTACCCATTGCAACAACCTCTAAGGTTACGAGACTGAGGTTACTTATTAACCCATGAACAACATTAATGAATTGAAACCACAACATTTAATTACTTAAGAAATTAAGTACACATACATTCCATACAAGATAAATTACAGCAAAGAATAAGAGATACCATAAGATCCCAAAGTACAATAATCTAATAAGGAGATTACATCTCTCATTCCCTGAATGAGGTAAATCCAATAAGCATGGTTACATATTACAACTTCCAGCTCGATACAAATGAGGGGTGAAAAATGAATAAAGCATAGAAAGTAACTGGATCCCACGAGCTCTCCAACTGGAAATCTCGTCAACACGAACAAGAAGAAAACCCAACGGAGTAAAGTGCACACCACCCAACCAAGTGGAACCCAAAGTCCCACCCCCATGCTAGGAGATAGTAACAAGGAATCCTAGACAAGACCAACTACCTCTAGACACAGGCTGAATCATAACTAAACCTAAACTGACACAACCAATCACATGAACCACACAAGTACAACTTGAGTTCATCACAAGTACAACTCAAGTACAACACAAGTAAAACTCAACATGGTCACATTGCTACCAGATATAAAATAGAACAGGTATGTTAAGAAAACCATACACATAACAAGCAAGTACCAACTACAAGTACACCATAACATTACTGACATGGATTACATTGCTTTGGTTATCACTCGAATAGACTACCTCCGAAGGTTACCCAGTTTACCTCTCATAGCTCTGGCCCCTAACGGAAGTCATTCTTCTACTTGACAACATACCAGACATAACCAATCACAATGGAAACCCAATTGCGTACAACAAGACATCATGACCACTCCAACTCTAGGAGGAAACATAAAAGAACTCACTCCAATTCTGGAGGTAACAACGATAACAATGCCACTCCTTACAAGGAGCCACAAACCACATAATACACTCCTTCCACAGGAGGTACAAAACATCCCCGTTCATGGAAACCAGGTTAAACATTGACCTAACCTCAAGCACTAACCCTGGGAATTACCAAACGATCGACCTTACAAAACGACAACCCCCAACCTCAAGGGTCCTCTGGAAGACTTACATATTACTGACTCTCACTTAACTCATTTCCCCAAAGATGAAAATAGAGGAAATAATCACGAAAGCAATTGCTAGGAAATAACAAATTTGGATATGCTAAATCCATTTCCCTTTAATATTCATTTCATAGTAAAGAAAACAATTGCCTTTTAACAAAACAATTAAATAAAGTAATTCATTGCCTTTCTAATTTACTGAGAAGGGGAAAACTAATTTTAATAAATAATTCAAATCCAGGATTACTTTCACAACCAACATAAATCCACTACCTTTAATAAAATTCAATAGTTTATTGCCTCAATTAAACTAACTCAATATTATCTCTTTTAGACTCAGGATAAAATTTAAACCAAATTTTTAATCCTTAACTGCTTGTAAATACTAATAAAGCAGTTGCTTCTTCGATTCAAAACATATCATTTTAAAGTCAATTAATCTCACTATTAAACACATTTCTCTTACATCCAATATTTGCCCTTTTTAAATATATTATTTTATAATAACATTGATAATTTGACTAAGAATTCAATAATTTAAATTTCTCAATTTAAATCTTGCCATTTTAAAATCAACAAATTAATACATATATTTGAATATTTAAATCATCATTTAAAGATTTGTATATCTATTTAAATATTTGAATCATTATTTAAACATTTAATTTTTCTCAATTACCTTTAAATATACTCTTATTAGCATATTATTTAAAATTAGATATATCGTTCCATCAAATATAATATTTTAAAATAAAATAAATAATTTGATTAAGAACACAATATTATAAGTTCCTCAATTACATTTATAACCTTGCCATTTTAAAATAAATATCCTCAACTATATATATATATATATATATATATATATATATATATATATCTAAAAGTTAAACAATTAATTTCATATTAATATATATTAATATTTTAATATTATAAAATATAAAATATATATAAATATAAATATTATATATATATATATATATATATTATTATTTTTGCATTGAAATCGGAGTCGGATTGAGGGCGGGGGAATGAAAGTTCATTGTTTTATGTTTTTTTTTTATAAAACATAAAGTTTTTATATGCTTTGGGGAGGGGTCGAACCCCCAACCCTCCTCCCAGCGCACAGTCCTCATAAGAGGGGGGTTGCGCTACCTCATGAGGCAGCGCTCCCTCCACTAAGTGGAGGGTGTTGCCTCATAAGGCAGCTGCATCTCCCTTGAGGGGCGATGGCGGATATAATCCCCCCCCCCCCCAAATTTCCTATTATACAATTTATTTTTTAAAATGCGAACCCTGTGTTTTCCTGTTCACTGTACGACGATTTTCACCAGCAAAAAAATAAATTTCAAATAATTTATATATATATATATTTGTTTGTGTATATATTAACCATATATGTATATATAAAATATATATATATATATATATATATATATATATATATATATATATATAAATAATTTCAACATAATGGTTTAATTGGAGAAGTTTTTTCCAAATATTCATTTACAGGTAAAATTAAAAAAATTTCAAAAAATACCCAATTTTCACAAAGATTTTAACAATTAAAGTTTCAAATAGATTTCTCAAATCCAAACATAGAGAAAGGAAAATACAAGCTACATGAATCTAACATGGATTTTATCTTGCAATCAAATAAGGTTTAAGTCCATAATTTCCTAACAGCAAATCAAATTGTGAATCCTTTTCAAAATGAACCAAATTTACTAAGAAGAAAACCTGGTTCAAAAAGCTTGAGAGATTGGAAAAATGGTGCAAGCCTTCTCCTTAGATCCAAGCTCCTTCCCAGAAATCCAACTGAGCTTCACCAGAAGACACCAAATCCAAAACCCACAACCAGCAATTTCCTCTCCCCTTCTCCATTTTCCAATTTTTCATCCTCCCAAAATTTTTATCCAAAAATCCAAATAATAGCCAAAAAAAAGAAAAATATCTATTCAACCACCATAATCAATTTTTGAAAACAAAAAATATCTCAAAATATCTCTATTTTCAACTTTGCATTTAAAATTTTCCAAAAAAATGAAATTTAAATCCCTTTTCTTTAATTTTCAATTTCAAACAATAAAATCCATAAATTTCAAAATGAATAACTTAATTTATTTCAACACAATTAATTTAATTAATTAATTAAATAAATCTAATCCAAGATTAAATTATTTTATTAATTAAATTTAAATTAATCAATAAATTAAATAACATTTCTAACATTATAACCAGATTCATTTAATCAACAACTTAACTACATAGGCCATTATTTAACTTTTTCTAACTTGCAATTTAATAAAATTTAGGCAAATTAAACAATATTTAAGTCAACAGAACCAGACTAAAACCGACAACACACTATGACCAAGGTGATGACTTGGCATGGAAAACCTAGCTACTATCTCCCAATCGAATACCATTGGGCAACAAACATGCTCAAACCTGTGAAACTAGGTGGAGTCAATGTCTTGTACCTATCAACCTGCGAACAAAGAGTATGTCACACATGTATATTTGCATCATATAAAACACACCGTGAAGAGGAAATCATGGAATCGTAGGGCGCTCGCAAGCGAGAGATGCAATCTCGTCCCCTTCACCAATATAGTATTACCAACTGATGAATCTAACATCAATAATATAATCCAAACATAAAACATCATTAATTCAAATATTCACAATGCTAATCCTAAAGCATGCCATAATTATAACCTTTGAATAAAATACCATCACATCGCTTACAGACAATGATCAAATAGTAACTGTGTACCAAATTCAAGGTACTAACAGAAATGCAACATACAAGAAAAGAACACTGTTCGATCCAAAGAGCCAAACGGAGGGGTATTACAGGAAACCTAAGTATGTACAGAGGAATCATTCAAAAAATAAGATTATTGGAGACAAGACAAAAGGCGTGTTAACCAAAAGCAAAGTTGTTGCTGAAGTAAATTTGTTTCTATTCTCTAAGATTGAGCCGAAGATAGTAAGTAAAGCATGTAAAGATGAACATTGGAAGGAAGCAATGAAAGAAGAAATTTTGTAGATTGAGAAGAATCAAACTTCGGAATTGGTCCCAAGACTGGCAGATAAAAATATCATTGGATCAAAATGGGTATTCAAAAATAAGTTGAATGAAAATGGAGAAGTTGTCAGAAACAAAGTGAGGCTTGTGTGTAAAGGCTACTCACAAGTAGAAGGTATATATTTTCAGGAAAAAATTTCCCCGGTAGCAAGAATGGAAGCTATAAGGATGTTCTTGGCATTGGCTGCTCATAAAGATTTCAAAGTCTATCAGATGGATGTCAAGTTAGTATTTCTGAATGGTGAGCTAGAAGTAGAAGTTTACATGGAACAACCGGAAGGATTTCAGTTAACAGGCCAACCAGATATGGTGTGCAAGTTGAAGAAAGCTTTATATGGACTGAAGCAAGCTCCTAGAGCTTGGTATGCAAGGTTAGATAGGTATTTGATTCAACAAGGATTAAACAAAGGTACGATAGACAACAATTTATACTTTAAGATTGATAATGACAAAATCTTGATTGTAGTTGTATATGTTGATGACATTATCTTTGGAGGAAATGAAAAGATGTGCAAGATGTTTGCGGAAGAAATGCAGAAAGAATTTGAAATGTCTATGTTTGGGGAGATGAATTTATTTCTTGGACTACAGATTAATCAAACAAAGAAAGGAATTTTCATTTCACAGTCTAAGTATGTGAGAGAGATGTTGAAGAAGTTTGGGATGGATGGTTCCAAACCGGTATGTACTCCTATGGTGAATGGTTGCAAATTGGGTAAAGATGATGACTCACCCAAGGCTTATCAGAGAAAGTATAGATCTATGATTGATGGATTACTGTATTTGACTGCTACTAGACTGGATATTATGCATGTGGTCTGTATTGTGGCTAGATTTCAAGAAGATTCGAAGGAAACACATATTGTTGTTGTTAAAAGAATATTTAGATATTTGAATGGCACTTTGGATTATGGATTTTGGTATCCTAAATATATCGACTTTACACTTAGTGCCTATACAAATGCAGATTGGGCTAGATGTATAGATGACAGAAAGAGTACAAGTGGCGGTGCATTCTTTTTTGGATGCAGATTGGTGGCATGGTTGAGCAAGAAGCAAGATTTAGTCTCCTTGTCTACTGTTGAAGTTGAGTATATTGCTACTGCATCTTGTTGTACACAAGTTCTATGGATAAAATAGACATTAAAAGATATCACAGTGCTATATGATGATCCTATTTCCATCTTTTGTGATAATACAAGTGCAATTAACATTTCGAACAATCCTGTGATGCACTCAAGGATGAAGCATATATCTATTAGATATCATTTCTTGAGAGAGAAGGTCATGGAGAATGAATTAAAACTTGAGCATGTTCCGATGAAGGATCGGATTGCTTATATTTTCTTGAAGGATCTTCCTAAAGATACTTTTGTGTATCTCTAGGATAAGTTAGGGGTTATTGACCCTCCTTTCATAAACTAAGATGCATTTGGAGATGCATTATTCCGGTGGATTCATGGTTCTATCTTTTTGGACTGATGTTTTGGTGGCTACCTCTCAGGGGGAATAGGTAGTTTCAAGTGTTGTCATTGTGAGTATTATGTTTTCATGTCAAAGGAAGATTCAATGAACATATCTTTTGTCTTTTCCATTAATGTCAAAGGGGGAGAGAAAGCATGTGAAAAAGAAAGAAAGCTAATAAGAGAAATCAGGTAATGAGGAAGATGATCTTCTAAGGGGGAGAAGCAAAAAGGAAAAATCTTGAGAAGTATATTCAGAACTAGTATGGTGTGTTTGATGGTTTTTCACATCATGTGTTGCCATCAATGAAAAGGGGGGAGATTGTTACAAGAATGAAGAAAGGAATGAAGGTTTTGTCATTGATGTCAACTAGTCAATTAGTTATTTACTAGTTGTTGTTGTCATTAGTGTCATGGTTAGGGGTTATTGGTTGCATATGTTGAGGATATTGAGAAAATTGTATTAAAGAAAGTTTACAAGTACTCAATTGTTGCCCCTATGTTTGTGTGGTTAAGATATGTTGGTCATGGTTGTTGAAGGTTGTTGTATCTATATTTTTGGCTATTGGTTTGTTGTGAAGTTTGAGTTGTGTTCACCAGTTGTGAACTATGTTTTTTTGTGTTCCGGTTGAGGTCCGAGAGAAATGTTGTTGGTCTGGATTTCTCTTTGATGAAGTCTTTTGAATTTTGGTTCTATAGTTAAGATGTTTTGGTTGCATTGAAGATATTTTTGGTTTTTGGATGTTTCGAGCTTAATTGTTCTATGTGTTTTACACTGGTTCACAAAATTTAAAAGACATAATCTAATTTATATAAATTAGTTTACATCTATTTAAGATATAGTGTATTCTATTTAAATATTTTTAGGAATTATTTTTATTTATGTAAGAGTTGGTAAAGTAAAACATATACTATCATTTTAAAAACATATGTTTTGAATAAATGTGTTATAAATTTGTTCGATGGAAATGTGTTGGTCAAGCGCAATAACAACTAGGTCCTTTCGCTAATAAGAGAAATCAGGTAATGAGGAAGATGATCTTCTAAGGGGGAGAAGCAAAAAGGAAAAATCTTGAGAAGTATATTCAGAACTAGTATGGTGTGTTTGATGGTTTTTCACATCATGTGTTGCCATCAATGAAAAGGGGGGAGATTGTTACAAGAATGAAGAAAGGAATGAAGGTTTTGTCATTGATGTCAACTAGTCAATTAGTTATTTACTAGTTGTTGTTGTCATTAGTGTCATGGTTAGGGGTTATTGGTTGCATATGTTGAGGATATTGAGAAAATTGTATTAAAGAAAGTTTACAAGTACTCAATTGTTGCCCCTATGTTTGTGTGGTTAAGATATGTTGGTCATGGTTGTTGAAGGTTGTTGTATCTATATTTTTGGCTATTGGTTTGTTGTGAAGTTTGAGTTGTGTTCACCAGTTGTGAACTATGTTTTTTTGTGTTCCGGTTGAGGTCCGAGAGAAATGTTGTTGGTCTGGATTTCTCTTTGATGAAGTCTTTTGAATTTTGGTTCTATAGTTAAGATGTTTTGGTTGCATTGAAGATATTTTTGGTTTTTGGATGTTTCGAGCTTAATTGTTCTATGTGTTTTACACTGGTTCACAAAATTTAAAAGACATAATCTAATTTATATAAATTAGTTTACATCTATTTAAGATATAGTGTATTCTATTTAAATATTTTTAGGAATTATTTTTATTTATGTAAGAGTTGGTAAAGTAAAACATATACTATCATTTTAAAAACATATGTTTTGAATAAATGTGTTATAAATTTGTTCGATGGAAATGTGTTGGTCAAGCGCAATAACAACTAGGTCCTTTCGCTAATAAGAGAAATCAGGTAATGAGGAAGATGATCTTCTAAGGGGGAGAAGCAAAAAGGAAAAATCTTGAGAAGTATATTCAGAACTAGTATGGTGTGTTTGATGGTTTTTCACATCATGTGTTGCCATCAATGAAAAGGGGGGAGATTGTTACAAGAATGAAGAAAGGAATGAAGGTTTTGTCATTGATGTCAACTAGTCAATTAGTTATTTACTAGTTGTTGTTGTCATTAGTGTCATGGTTAGGGGTTATTGGTTGCATATGTTGAGGATATTGAGAAAATTGTATTAAAGAAAGTTTACAAGTACTCAATTGTTGCCCCTATGTTTGTGTGGTTAAGATATGTTGGTCATGGTTGTTGAAGGTTGTTGTATCTATATTTTTGGCTATTGGTTTGTTGTGAAGTTTGAGTTGTGTTCACCAGTTGTGAACTATGTTTTTTTGTGTTCCGGTTGAGGTCCGAGAGAAATGTTGTTGGTCTGGATTTCTCTTTGATGAAGTCTTTTGAATTTTGGTTCTATAGTTAAGATGTTTTGGTTGCATTGAAGATATTTTTGGTTTTTGGATGTTTCGAGCTTAATTGTTCTATGTGTTTTACACTGGTTCACAAAATTTAAAAGACATAATCTAATTTATATAAATTAGTTTACATCTATTTAAGATATAGTGTATTCTATTTAAATATTTTTAGGAATTATTTTTATTTATGTAAGAGTTGGTAAAGTAAAACATATACTATCATTTTAAAAACATATGTTTTGAATAAATGTGTTATAAATTTGTTCGATGGAAATGTGTTGGTCAAGCGCAATAACAACTAGGTCCTTTCCATTCTTTCCATGTGATCTTCTGCTAGGCTTGTGCATGGCACATGATTTCCTTTTAGATCTATTTATAATAATTATTTGATTAAAGGATTATAATTTATATGAATATAATTCTAATTATTGATTATTTGTTTCAAATTTAAAATGATTATAAAATAGTTTTGATGCTTCTAGATTCGGTTGTGTTGGAGTTTTTCATCAACGTTTCCATCATCAATACTCTATGATCCATCATCAATACTTTCTCATCCTCTTCAACTCTCTATCCTGATGATGGATCACGGAGTGTGATCTGAAATGTCAATGAAAAACTCCAACACAATCGAATCCAGAAGCATCAAAACTATTTCATATGGATTGTGGAAATCTAATTGCATTGATTATAAAATAGCTATAAATATTGTAATCATCAATTATCAATTATATTATAGCTTTAAATGTGGTTAATAACTATTGAAAAGTTCTAATGATATATTTAATTAAATAATTATTATTGAAAATTGTTATTATTAAAATATTTATTTGTAACTCTTATTTTGTAAATATTAATTATGATTATAATCTTTATTAGAAATAGAGTTAGACTAAGGAATAAAAATAAGAGTTGAAGTTAGAATTATATTGTGGATTAAATTAGTATAACCATTATGGTTATAGTTACTCTTAGAAAAATGTAAACAATATTTCCTTTAACCACACTTGAAAAATTATCTTAATATTAGAATTAAAGTTAAAAATAAGTTTAATATGAGATTTAAGATTATTAGTATGAAGGTTACAATTATAATTAGTATTATAGTTTACATTATTTAATTTAAATGTATCTTTTTTTGAAGGAAACGTATCAGTCAAGCACAGTAGCGATAAAGTGCTTTTTATTCTTCTATTGGGCTCTTTTGCTAGGGTTCTGTGTGGCACCAAATTCACTTTAAGATCTATTTCTAATAATTATTTGATTAAAGTATTATACTTTATATAATAACTATAATTGTAATTAATAATTAATTAATTAGTGGATTCAAGTTTAAAATGATTATAATAAAATAGCCATTAAGTAATTATATTATAGCTTTTTAACTTTGAATAATAACTATTGAAAAGTTTAAATTATATATTTTAATTAAATAATCATTATTGAAATTTTTTATTATTAAAATAATTATTTATAACTCTTTCTTTATAGATATTAATTAAATTTTGATTATAATCTTTATTAGAAATTGGATTAGGCTAAGCAATTAAAATAAGAGTGGGAGTTAGGGTTAGATTGTGCATTAGAATAGGAATAAGGGATGTAGTTAGTGTTATGTTACCTTTAATCACACCTTATAAATTATCTTAATATAAGAGTTAGAGTTAAGGGTAAGTTTAATGTTAGAGTTAAGATTAAAGTTAGGGTTGGGGTTAGAGGGTTAGTATGAGGGTTACAATTATGATTAGTGTTACAACTAGGATGAATTATTTTATTTATTTAAGAGTTGGTAAAGTAAAACATATAATTATCATTTTAAAAACTTATATATTTTCAACAAATCTTTTAGATATGTATCTCTTTTCGATGGAAACTTGTCATCCAAGCGCAACAACCAAGTCCTTTTCATTTTTTCGCTCTTCCCGTAGGGTTCGTGGCACAAAATTCCCTTTTAGATCTATTTCTAATAATTATTTGATTAAAGGATCATTATTTGTATAAATATTATTCTAATTAATTAATTATTGGATTTAAATTTAAAATGATTATAAAATAGCTATAAATATTTTAATCGATTATTATACCTTTAACTTTAGTTAATAAGTATTGAAAAGTTATAATAATATATTTTACTTAAATAATTATTATTCAAAATTGTTATTAAACTAATTATTTATAATTATATTTTTTAAATGTTAACTATATTATGATTATAATCTCATATCATTTTAAAAACTTATATATTTTCAATAAATCTTTTATATATTTATCCTTTTTCAATGGAAATGTGTAATAGCAATAGGGCCTTTTCGTTATTCCATTGTGCTCTTGTGATAGGCTTGTCTGTTGCACAAAATTGTCTTTTACATCTATTTCTAATCATTATTTGATGAAATGATTGTTATTTGTATAAATATTATTGTAATTAATTAATTACTAGATTGAAATTTAAAATGATAATAAAATAGGGGTGGAGGGCCTAGTTTGATTGGCTAAAGCATCTTGTTGTATGTAAGAGGTCATGAGTTCTAGTCTCTCCTCCATCTGTGTGGTATTGAAGGGCGTGTCACCTTAGCATCACCAATCACATGAAAAGGTTTAACTACTAGATACTAGGGTTTTAGAGTTAGGCAATGCATGAAATAATAGACTTGTGTGTGGCACAAAATTCTCTTATAAATCTATTTCTAATAGCTATTTGATTAAAGGATTTTATTATTTGTATAAATATTATTATAATTAATTAATTATTGGATTGAAATTTAAAATGATTATAAAATACCTATAAACATTTTAATCCATTATATTATACCTATATGTCTAATGTGAATTTAATACATTTTGAATATACAAAATGATTTTGCTAATGCAATCTATTAATGTATTAATAAATATAGAATATAACAATTACTATAAAAGTACTAGTCTTTGACCAACTCATTAACACATAGGAAATCTATATGTTTCTTTATACTTGACTATGTCTTTTGCTATAGCAAAACATGAATTGATAAAATAAATAAATAAATAATACAAGCTAAAAACAAAGTAGACATTTGCTACATGGAGGAATGATTGTGTTTAAATTTCAAAAATATGTTTTTGAAAGTTAAAATGTTAAAAGAGGTGACCTACTATCTAGCTGCTTTGTTTTGTTAAGCCATTTTGTATTGTTGTGAACTTTACCAGTTTGTAAAGTCTCAGTCAGATGTCTAGGCAATCATATAGTGGAAGTTTTTGGAAATATCAATTCTAGGGGTGGTTGTGAAATATTTTTGTAACTATTTATTCTTATATAATATAAATACAAGTATTGTTCCTTTTTAAAATCCTTAAAAGAGAAAGATATTTCATGCATGCTTTTATAAATTTTTATTCAAATTGTACTTGTACTTGTTTTCTTTAAAAAATGAAATAATTTGAACGTGACAACTATTTATTCAACTAATATCGATAATGATTAGAAATTAATTTACATACATGTACACCTTTTTTGAGATTGATGAGGTTTTCATTATTTATACCTTCCTTACATAAATCGAGGCAAGTAAGATCAATTCCAACCTTTCAAAGTAACTATTAATTGTTAAAAAATTATAGTTAAGTCAAAAATGAGAGACACTACTCAAGTAATAAAGAAAAGATAATGGAGCGATCTAAAATAGTATTGAATTTATTACCATAATAAATACAAGTACTGTTCATAGAATAAGAATAATAATTACTTCAATTTGCACTTATCTTATATGTTTTGAGCAACACAGTAGAAAGCTTGGAGTAAACAATTGGAAAGTCGTCGTTATCAATATTTTTAATTCACTTGCTTTTTGTGACCATTTTACGTGGTGTTGCAAAAAAGCATATTGCAAGAATTTAGTAAAAAATGCATTTTGGTAATGCCAAACTATCGCACTATGAAGTTGGGTTCTGAAAACACTCTAGTTTTCAAGTATTTTGTAATTGTGGAGGGAATGACACATACATCTAGTGGCTTTCAGTAAAACATAAAAGATTCCATAGCTTTTTTCATAGGGAAAGTAGTGTATATTGATTTGAGGTAACTTTAGTATATTTTTGCATTTTAAAAATCTATAAACAAACTTTTGTAATTTATCTATAATTTTTCTCTTCGAAATTTGAACACTTATTACATAATAAATAATCTTATAGAGTAATTTTCTTTGTTAACTATTTTTGACAACAAAATAGGAAGTTTGTGTCAAACTACTTCTTTGACAACTTCTTGTAGATTGTTGTATTAGTATTTTTTTGGATAAGACTACTTATGACATGGTTGGACCCCCACATCATTCCTATTTTACTGCTCCTATGGAAATTGATGGAGTTACCTATATGGATGGTTAGGGAAAGACTAAAAAGGAAGCCAAACAAAGTACGGTTGTTCTAGTTTGGCATGTACTTAAACAACACATTATTTTGCACTGTTAGTATTTTTGTTTTTTGTATGTCAATAATAGAATAGAAAATCGATCACACAAATTAACTATTAATGTAACAATGTTAATAGTTTTTATAGTCCATCAAATAATTTAAGCCTCTTAAATTTATTGTAGGTTGTAACGGTTACATATTCAAGTTTAAGGGAATGTGGACGAGAGTGACATCATTGTGAAATAATGTCAATGATTTAACTAATATAGCCTTTGTACAATGTTATATATATTGAATTAATTTAGACTTCAATTAAATACATTCTTTGTAATAAAATTATTTAACATTATTTTGGAAAAAAGATATAATATAGTTATTTCCAATTTTTAGACTTTTTTTATATAGATTTAGCATCATTTATAAAAATATCTAGTTTTAAATAAAAAATCAACATACATTATCTTTGTATTGAAAAACCATATAAATGTGATTGTTTTTATACTTTGTTTTAGAATATTTATAAAACGAATCTAGAAACTTCTTTTGAAATTCTAGATTTTTGTATTTATCAGTATTTTTCAATTTTATATTTAGTATTATAAGAAATATGTAATAATATAAAGATATAGCCAATCCTATATATCATAGTTTGTATTCATCAATATAGTAACTATATGTAATCATTATTTATTACTAAATATATGAAATTTTCTATCTAAAAATAAGTACACAATTAGATATTGTATTCTATTTATAGCTCCAAAATAATAAAGAAAAAATTTATTAAATAAAATAATTGTAATGTAATGTGAAAGCAACTACAATTGCTAGTGTGAAATCAATCTATTATTTTACATATTTTTCGATTCAAATTTTGGTATTCAGTATTTTGGATGATATAGATATGCAGCTTGGATTACTTATGCCATATAGTAAATGTGCATAGTATTTTCAAGTACATAGTCACAATGTATAACTTTTTTATTTTTTTATTTGTCTTACATAGAGTTTTTTTTATAATGATGGGTTGTAGTGGCAACTGAAAATGTTTTGTAATGTTAAGATGTAAAATTTGTAACTAAAATTAATTTTAAAATGAATTATCATCAATTTAATTAGCTATAAACTTTTATCTCTTATTTTATCCTTTACCCTTATCAAAAAATCATTAAATAATAAATGTATAAATATACATATGGATATTAAATTTTGTGTATGAATAATGGTAGAACTATAAAGAATTTTAAAAATTATTTGTATAACTCAAAATTTGTGCAAAAATAAAATACTCAAATTCATAACATTTTGTTAGAAATGAAGGATGTTGTGTACATATCTATAAAGAAGATAATGGTAACAAAGGGTGAAGAAAATAACATGATGTACATTTTTCTACTTGTTCATCCTTAATCATGTAATTAATGTACCATATATTATGAATTAAAGTATGTAATAGATCTCAATAAATTACAACATAATTGATTGGTGGAGGTTTATAGGTAGATTTCAAGTATTGGTTATTAAATTTATATTTTTCAACAGTGAAATTGGCTTAAGGGAGCCATACCCTTTTATATTAATATCAAAATTAGAAAAAAATAGTTTGGTAAATTCTATTGGACAACCATGGTTGTATCACAAAAGTTTAAGTTCAAATTTTAATAGAATACTTAATAATATATCTTATAATGATTAATTTTATTAAAGTAACCTTGGGCATTGAGCAATAGATTGCTTTGCCACACTTTTAATTTGAATTGTTAGACACTAATGCAAAGAACTAGTTGACCTCCAACAAAGTGGAAATTTCATAATTATTTATAGTGGTGAGCACTATCATCTAGTCCCACTATCCTAATAATAAAATGTACCAATGGGCTATATAAATGTGGGTTAATCAAAGAATAGTTCCCATTGTCTAGGTGAAAATCTAGCTAGAGAATAACATCATCCATAAAAAATTAATTGAAATAATATATATTATTAATTATTAATATTATATTACATAATATTATAATATTATATAGATGAATTGTATCTTTATTTAGATAGATATATGTATAGTTGTGGAATAAATTTAATGTGCAAAAATTATTGTTTTTCTATTGGCATGATTTAATTTTAATTGGGGAAATGAAAAATATATTGACTCTAGTTAAATCTTGTTTGTTGCAAACAATATTTTAATGGGAATAGTGTTGATTCAAATAGTATATCTTCAAGTCAAGTTAATTATTGTTTTATGGTTATAATGAAATGAGGAAACAACACTTATTTTAAACAACGTATTTTGATTTATGTGAATAAATGGTTATTTTTATTATTATTTAAATGCCAATAAGGAAGTAAGGATTGAGTTGTAATTTCTCCCTTGTCTGGGAAAGGCGTATTTTGTATCGGTTATATAATGCAATAAATTCATGAATATTAGCATGAGGACATGGATTTAGAATATCCAAAGTAGATTTTAATTCTTGCACTGAATTTGATCTATTCGTGGTACCATTTGGGAAATGTGAGTCATACCGTTCGACAAGTCTTCCAGATGAGGTCTTTTAAATATGTGGGTTGTCGTGTCATGTTGTCAACCTGTTGTGATTTCTCTTGGATAGTGCATGAGGTTGTGCCTATGTTATACCCGGTTTCCACTAACGGGAATGTTTGTACCTCCTTGGTTTAGGAGCGGATTATGGGATTCGTGTCTCCTTGTAAGGAG
>CM021110.1:106560140-106886140 GCA_007115665.2 Sequoiadendron giganteum | reverse complement strand
ATATTAATTATATATTTTTAAATAAATATAAATATAAATATTATATATATATATATATATTAAATATACCATATATATATATTATTATTATTTTGCATTGGAATCTGAGTCGGATTGAGGGCGGGCGAATGAAAGTTCATTGTTTTATGTTTTTTTTTTTAAAACATAAAGTTTTATATGCTTTGGGGAGTGGTCGGCTGTGGCCGAACCCCCAACCCTTCTCCCTGCGCATAGTCCTCACCAGAGGGGGCTACGCTGCCTTATGAGGCAGCGCTCCCTCCATTATGTGGAGGGCGCTGCCTCATAAGGCAGCCGCCCTCCCTTGAGGGGCGATGGCGGATATAATCCCCCCCCCAAAAAAAAATTCCTGTTATACATTTTTTAAAATAAAATGCGAACCCTATGTTTTCCTATTTCGCTGTACGGCGATTTTCACCAGCATAAAATAAATTTCAAATAATTTATATATATATATTTTACATATATATATATATAACCATATATGTATATGTAAAATATATATATATATATTATATATATATGTATACATATATATGTATATATATATATATATATATAAATAATTTCAACATAATGGTTTAATTGGAGAAGTTTTTTCCGAATATTCATCTACAGGTAAAATTATAAAATTTCCAAAAAATACCCAATTTTCACAGAGATTTTAACAATTAAACTTTCAAATAGATTTCTCAAATCCAAACATAGAGAAAGGAAATGACAAGCTACAGGACTCTAACATGGATTTTATCTTGCAATCAAATAAGGTTTAAATCCATAATTTCCAAACAGCAAATCAAATTGTGAATCCTTTTCAAAACGAACCAAATTTACTAAGAAGAAAACCTGGTTCAAAAAGCTTGAGAGATTGGAAAAATGGTGCAATCCTTCTTCTCAGATCCAAGCTACTTCCAGAAATCCAACTGAGCTTCACCAGAAAACACCAAATCCAAAACCCACAACCAACATTTTCCTCTCCCCTTCTCCATTTTTCCAATTTTTTTCATCCTCCCAAAAATTTTATCCAAAAATCCAAATAATAGCCAAAAAAAAGAAAAATATCTATTCAACCACCATAATCAATTTTTGAAAACAGAAAACAGAAAATATCTCAAAATATCTCTATTTTCAACTTTGCATTTAAAATTTTCCAAAAATGAAATTTAAATCCCTTTTCTTTAATTTACAATTTCAAACAATAAATCCATAAATTTCAAAATGAATAACTCAATCTATTTCAACACAATTAATTTAATTAATTAATAAAATAAATCTAATCCAAGATTAAATTATTTTATTAATTAAATTTAAATTAATCAATAAATTAAATAACATTTTTAACATTATAACCAGATTCATTTAATCAACAACTTAACTACATAGACCATTATTTAACTTTTTCTAACTTTCAATTTAATAAAATTCAGGCAAATTAAACAATATTTAAGTCAACAGAACCAGACTAAAACCGACAACACACTATGACCAGGGCAATGACTTGGCATGGAAAACCTAGCTACTATCTCCCAATCGAATACCATTGGGCAACAAACATGCTCAAACCTGTGAAACTAGGTGGAGTCAATGTCTTGTACCTATCAACCTGCGAACAAAGAGTATGTCACACATGTATATTTGCATCATATAAAACACACCGTGAAGAGGAAATCATGGAATCGTAGGGCGCTCGCAAGCGAGAGATGCAATCTCGTCCCCTTCACCAATATAGTATTACCAACTGATGAATCTAACATCAATAATATAATCCAAACATAAAACATCATTAATTCAAATATTCACAATGCTAATCCTAAAGCATGCCATAATTATAACCTTTGAATAAAATACCATCACATCGCTTACAGACAATGATCAAATAGTAACTGTGTACCAAATTCAAGGTACTAACAGAAATGCAACATACAAGAAAAGAACACTGTTCGATCCAAAGAGCCAAACGGAGGGGTATTACAGGAAACCTAAGTATGTACAGAGGAATCATTCAAAAAATAAGATTATTGGAGACAAGACAAAAGGCGTGTTAACCAAAAGCAAAGTTGTTGCTGAAGTAAATTTGTTTCTATTCTCTAAGATTGAGCCGAAGATAGTAAGTAAAGCATGTAAAGATGAACATTGGAAGGAAGCAATGAAAGAAGAAATTTTGTAGATTGAGAAGAATCAAACTTCGGAATTGGTCCCAAGACTGGCAGATAAAAATATCATTGGATCAAAATGGGTATTCAAAAATAAGTTGAATGAAAATGGAGAAGTTGTCAGAAACAAAGTGAGGCTTGTGTGTAAAGGCTACTCACAAGTAGAAGGTATATATTTTCAGGAAAAAATTTCCCCGGTAGCAAGAATGGAAGCTATAAGGATGTTCTTGGCATTGGCTGCTCATAAAGATTTCAAAGTCTATCAGATGGATGTCAAGTTAGTATTTCTGAATGGTGAGCTAGAAGTAGAAGTTTACATGGAACAACCGGAAGGATTTCAGTTAACAGGCCAACCAGATATGGTGTGCAAGTTGAAGAAAGCTTTATATGGACTGAAGCAAGCTCCTAGAGCTTGGTATGCAAGGTTAGATAGGTATTTGATTCAACAAGGATTAAACAAAGGTACGATAGACAACAATTTATACTTTAAGATTGATAATGACAAAATCTTGATTGTAGTTGTATATGTTGATGACATTATCTTTGGAGGAAATGAAAAGATGTGCAAGATGTTTGCGGAAGAAATGCAGAAAGAATTTGAAATGTCTATGTTTGGGGAGATGAATTTATTTCTTGGACTACAGATTAATCAAACAAAGAAAGGAATTTTCATTTCACAGTCTAAGTATGTGAGAGAGATGTTGAAGAAGTTTGGGATGGATGGTTCCAAACCGGTATGTACTCCTATGGTGAATGGTTGCAAATTGGGTAAAGATGATGACTCACCCAAGGCTTATCAGAGAAAGTATAGATCTATGATTGATGGATTACTGTATTTGACTGCTACTAGACTGGATATTATGCATGTGGTCTGTATTGTGGCTAGATTTCAAGAAGATTCGAAGGAAACACATATTGTTGTTGTTAAAAGAATATTTAGATATTTGAATGGCACTTTGGATTATGGATTTTGGTATCCTAAATATATCGACTTTACACTTAGTGCCTATACAAATGCAGATTGGGCTAGATGTATAGATGACAGAAAGAGTACAAGTGGCGGTGCATTCTTTTTTGGATGCAGATTGGTGGCATGGTTGAGCAAGAAGCAAGATTTAGTCTCCTTGTCTACTGTTGAAGTTGAGTATATTGCTACTGCATCTTGTTGTACACAAGTTCTATGGATAAAATAGACATTAAAAGATATCACAGTGCTATATGATGATCCTATTTCCATCTTTTGTGATAATACAAGTGCAATTAACATTTCGAACAATCCTGTGATGCACTCAAGGATGAAGCATATATCTATTAGATATCATTTCTTGAGAGAGAAGGTCATGGAGAATGAATTAAAACTTGAGCATGTTCCGATGAAGGATCGGATTGCTTATATTTTCTTGAAGGATCTTCCTAAAGATACTTTTGTGTATCTCTAGGATAAGTTAGGGGTTATTGACCCTCCTTTCATAAACTAAGATGCATTTGGAGATGCATTATTCCGGTGGATTCATGGTTCTATCTTTTTGGACTGATGTTTTGGTGGCTACCTCTCAGGGGGAATAGGTAGTTTCAAGTGTTGTCATTGTGAGTATTATGTTTTCATGTCAAAGGAAGATTCAATGAACATATCTTTTGTCTTTTCCATTAATGTCAAAGGGGGAGAGAAAGCATGTGAAAAAGAAAGAAAGCTAATAAGAGAAATCAGGTAATGAGGAAGATGATCTTCTAAGGGGGAGAAGCAAAAAGGAAAAATCTTGAGAAGTATATTCAGAACTAGTATGGTGTGTTTGATGGTTTTTCACATCATGTGTTGCCATCAATGAAAAGGGGGGAGATTGTTACAAGAATGAAGAAAGGAATGAAGGTTTTGTCATTGATGTCAACTAGTCAATTAGTTATTTACTAGTTGTTGTTGTCATTAGTGTCATGGTTAGGGGTTATTGGTTGCATATGTTGAGGATATTGAGAAAATTGTATTAAAGAAAGTTTACAAGTACTCAATTGTTGCCCCTATGTTTGTGTGGTTAAGATATGTTGGTCATGGTTGTTGAAGGTTGTTGTATCTATATTTTTGGCTATTGGTTTGTTGTGAAGTTTGAGTTGTGTTCACCAGTTGTGAACTATGTTTTTTTGTGTTCCGGTTGAGGTCCGAGAGAAATGTTGTTGGTCTGGATTTCTCTTTGATGAAGTCTTTTGAATTTTGGTTCTATAGTTAAGATGTTTTGGTTGCATTGAAGATATTTTTGGTTTTTGGATGTTTCGAGCTTAATTGTTCTATGTGTTTTACACTGGTTCACAAAATTTAAAAGACATAATCTAATTTATATAAATTAGTTTACATCTATTTAAGATATAGTGTATTCTATTTAAATATTTTTAGGAATTATTTTTATTTATGTAAGAGTTGGTAAAGTAAAACATATACTATCATTTTAAAAACATATGTTTTGAATAAATGTGTTATAAATTTGTTCGATGGAAATGTGTTGGTCAAGCGCAATAACAACTAGGTCCTTTCCATTCTTTCCATGTGATCTTCTGCTAGGCTTGTGCATGGCACATGATTTCCTTTTAGATCTATTTATAATAATTATTTGATTAAAGGATTATAATTTATATGAATATAATTCTAATTATTGATTATTTGTTTCAAATTTAAAATGATTATAAAATAGTTTTGATGCTTCTAGATTCGGTTGTGTTGGAGTTTTTCATCAACGTTTCCATCATCAATACTCTATGATCCATCATCAATACTTTCTCATCCTCTTCAACTCTCTATCCTGATGATGGATCACGGAGTGTGATCTGAAATGTCAATGAAAAACTCCAACACAATCGAATCCAGAAGCATCAAAACTATTTCATATGGATTGTGGAAATCTAATTGCATTGATTATAAAATAGCTATAAATATTGTAATCATCAATTATCAATTATATTATAGCTTTAAATGTGGTTAATAACTATTGAAAAGTTCTAATGATATATTTAATTAAATAATTATTATTGAAAATTGTTATTATTAAAATATTTATTTGTAACTCTTATTTTGTAAATATTAATTATGATTATAATCTTTATTAGAAATAGAGTTAGACTAAGGAATAAAAATAAGAGTTGAAGTTAGAATTATATTGTGGATTAAATTAGTATAACCATTATGGTTATAGTTACTCTTAGAAAAATGTAAACAATATTTCCTTTAACCACACTTGAAAAATTATCTTAATATTAGAATTAAAGTTAAAAATAAGTTTAATATGAGATTTAAGATTATTAGTATGAAGGTTACAATTATAATTAGTATTATAGTTTACATTATTTAATTTAAATGTATCTTTTTTTGAAGGAAACGTATCAGTCAAGCACAGTAGCGATAAAGTGCTTTTTATTCTTCTATTGGGCTCTTTTGCTAGGGTTCTGTGTGGCACCAAATTCACTTTAAGATCTATTTCTAATAATTATTTGATTAAAGTATTATACTTTATATAATAACTATAATTGTAATTAATAATTAATTAATTAGTGGATTCAAGTTTAAAATGATTATAATAAAATAGCCATTAAGTAATTATATTATAGCTTTTTAACTTTGAATAATAACTATTGAAAAGTTTAAATTATATATTTTAATTAAATAATCATTATTGAAATTTTTTATTATTAAAATAATTATTTATAACTCTTTCTTTATAGATATTAATTAAATTTTGATTATAATCTTTATTAGAAATTGGATTAGGCTAAGCAATTAAAATAAGAGTGGGAGTTAGGGTTAGATTGTGCATTAGAATAGGAATAAGGGATGTAGTTAGTGTTATGTTACCTTTAATCACACCTTATAAATTATCTTAATATAAGAGTTAGAGTTAAGGGTAAGTTTAATGTTAGAGTTAAGATTAAAGTTAGGGTTGGGGTTAGAGGGTTAGTATGAGGGTTACAATTATGATTAGTGTTACAACTAGGATGAATTATTTTATTTATTTAAGAGTTGGTAAAGTAAAACATATAATTATCATTTTAAAAACTTATATATTTTCAACAAATCTTTTAGATATGTATCTCTTTTCGATGGAAACTTGTCATCCAAGCGCAACAACCAAGTCCTTTTCATTTTTTCGCTCTTCCCGTAGGGTTCGTGGCACAAAATTCCCTTTTAGATCTATTTCTAATAATTATTTGATTAAAGGATCATTATTTGTATAAATATTATTCTAATTAATTAATTATTGGATTTAAATTTAAAATGATTATAAAATAGCTATAAATATTTTAATCGATTATTATACCTTTAACTTTAGTTAATAAGTATTGAAAAGTTATAATAATATATTTTACTTAAATAATTATTATTCAAAATTGTTATTAAACTAATTATTTATAATTATATTTTTTAAATGTTAACTATATTATGATTATAATCTCATATCATTTTAAAAACTTATATATTTTCAATAAATCTTTTATATATTTATCCTTTTTCAATGGAAATGTGTAATAGCAATAGGGCCTTTTCGTTATTCCATTGTGCTCTTGTGATAGGCTTGTCTGTTGCACAAAATTGTCTTTTACATCTATTTCTAATCATTATTTGATGAAATGATTGTTATTTGTATAAATATTATTGTAATTAATTAATTACTAGATTGAAATTTAAAATGATAATAAAATAGGGGTGGAGGGCCTAGTTTGATTGGCTAAAGCATCTTGTTGTATGTAAGAGGTCATGAGTTCTAGTCTCTCCTCCATCTGTGTGGTATTGAAGGGCGTGTCACCTTAGCATCACCAATCACATGAAAAGGTTTAACTACTAGATACTAGGGTTTTAGAGTTAGGCAATGCATGAAATAATAGACTTGTGTGTGGCACAAAATTCTCTTATAAATCTATTTCTAATAGCTATTTGATTAAAGGATTTTATTATTTGTATAAATATTATTATAATTAATTAATTATTGGATTGAAATTTAAAATGATTATAAAATACCTATAAACATTTTAATCCATTATATTATACCTATATGTCTAATGTGAATTTAATACATTTTGAATATACAAAATGATTTTGCTAATGCAATCTATTAATGTATTAATAAATATAGAATATAACAATTACTATAAAAGTACTAGTCTTTGACCAACTCATTAACACATAGGAAATCTATATGTTTCTTTATACTTGACTATGTCTTTTGCTATAGCAAAACATGAATTGATAAAATAAATAAATAAATAATACAAGCTAAAAACAAAGTAGACATTTGCTACATGGAGGAATGATTGTGTTTAAATTTCAAAAATATGTTTTTGAAAGTTAAAATGTTAAAAGAGGTGACCTACTATCTAGCTGCTTTGTTTTGTTAAGCCATTTTGTATTGTTGTGAACTTTACCAGTTTGTAAAGTCTCAGTCAGATGTCTAGGCAATCATATAGTGGAAGTTTTTGGAAATATCAATTCTAGGGGTGGTTGTGAAATATTTTTGTAACTATTTATTCTTATATAATATAAATACAAGTATTGTTCCTTTTTAAAATCCTTAAAAGAGAAAGATATTTCATGCATGCTTTTATAAATTTTTATTCAAATTGTACTTGTACTTGTTTTCTTTAAAAAATGAAATAATTTGAACGTGACAACTATTTATTCAACTAATATCGATAATGATTAGAAATTAATTTACATACATGTACACCTTTTTTGAGATTGATGAGGTTTTCATTATTTATACCTTCCTTACATAAATCGAGGCAAGTAAGATCAATTCCAACCTTTCAAAGTAACTATTAATTGTTAAAAAATTATAGTTAAGTCAAAAATGAGAGACACTACTCAAGTAATAAAGAAAAGATAATGGAGCGATCTAAAATAGTATTGAATTTATTACCATAATAAATACAAGTACTGTTCATAGAATAAGAATAATAATTACTTCAATTTGCACTTATCTTATATGTTTTGAGCAACACAGTAGAAAGCTTGGAGTAAACAATTGGAAAGTCGTCGTTATCAATATTTTTAATTCACTTGCTTTTTGTGACCATTTTACGTGGTGTTGCAAAAAAGCATATTGCAAGAATTTAGTAAAAAATGCATTTTGGTAATGCCAAACTATCGCACTATGAAGTTGGGTTCTGAAAACACTCTAGTTTTCAAGTATTTTGTAATTGTGGAGGGAATGACACATACATCTAGTGGCTTTCAGTAAAACATAAAAGATTCCATAGCTTTTTTCATAGGGAAAGTAGTGTATATTGATTTGAGGTAACTTTAGTATATTTTTGCATTTTAAAAATCTATAAACAAACTTTTGTAATTTATCTATAATTTTTCTCTTCGAAATTTGAACACTTATTACATAATAAATAATCTTATAGAGTAATTTTCTTTGTTAACTATTTTTGACAACAAAATAGGAAGTTTGTGTCAAACTACTTCTTTGACAACTTCTTGTAGATTGTTGTATTAGTATTTTTTTGGATAAGACTACTTATGACATGGTTGGACCCCCACATCATTCCTATTTTACTGCTCCTATGGAAATTGATGGAGTTACCTATATGGATGGTTAGGGAAAGACTAAAAAGGAAGCCAAACAAAGTACGGTTGTTCTAGTTTGGCATGTACTTAAACAACACATTATTTTGCACTGTTAGTATTTTTGTTTTTTGTATGTCAATAATAGAATAGAAAATCGATCACACAAATTAACTATTAATGTAACAATGTTAATAGTTTTTATAGTCCATCAAATAATTTAAGCCTCTTAAATTTATTGTAGGTTGTAACGGTTACATATTCAAGTTTAAGGGAATGTGGACGAGAGTGACATCATTGTGAAATAATGTCAATGATTTAACTAATATAGCCTTTGTACAATGTTATATATATTGAATTAATTTAGACTTCAATTAAATACATTCTTTGTAATAAAATTATTTAACATTATTTTGGAAAAAAGATATAATATAGTTATTTCCAATTTTTAGACTTTTTTTATATAGATTTAGCATCATTTATAAAAATATCTAGTTTTAAATAAAAAATCAACATACATTATCTTTGTATTGAAAAACCATATAAATGTGATTGTTTTTATACTTTGTTTTAGAATATTTATAAAACGAATCTAGAAACTTCTTTTGAAATTCTAGATTTTTGTATTTATCAGTATTTTTCAATTTTATATTTAGTATTATAAGAAATATGTAATAATATAAAGATATAGCCAATCCTATATATCATAGTTTGTATTCATCAATATAGTAACTATATGTAATCATTATTTATTACTAAATATATGAAATTTTCTATCTAAAAATAAGTACACAATTAGATATTGTTTGTTTGTTGTTAAGGATATTTTGGTATTATTTCTAATATTGAGAATACTAAGTATAAGGTAGGGGTTATTTTTAGGCTTGTAGGATATACATGGGATTAAATATTCTATTTATAGCTCCAAAATAATAAAGAAAAAATTTATTAAATAAAATAATTGTAATGTAATGTGAAAGCAACTACAATTGCTAGTGTGAAATCAATCTATTATTTTACATATTTTTCGATTCAAATTTTGGTATTCAGTATTTTGGATGATATAGATATGCAGCTTGGATTACTTATGCCATATAGTAAATGTGCATAGTATTTTCAAGTACATAGTCACAATGTATAACTTTTTTATTTTTTTATTTGTCTTACATAGAGTTTTTTTTATAATGATGGGTTGTAGTGGCAACTGAAAATGTTTTGTAATGTTAAGATGTAAAATTTGTAACTAAAATTAATTTTAAAATGAATTATCATCAATTTAATTAGCTATAAACTTTTATCTCTTATTTTATCCTTTACCCTTATCAAAAAATCATTAAATAATAAATGTATAAATATACATATGGATATTAAATTTTGTGTATGAATAATGGTAGAACTATAAAGAATTTTAAAAATTATTTGTATAACTCAAAATTTGTGCAAAAATAAAATACTCAAATTCATAACATTTTGTTAGAAATGAAGGATGTTGTGTACATATCTATAAAGAAGATAATGGTAACAAAGGGTGAAGAAAATAACATGATGTACATTTTTCTACTTGTTCATCCTTAATCATGTAATTAATGTACCATATATTATGAATTAAAGTATGTAATAGATCTCAATAAATTACAACATAATTGATTGGTGGAGGTTTATAGGTAGATTTCAAGTAT
Organism: Sequoiadendron giganteum; assembly: GCA_007115665.2. Taxonomy (NCBI): domain Eukaryota; kingdom Viridiplantae; phylum Streptophyta; class Pinopsida; order Cupressales; family Cupressaceae; genus Sequoiadendron; species Sequoiadendron giganteum. The sequence goes on along the minus strand of CM021110.1, from coordinate 106,875,749 downwards.
TGGTTATTAAATTTATATTTTTCAACAGTGAAATTGGCTTAAGGGAGCCATACCCTTTTATATTAATATCAAAATTAGAAAAAAATAGTTTGGTAAATTCTATTGGACAACCATGGTTGTATCACAAAAGTTTAAGTTCAAATTTTAATAGAATACTTAATAATATATCTTATAATGATTAATTTTATTAAAGTAACCTTGGGCATTGAGCAATAGATTGCTTTGCCACACTTTTAATTTGAATTGTTAGACACTAATGCAAAGAACTAGTTGACCTCCAACAAAGTGGAAATTTCATAATTATTTATAGTGGTGAGCACTATCATCTAGTCCCACTATCCTAATAATAAAATGTACCAATGGGCTATATAAATGTGGGTTAATCAAAGAATAGTTCCCATTGTCTAGGTGAAAATCTAGCTAGAGAATAACATCATCCATAAAAAATTAATTGAAATAATATATATTATTAATTATTAATATTATATTACATAATATTATAATATTATATAGATGAATTGTATCTTTATTTAGATAGATATATGTATAGTTGTGGAATAAATTTAATGTGCAAAAATTATTGTTTTTCTATTGGCATGATTTAATTTTAATTGGGGAAATGAAAAATATATTGACTCTAGTTAAATCTTGTTTGTTGCAAACAATATTTTAATGGGAATAGTGTTGATTCAAATAGTATATCTTCAAGTCAAGTTAATTATTGTTTTATGGTTATAATGAAATGAGGAAACAACACTTATTTTAAACAACGTATTTTGATTTATGTGAATAAATGGTTATTTTTATTATTATTTAAATGCCAATAAGGAAGTAAGGATTGAGTTGTAATTTCTCCCTTGTCTGGGAAAGGCGTATTTTGTATCGGTTATATAATGCAATAAATTCATGAATATTAGCATGAGGACATGGATTTAGAATATCCAAAGTAGATTTTAATTCTTGCACTGAATTTGATCTATTCGTGGTACCATTTGGGAAATGTGAGTCATACCGTTCGACAAGTCTTCCAGATGAGGTCTTTTAAATATGTGGGTTGTCGTGTCATGTTGTCAACCTGTTGTGATTTCTCTTGGATAGTGCATGAGGTTGTGCCTATGTTATACCCGGTTTCCACTAACGGGAATGTTTGTACCTCCTTGGTTTAGGAGCGGATTATGGGATTCGTGTCTCCTTGTAAGGAGTGACCTTGTTATATGATTTGTTGCCTCTAATGTTGGAGTGCATTTCAGTTTGTGTCGCCTCCTAAGAAAGGAGTGGTCGTATTATCTTGCTTGTTGCACCTTGGTACCATTGTTGTTTGGTTGGTGTGTGTGTGTTGTCAAGTAGAGGAGTGGCTTGTAACGGGGGCTGACACACGAAGTGGTGCCAGGGTAACTCGTTGTAAGTGGTTTAATCAAGTGATAACTAAATTAATGTACTTAGAAGTTTGGGTAGTACTGCACACTAAAAAGATAAGTATGCCTCACTCATGGACCCTAGTGCTCATTTAGGCTTGGGATGGGTGGGAAGGCCGATAATGGCAAGGTCATCTATCTTATCTGTACGAAAGGTATTTGGCTCCACATTAGTAAGTATGACGGCCAGGGATCAGTCAGGGCCACTATCCAACGATCCATAGTGGGTAACTCATGACGAGTTATGTGATGACACTCTGTCTAGGACAACAGTTGGTTTATGTTTCACTTTGGTTTGTATGAGGGCCAAGGATCGGTCTGGGCCACTATCCGATGATCTGTAATGGGTAACTCATGATGTGATGTTTGATGGCACTTTGTGTGACCATGGTTGGTATTCGATTACTATGTGTTGGCTCTCGTATCATTCTTGATCTGCTTTTTATCTGGAAGCAATGTGACCTTGTTAGAGTGTACTTGAGTGGTACTTGTGTTGTACTCATGATGTACTTGTGGTACATGTGTTGGTTGTTTCAGCTTGTTTCAGTTATGTTTTAGCCAGTGTCTAGAGGTAGATAATCTTGGCTAGGATTCCTGGTTACTATCTCATAGCACGGGGGTGTGTGCCCCCTTGGGTTCCACTTGGTTGGGTGGCGTGCACCTAAATCCGTTGGGTTCTATCTTCATGTTCATGTGGATGAGACTTTCCATTGGAGAGCTTGTGGGTTTCAGTATTAGTCATATTGTATTTCATTTATGTTGATCTTGTATTATTTTACCCCTCAATTGTTATTGAGGTGGAAGTTGTAATTGTAATCTCATTATGTTATTGGACTTGCCTCATTTGGGGAATGAGTGTTGTAATCTTATTGTTTAATTTGGATTAATGAAATGGAATGTTATCTATTATGCTCATTGTATGTTATTTTATTTGGAATGTATGTATTTAATTATTTAGTAATTAATTGGCATGGTTTAATTCATGTTTTTTGTTGAGGTTCTAATAACCTCTATCTCGTAACCTTAGAGGATGTTGGCATTAGTTAGTGAACTTGTTTAAATATTATACTTTTAAAAAAAAAAAATAGTTCATTTAAGTTGTTAAATGCAACTTCCTCTAGGGTTGCGTGGTAGGGCGTTACACAACACCACCAATATTTGATGATCAATAACCTCTTTGGACTCCCATGTATCTAGTACAATGACCAAAAATAAGGAAGAAATTATGTGTTTGTCTTGTACCAATGTGAAGTAGAAAGAAAAGTGTCCAACAACACCAACTTTATTGCATGCAACACCACCATTGAAATTGACCTAAATATTTTCTTCAAGCCATTAATTATTCCTTCCATCTAACAACCAACGATGTAGAATCATTAATTAATTATCCATATTGCAAAAATTTTACTATGATTTTTATAACTAAGTTCAATCCAAGCTCCTCTTCCTGTCAAGGAATGATTGGAATATTTTACACCAAGCAAGAGAGAAAGGATGAAAGAATGGAGGCAATATCTTTCCACACACTAGGAGAGTTGGTGAAATGACAATCCTTAGCCATTTTAACCACCTTGTGCTTTCTACTCTATCAATTGCTCTATTTTCTTCATGGAAGTTGTGGCTAAGATTAAAATGAAAAAAAGTGTCTAATATCTCCCCACAATAATAATAAAAGTTGTTGAGCTTCTAGTTTGATGCAGGAGCATCCATGGTGTACTGGCAATCCTGTGTCACCAAAAATATTTTATTTTGCTTTGTTTGATTTCAATAAGGGCCAAGTTGTTGAGGAATCATTGGGCTTGAAGTTTTTCTAATTTATGTCACAAGGTTCTCAAGTTAGTGATTTAGCAAATGGAGCGATAAGGTGTAAGAAGGGCTTGATCAGTGAGAGTGAATGGTATTGGCAAGACTCATCCTTGAGTCTCTTTGATAGCCCGATAGCTATGTTGTTGACGAGTTGCAAGTTTTCATAACTTCATAACCTCCAACAAGAGGTTCTAAGGTTCGGATTTTTGGCGACAGCGATGTGCGATGGAAGGCATATGGTGGGACCCAATATGTTGATAAGGACATGTGGTGACGTCAGAGGTGTATACGTGGTAGTTACTTGCACACCCCGTTGAGAATTTAGTGGGACTCAATCAAGACTCATGGGGTCAGCAGGGAGTGATGGAGATTAATACACGATGAATGAATGATGACCGTTGATGAAGTTGGTGGGACCAGATAGTGGAAGATGACGATGGAGTTTGGTGTCATTACAAATAAAGAGCCAGGGACACATGGAATGATACTATTCATTGATTTCACATCATTGTTGTAAATCAACATGAACATTGGCCAAGTGATTTCAATAGTTAAAAGCGCACGAATAAGAATTGAAATTATAGCTAACCATGTAATTGCTTGAAGATCTGGATGTTCATTGGATGATAGGGAGGTACTACGACAACACAAAGAGAAAGAATGTCAAGTAGTGAGGATGACTCGAAGGATAATATGACTATATAAAGAATGTGTTATAACATGAAGGGGGGGTGGAAGTATGGGCAAACTGAAAGTTGCGGATTGAATTTAGAATGTTTTGTTGTAGATTCCTATAAGATTGAATCCCATGTTGTAATAAGAGCATACGAGCTCCATGCTTATGTATTTTATTTTCAGATTTTCAATATGATATATGTTGCAGATTTCTCTTCCATATTGTGTATTTCAATTTAGTTTGATGTCTTGCTACATTGCATTGTTTGTGGTTTTGTGATCAGATTTGAAAGGGAGAGTCTCCCTTTGCATTAGTGGTATCAGAGCAAGTCATCTTGAGCTTGTAAATAGAGCACCAAACAGAGGTAGTTTGTAGCAAGACCTGTGAGTTGTGGGTGAAGATTAAAATTCCTCCAAGAATTTTCAACCATGGTAGAGGTAGAGGAAGAGGTGCTAGAGGAAGAGACCCTCCTAGAGATGAAATTAGAGCCCTTAAAAGGAAAATGGAAACTTTGCAGGAAGAGCTTTGTAGGAGAGAAGTGCATAGAGAAAGAAATGATAGTGAAGATGAAACAAAAGAGGAAGAGGAAGAGGAAGAAAAAGAACAAATGGATCCTAGAGAATTTAGATTGTTGAAGGCAATCTCAAACATTAGAAAGAGACCAAAAATGGAGATTTCAACCTTTAATGGAATTTTAAATCTAGAAGAGTTGATAGACTGGATTAATGATGTAGAAGAGTTTTTCGAGTTTGAAGAAATTGAAGAGTCCCACAAAGTGAGGTATGCAAAAACAAAGCTAAAAGGGCATGCAAGCATTTGGTGGAAAGAAATCTAGCTTGAAAGAGAAAGACAAGGGAAAGACAAAAATTTCAGATGGGATAGAATGGTGGAAAAAATGAAAAGAAAATTCATCCCAGTAGATTATTTATTGGAGCTTCTCAAAAAGGTGCAAAGCTTGAGACAAGGAACAAGGACAGTGAAAGAATACATGGAATAATTTCACAAGGTCTTGATTCGAACAGGACATTCCGAAGAAAATAAGGAGAAGGTAGCTCATTATATTAATGGGTTGAAACCTAGCATTCAAGAAGAGTTGGCATTGGTGAGAATGACCACCATTGAGGATGCCTATCAATTTTCATTGAAAGTTGAAGAAAGACTAAACAGAAAATTTGAAAGTAAACAAAGAGGAAGAGGTTGTGGTGGAAGAAGTAGAGGAATAAGTTATGATGGAAATTAGAAAAATCAGAAATTTGAAGACCAAGGTAGTAGAAAAAATAAAAAATAAAAAAATTATCATCCTCCCAAAGATCAAAATCCAAGAGGTAGATGAAGATCGGGTAGAGGATTTGGAAGAGGTGACTTTTATGGAACTTTTTTTCGATACGGTGAAGAGGGGCATAGAGCTTATGACTGCCCTCACAATCAGGAAAGACCTAATAGAAGACCTGAAAATTAGAATAGAGTAGAAAACATCAATGAAGAGGATGCACGCTCATCATACTCTGAAGAAGCGGAAGGAGGTGAAGCCCTAATGACAAGAAGAGCATTGTTGAATGAAGAAGATAAACTAGTTCAAAGAAAGAGATTATTCAAGACAAGATGCAAATGTGAAGGGAAAGCCTGTAGTGTCATCATAGATAGTGGAAGCACAGATAAGTTGGTATCTAAAGAAATGGTGAGAAAATTGAACCTAGAAAGAAGGAAGCATCTAAAACCGTATCGAATATTTTGGGTACAAGATAATCAAATGCTTTTGATAAGCGAACAATGTTTGGTAAAATTTAAATAGAAGGTTATTTTGATGAAATATTGTGTGATATAATTCCTATGGATGTGTGTCATAGTTTTTTAGGAAAGCCTTGGCATTATGATAGGAAGGCAATGCATGATGGTTGTTCTAATATATATACCATAGTTAAGGATGGTGTGAAGCATAAATTGAAATCTTTGAAAGAAGATTTGGTTCAAGTTTGTGGTAATGTGAGAGTACATCTAGTTGATGCAAGAAAATTTCTAGATGGTATGAGGCATGAGAAAGTTTGTTTTGCTTTGATTCCTAAAACTAACAATGAAAATTTGGAAGATGTTCCTATGGAAGTTGCAGATTTGTTACAAGAATTGCCAAAAATTGTTTCAGACAATGCACCCGAGGGGCTGCCACCCATGAGGAAAATAAGACATCAAATTGGTCTAATACCAGGGGAAATTTTTCCTAATAAAGCAGCCCATAGAATGTCTCCAGCCAAGAGTGAAGAGTTGAACAAGCAAGTTCAAGAATTGTTGCAAAAGGGCTTGATTCGAGAGAGTCTAAGCCCATGTGCAGTAACTGTTTTTTTGGAACCAAAGAAAGGAGGAGAATGGAGGATGTGAATGGATTCAAGATCTATCAAAAAAATCACCATCAAATATAGGATTTCCATTACCTAGAATGGATGATATCATGGATTGTTTGAGTGGAGCTTAATACTTCACCAAGATTGACTTGAAGAGTGGTTACCATCAAATATGAATCTAAGAAGGTGATGAGTGGAAAAAAACTTTCAAGACCAAGGAAGGTTTGTATGAATGGTTGGTCATGCCTTTTGGACTAATCAATGCTCCTAGTACATTTATGAGATTGGTGAATGAGGTATTGAAAGAGTTTCTAGGCAGATTTGTTATTGTTTATCTAGATGATATATTGATCTTTAGTAAGACACTAGAGGAGCATTTGTTGCATATTAGATTTTTTTTTGAAAAGTTGAAGGAAGAAAAGTTTCTCATTAACTTGAAAAAGTGTAGCTTTAGGAAGAGAGAATTGATATACTTGGGTTTTGTTGTTTTAGGAGAACGTCTCAAGATGGACCCAGAAAAGGTGAAAGCTATTTTAGAATGGCCTACACCTAGAAGTGCTACCGAGGTGAGATCATTTCATGGTTTGGAAATTTTTTACAGAAATTTTATCAAAGGTTTCAGTAGTATTTTTGCACCACTAACTAATACCATGAGAGGAGATAAAAGATATTTCAGATGAACTACAGGAGCAACAAGAATCTTTGATTTGTTGAAGGCAAAAGTGACTGAACAACTTGTTTTAGCACTTCCAGATTTCAACAAGGTGCTCCAAGTTGATTGTGATGCAAGTGGTAATGCTATTGGAGCTGTCCTAACTCAAGAAGGTAAACCCATTGATTATTTTAGTGAGAAGTTAAATGATGAAAAAATAAAATATTTAGTGTATGATCAAGAATTCTATGCCATTGTACAAGCATTGAAAAAGTGGAGACACTATCTTTTGCCTAAGGAATTGTCTTATTTACTGATCATCAAGCACTTTAGTATTTGAGTAGTCAAGGGAATATAAATCAAAGGCATATGAAATGGGTAGAGTTCTTGCAAAGTTATACTTTTGTTTTGAAACATAGGAGTGGGAAGTCTAACAGGGTTGCAGATGCTTTGAGTAGAAGACAGAGTTTGTTGATTGAAATGCAGATTGAAGTTGTTGGATTCAATGAGTTGAAGGAGTTGTATGAAGAGGATCTAGATTTTGGAGATGTTTGGAAGGCTTTCAAAGAGCCTATTGCTAGTGATAGAACCAATTTGTTGGATTATTTGATCCAAGATGGTATGTTGTTCAAAGGTAACAAGTTGTGTTTTCCTAGAAGTTCAATGAGAGAAAATTTGATCAAGGAAAAACATAGTGGAGGACTTGCAGGGCATTTCAGTTTTGATAAAACCATAGAACTTGTTGGAGAGAAATATTATTGGCCTCAATTGCAGCAAGATATCAGAAAATTTGTGCAAGGTTGTAGGATTTTTCAAGTAACAAAAGGAACTAGTCAGAACACAGGTTTATATCAACCACTACCAGTACCTGAGAGGCCATGGGAGGAGATTAGTATGGATTTTGTTTTGGGTTTTCCAATGACCCAAAGGGGACATGATTCAATATTTTTTTTTGTAGATAGATTTTACAAGATGGATCATTTTATTCCATGAAATAATACTAATGATGTTGTGAATGTCGCAAAATTGTTTTTCAGGGAAATAGTGAGATTGCATGGTCTTTCGAAGAGAATTGTTTCAGATAGGGATACAAAATTTGTGAGGTAATTTTGGAGGACCTTATGGAAGAAGATGAAGACTGATTGGAATTTATGTTCATCCTACCATCCATAAAAAAATGGTCAAACAAAGGTGGTAAACAAAAGCTTGGGAAATTTTTTGAGATGCCTAGTTGGAGATAAGCCAAAAGGGTGGGATTTGATTCTACCTCCAACAAAATTTGCATATAACAACTCGGTGAATAGAAGTAAAAGTAAATATCCATTCCAATTTTTTTTATGGAAGTAACCCATGAGTTATTTCAGATCTGAAAAATATTGATAATGTTGACAAGAAGAGTGTAGAAGCAAAGGTCTTTGATGAACACATAAAGAGCATACATGAGGAGGTACGAAATCACATCAACAAAATGAATTTTCAGTAGAAGTCCAAGGCTGATTTGAAGAGGAGACATAAGGAGTTTCAAGTTGGTGATGAGGTAATTGTACACTTGAGAAAAGAAATATTTCTAGTTGGTACCTATAACAAGCTAAAAATAAAGAAATTTGGACCTTGCCAAATTGTGAGTAGGCGTGATTTGGGTAATGTGTATGAAGTAGAGTTGCCTAATGGACTTAATATTTAACCTATTTTTAATATTTTTGATCTAACAAAGTTTCATGAAGCTAAGAGTGATGAAGGTACCATAGGTGAAACAATTCATATACCAACACTTACTTCAGAAGAGGGGAAAATAGAGGTAATTTTGGACAACAAGGTGAGTAGGAGCACAAGGCACAAACAATACTTTGAGTACTTAGTCAAATGGTTTGGAAGGCATGTTGAGGACTCATCTTGGTTGTCAGAGGCTAAATTTGAACGTCTTGGTTACCCTCTTGAGAAGTGAAAAGGTCACTTTTCTTCTACCTTGGGTGTCTAATGCAAGAGCATCCATGGTGTACTAGCAATCCTTTGTCACCAAAAATATTTTATTTTGCTTTGTTTGATTTCAATTAGGGCCAAGTTGTGAGGAATCATTGGGCTCTAAGTTTTTCTAACTTATGTCGCGGGGTTCTCAAGTTTCATAACCTCTCAACTTAGTGATTTAGTGAATGGAGCGATAAGGTGTAAGAAGGGATTGATCAAAGAGAGTGAATAGTATCATCAGGGCTCATACTAAATTCTCTCCAAGAACCCAATAGCTACGTTGTCGATGAGTCGCGAGTTTTCATAACTTCGTAACCTCCGAAAAGAGGTTTTGAGGTTCAATTTTTTGGCGACTTAGTGATGTGTGATGGAAGGCATATGGTGGGACTTGATATGTTGATAAGGATAGATGGTGACATCAAAGGTGTATACGTGGTAGTTGCCCACACACCCCGCTGAGAATTCAGTGGGACCCGATCAAGACCCGTGGAGCCAATGGGGAGTAGTGGAGATTAATATACTATGAATGAGTGATGACTATTGATGAAGTTGGTGGGGCCAAATAGTGGAAGATGATGATGGAGTTTGGTGTCATGATGAATGGAGAGCCAGTGACACATGGCACAATACTATTCATTGATTTCACATCATTTTTGTAAATCAACACGGACATTGGATAGGTGATTTCAAAAGTTTAAAGTGAATGAATAAGAATTGAAATTACAGATGGATGTTCATTGGATGATAGGACGGTACTACAACAACACAAAGAGAAATAATGTCAAGCAATGAGTCCGACTTTAAGGAGAATATGACTATATAAAGACTTTGTTATAACACGAAGGGGCAATTGAAGTTTGGGCATACTGAAAGTCAGGGATTGAAGTCAGAATGTTGTGTTGCAGATTCTTGTAAGATTGCAGTCCATGTTGTAATAAGAGCATATGCGCTGCATTCTTATGTATCTCATTTTTAGATTTTTAATATGATATATACATATTTCTTTTCCATCTTGTGTGTTTCAATTTAGTTTGTTGTCTTCCTACATTGCATTGTTTGTGGTTTTGTGATCAAATTTGAAAGGGAGAGTCTCCCTTTGCATCATAGTTAGAAAATAATACAACTTGAAATTATGTGTCATTGTTTGTTTCCTTTGGTAATTTTTTTCACTACACCAACCAACAACTCTTCATGATTTCTTATTATGCAACCAACCCCTAATAGTCCTAGATTTCCTTTAGTCACAATGTTCAAGTTCACATTATGTGAACCCTCATCTGAAGGGATCGACCTTGCATCTATTCTAAATTTTTAAGAAGGATGAACCTTAGATCCCCCTTGAACAAAGGTATATAAAATTATGTTTATATAGTTTATTGAAAAAATATTGAAATTTAGAAATATATTTCCTATAAATTAGTATACAATTATTTTTAATTAATATTATTTATATTTTATAAATAAAATTACTACAACATTTCAAATCAAAATAGATTTTATTACAAAAAAAAATTTGTTGCAAAGTAAATTAATTAAATTGAATAATTATAAAAGTAAATAAAATAACGGAATTTTTTATGTAAAGAAATTTTTGTATTTATGAATGATTTTTTAATTTAATTCAATTTATTTAAGAGTTGTTTTAAGTAAATAAAAAAGCTCATAAAATTGTGAATCTCAAAAGTAATCAAGGCGACTTTTGTATGCACTGCGTGTATTGAATGCAAAATGGGCTTTTGTAATCGGTAACACCCCGAGATATGACCATGTGTGTAGTAGAGCACGTAATTAATATTCATTGTATATATTATATTGTTCAATGTGAGAAGCTTGGTGCTTCTTTTTATTTGCATATGGGTGAGGGACGGGAAACATTGCAACATCTACTAATGAAGATAAATTTAATTTCCATTGATTATTATTTTTTGATTAATTTTACTTTTTTACATTAATAATATTGAAATGAGTCATCGATACATTAGGGTATACTTTTTAGCTTGATTTACACTAGATTGAGCATTACAACTTGCATTTCCATCTTTTCTACATAGATACAAAATTCACACTACTTCCAAAATTATCCTAACCAAAAAATTTGACCAGAGTTCCAGATTCAAGCATATCAATATATAATGAACAGAGTCAAAGGATAGGTATTAAAATATCATCTACAAAAACATATTTCCTATGAACCTATTTCTTGCAGCTCTTGTTGCTTACTTCTGAATCCCCACACTCTGCCTCCTAAGCACTAGTCTATGCCATGGAGACCCGGTTTCTAAGACCCATGGAGCAATAGAATTATAGAGGACCCTTGGTCTGATATTTCTAGCACCCTCATTCCCAATAGCAGCATTGTTAAAGACCCTTTGAAATTCCCTCAACACCCTAAGGAATGTCTCTGAGTCCTCCTGGTTGTGGTGCTAGGTATGACCATATTTAGCCTCCATCTTGTTCACCATCACCACAATGTCGGTGATTAGCCTCATAAACTTGGACATAGAGATTTCCATAGTCGCAGTTACCTGCAACACAATAGAGAGAAATGTGAGTCTCTTATGTGACTCAATAAGCCCCTTTCTACTCCCCTGAAATTTCTCCCCATTCCTAGCACTCCAAATATACCAAAGGATTTCAGTGATGAGACAGTCCTAGAAAATCTTATACTCTTTACATAACTTTCTAGAGTTAAACATGATTTCTCAACAATTGGTCCTACCATTTTCATTCCAGATTTAAAATTCATTACAAAAGATATTCTAGACCTCTTTAACGAAAAAACAATCAAAGAAGATGTGCATTATTGTTTCTGGAGTCTTGCATATATTGCATATATCCACATCAACATGGTTAACTTTAAAGGGAATTTTATGTAGTAAAAGTTTCCATATGAAATAGGCCTTTCTAGGCTCAATCACATTCTACCACACATGTAAGAGTAATTTTTTCCAATCAGTGTCAAATAGGTTTACATTCCAACAAGAATTCACATGAACTCTAACAAATTTACCTTTAGTAAGTTCTTTATAAACATTATTAACTTTAATTTAAGATAACGGAGAACCATCCTTCCAAATTATCTCTGCAGAAATATCACATTTTTCAACAGAATTCAACGAAAATATAGCATTTTTGCAAGTAGTAGCAATAACATTATAAGTTCTAAAATTAGCATTGTCCAGTTTAAATTCATCAACCAACTTGTCCCAAGATTTAATTTTCCCATTTTCTAGAATTTTTTAAAAGGTTTGGATATCAAAGTGGTGGCCACTTTTAAGCTAAACACCCTTGCAGTAGGGCAAGCATTTTGTTATAATGTTCCAAGTTCCACCACAAGGAGCAGTAGGTTTGGCATTTTAGGTTATTGTCAATAGTGAAATTACAAGTTTTGAATTCAACTTTATGCTTAACCATTTCCCACACCCTCCAAAGGCTTTTAAATACTAGTGAACTAGCAAGAGACATAGGGGATTTGTTCATGAAAATATCACAAAGGGGTAACTTTTTCCAAGATTTTTCCTATTTTGGGTTGGCTAGTTGGATGTTATTCCTTACCGACACCTTCCATGGTTCCTGACCCTCCATGGCCTTAGCAATCCATTTGACAGCAAGTGAAATGCATTGGGTTCTAAGGTCTTTAAGACCCAACCCCCCACTCAATTTATCAAGGTAGCACCACTCACATTTACTACATGCCTTTTAATTTTACCCTTTCCATCAAACCATAAGAAGGAAATGATTCTTTTCTGGATCTCATTCACCTGATAGTTGTTGAAGAACCAAATAGAGGTGAAGTAAAAATTGTAGGAGGAGAGGATTTTTTGACAAATTTGGAGTATCCCTACAAACAATAGGTACTACCTATTCTAGTTCTCTATCTTTTTAAAAAAAAATTAGCTTATCCAAATTTATTTTAGATTGGGGCTAATAGCAAAAGGTATACTAAGGGATCTTACCAACTTGTTGCCCCCCCATTGAAATTCATACTTTTGGATCCATCTTGGAGGGGATTCCATCCATCCAAGGAAATTGGACTTGGCTATGGGCACCTTTGCTCCAGAGGCTTGGAAAAATACCTCAAGCTTCTCCATTAGGATTTCCAAGTTTCTTTCTTCTAACTCAATAAAGATGGTTGTATCATCAACAAACTACATATTGACTAATTCATTTTGATCTGGGAGGGTGATACCTTTAACCTTGGGTGAAGAGGATTGGTCTCTTAAAATATAGTGTAATGCATCTGATGAAATCTCAAAGAGGACAGGAGCGAGGGGGCACCCTTGCCCAATTGACCTACCAAGAATAATTTCCTTGGAAAGTGATTCATTTACATCCACTTGTGCCACAACATCCTTCAACAATGTATTCTCCACTTTACAATATGCTTTAGGGAAACCAAAAGCTTCTAGTGTTACTCTTAAGAATGACCACTCCACTCTATCATATGCTTTTTTAAGACTAGCAGAAGCATAGCAAAATTTTGATTGGATTGTCTTGACAATTCCAATGCTTCCCAGCTTGTAATCAAGTTTTCTAGGATATATCTCCCTTTTATAAACCCTATATGTGTGTTTTTTATGAACTTGGGAAGGATTTCTACTAGCATTAGAGAAAGGAATTTTGCTAAAATATTGTAGGAGACATTTAACAATGTTATGGGCCTCCAATTCTTTATCAAGGTTTTTGTCTCCCCATTTTGGTAGTAATTTAATGATGCCTTTGTTTATGCTTTTGCCTAGAGATTCCTTTTCTAAGGCTTCCTGATAAACCTTCAATAGGTCATCACTAACCCAATCATTGAAGGTTTTATAGAATTCAACTGAGAGACCATCACACTTAGGGGATTTATCATTATGCAATGACTGGATGGCCCTCATAATTTCTTGTTTAGTTATTGTGGCAGCTAATTTGGAGGTGCTTTCTTGATCAATTTTCTTGGGAATGATATCCTTTATGTAATCCCTAGCTTTTATATCAACCTCCTCATTCCCTTCAGAGGTAAATAGGTTTTTATAGAAGGCATGGAATTGTTGCAATATGTACTCCTATTTGATAAATAGTTTCCCTTCTTCCCAGATTTGCTTGATCTACTCTTTACAACTCTTCTCTTTAATATAGTTAAAGAAGAACTTGGATCCTTTGTCACCATGACTTAACCAATTAAGTTTAGCTCTTACCTTCAGACCTTTATTCATATGAGCTTGGAGTAGGACTTTACAACTCTTTTCTTTAATATAAGGTTATATGGTAGGTCCATATCTAGGACTTGAAATATTATATCTTGTACAACTGGTTCAACCTTTACAAGAAGTATAATCACACCTTTGGAAGAATGCTCTACGTCATCATTAACCCTTATGCCAATTCTCATAGATGTGTCTATAAAAGCCTTAGAGAATTATGATGTTGTAACCAATTTTAAATTACATATGTTCAAACTTGCTCCACCATCTACCAAGACTCATCTGATCTTGTGTTTGTTAATAAACACTCCAAGGTGTAATAGATCATTATGGTTAGGTCTTTGAGTAGAAAGATCTTATTTGATAAATGTAACATGATGGGTGGTAGGTAAGTACCCTACCATGGCTTGAAATTGATTGACATTAAGGTCTATGGGGACAAAAGACTCCTGCAAAGATTTGTCCAAAATGGCTTTATGTTTGGGAGATGTGAGGAGTAACTCAAGAATGGATATCTGTGCAAGAGTTTTCCCTAGATGATCTAAGAGGTTGTACTAAGTTTTTGGCTGTGGATTAGAAATGGCCCCTTGCAAGGTCACTTTGGATCTTTGGGTTGTGACTGTGCATTCTAGATTTTTCTTAATGGTGATTGTGGAGATATTACTGTCAGATGGTCACATATTATTAATGGTATACTCATATGAAAAATGGGTATAGTTGGATTGGTCCTTTGTATTGGTGCCTAAGCTGGAAGCTTTTCTCAACCCATGATTTTGTATAAGATCTTTGAAAATGGTATGGTCTATGTTGGAGGATCCTTGTGAGTTGTCTATAGATTTTTCACCTTGGTCAATGAGATCTTGAATGATATTTTTAAGTTTGTAACATAAGAAGGATTTCTTAAGCCCTTTTGTTCAATGATACATAAAAATAATTTCCATTCCACCAAGACAGTTTAAGAGGTCCTAGTTCATAGTGTCTGATTTATGGGAGTTGGATATCATTTTATTAGAATAGTTTCTTCAAAATTGACTCAATGGATTCCAATAGGGGTGTATATGTTTGTCTTTGTGTATTAGTTATTGGAGGACCTCGTCATTGCAGATTGTTTTGGGCTATATTTGTGGTTTTTTCATGACAAGATGGTTGATTATTTGATGTGGGACCTTTGAGACTAATGGTGGGGTTACATTTGTTGATCACTTTAGCATCCACTGCTCCATATTTTGTGGTAATCGTGTTTCTAGACCTAAATTTTGTTAGACACACAAGACAATTGAGAGGGGGGTGAATCAGTTGTATATTAAAACCTAAAAACCCTCATTAACCTTCAAACCTTTATTATGCATCAACATGAATGTAAACAAGTGAAACATCAACACAACAATAATCATACACAATAGAACACTTGATTTTACATGGAAAACCCTAATCAAGGAAAAACAAAGGTGAGGATTAACTCACATATATATATATATATATATATATGTATATATATATGAATAACAACATTGATTGCAAAAGGCTCACCGTTGAAGGGCTCACTATCCAAAAGAAAGAAGGGCTCACTGCCCAAATAGAAACAAAATAGAAAGGAATTGTTACAAAGAGTTTCACTACCTTTGAGCAATAGGAGAATCCACCACAACTCTTCACCATATGCAACCTTCAACTCATTGCCTCCATCAACTTTAGGCACACTGAAATGTAGACACCTTCTACTCATTACTTCTAGTATTCATAGGGGTTCATGATTGCACTCAGATCACGCACACTTGATCACACTTACATCATTTAACACCACACATCACACCACCGACTTCTCCAAAAATTGACCTTGCATATATATCCTCCACAACCTCAATAACCTTCTCCAAGTCAGCCATAAAGAAACTTATGCACCTCAAATGTGCAACCACAAAATAGGTCATCACCAAACACTTTCGTCATGGAAATAAGTGAAGTTAGACCACACCAAGGGTTAACTAGGACCCAAATCTACAATGACACACTACACCACACTTCCACAAACAACGAAGCACATCCGCAAATAGCGCTAAAAAACTAGGTCGGCCACACTAGCATTAACGTTAACAAGAAACCACATACACACTTTACTAGGTCCAAAAGCGTCATGAGACCACATAGCAATTTCGCACATCCTAGAATATTCCAACACCAACAAAATATTCAAACACATTTTCGCAAACACTTGCAACTAAGAATACAATCATCCTATACAACCAATCAAACTACCACTGAGACACAACTCACAAACCAAGCTTGTAAAATAGCTAAACACCAAACCATAAAAGGGAAGATAGATAAAATCATTATTAACATATTCCCAAATATACAAGACAAGAAAATTCAACACGAAGAAATGCAGAGCAATTCCATTTCTCCCAAACAACGCTCTTCATATTCCAACACATTGTCAAACACATCTTCTACTATCACGCAATCCAAAACCTGAAACTTTGGATATAACACCTACAAAGACTTTTGATCATCATATCCAAACCGCACAAGCACAAATTAAATAATGAAGAAATGTGGAGCATAACTCATAACACATCCTTGTCACCTTGTACACTCTTTATATTAATTTTCTCAAAAATTATTTGGAAACCAAGTGACCCTACTACATTTGCAACACCTACTTAACACCACAAACACCTTCTCATCATGACCACACTAGAGGTTGATATAGGTTGACATCAAATGACAACACTAACATAGTGCAAAAGTATCTTTGTTGACATCAATGACAACACTGCAACAAATTTGTTTTTTTCATTGGAAGTGTTCCAATTCTCTTTGAAGATCTTGGCCAAGCCCTTTGCAACAAATGCCTTCTCAATGGAAACACATTTTTCAACAACATCCTAAAATGTATTGCAACAATTAATTTGAAGTTGGTGCATTAGTTCGGTATTAATATTTTCAATAAAGATATGTACCACTATTTCTTAGGTATGTGACATGGGAATTTACTAGCCATACCTCTCCATTTTTGGAAGAAGGATGTAAATGATTCTCCTTTTTGTTTTGTTTGACACAATTTTTCAAGGGTCATGCCACTTTTAAATATTGTAGGAGAAATGTGTGATGAACTTATTAGCTATTTCACTCCATGTCCTTATCCCAGGAGTTAAATGTGTAAACCACTTAAGATCTTGTCCTGCAAGGCTTCATGGGAACAATCTCATTAACTATGTATGTTCAAATGTGACATCCATTTAAGTAGTAAGAAACTCATGTGCATGCTTTACTAGATTTCCTTTTCCCTTGTATTTGTTGAAATTTGGTACATTAAAATGTTGGGGGAAAGGAGGCATATATATACTTTGATAAAAAAGATATGGTCATAGTTCCTAAATGGTGTAAGTTTTCTTTGTCCCGATTACTTGCATATTGGAGATTTGTTGTTGCAATATTTGATTTTTTTGCACTAAAGTATCCATGGGTGATGGTGGTATGTTTGGTTGACTTTGTGTATGATGCATAAATGGATTGGAATTTTGATGATCCATATTAGAGACAGAGGGATTGGTGTTTTTGTTGAACGTATTTAGGTGAGTGTATGATGAAGATGGATTTTGGTTTTGGAAATTCGATGTGAATGTGGAATTTGGATTAATGTTTTGTTGAGATGGATTTGGGTTGGTTTTTTGTAAGTGGGATGTGAACATGGTATTTGGATTGGTATGATATTGAGATGAATTTGGATTCATTTGTTGGTGTTGTGGTATGAAGTTGGGATTTGGATTGATTTGTTGTTGAGATGGAGGTGGATTGATGTTTGGATTTGACCCAAAAGATATGTTCATGTTTGGTGTAGTGTTTGTCATTTTGGGTTGTGTTTTTGGAGTGGTAAGATGGATCATTTGTTTCTTACTTGGTGGGTTTGGATTTGTGATGCTTTGAACTACATAAATGGTATTGGTTGATGGTGTGGTAGTTTGAGATACCAATGAGGTAAATGGGTAAATGGATTAGGGAATTATGTACCCATGGTGTGAGATGTCATGGAAAATGGATTTGTGGATGAGAGACTCGGTGCATGGGGTGTTGGATTTGTACTCTTCATCAAAAATGTTGGAGTAGGGGGGATGTTAACTATCGTCATGTTATGTGTAGTTCCCTCAAGTGGGACACTAATGTGTATTTTTTGTGAAGTGAGATAGTTTGGTGGAAGTGTAGTATGAACATGACCTTGAGTTTGTGTTGTGTCATTTGATGGTGATGTTATGATTGTGGAAATTTCAAAACCAAGAGGAAGCTTGGCCCCATTTTGAGCAAGTGCCAAAAATTATCTATCAGGATCTATTGCTACAAGCTCTTCTATGATATGCAATATCCTAGGATCTTGGGAAGCATTATCAATTTCTTCTTGGGTTAATCCTTGTTCTACCTCATGTAAAGTGAGATTGTCCAAGGGTGATTCCATTTGAGGTTGTGACTTTGGTGGTTCATTTGAGGATGACCCAAAATTCATGGTGCTAGTAGGATTAAAGTTGGGGTCACTTGAGAGATCCATTTCTTTTTATTTCCTTTATGACCTAGTGAGGACCATATAAGACTTGTGAATTTTTGGATTTTGGTGGTTTTTTATTTTTTTTAGATTTTGAGATTTTTGGGATGGATGCAAACTAAGAATGAGGATGCAAAATGACAATGATGTTATGCTATGCTTTTGGGACTTTTGGATATTTGACTTTGGACCTTAAAAAAGGATTTTGAGAAAACAATGATGACCAAAGGTAACAAATCAGAATGTCAAGACCTCAAGAAGGAAAAGAACCAAGATAATGGTGATGATTGGATAAAAGTGAACCTAAACTAGACTCATGAGTTTAAGGCTCAACTTGAATATAAGATAGATGAAAGATGACAAGGTCAAGACACCCAAAATATGTGAATATGGTTTGATAAGCTTCCTAATTTCAAGACTCAAAGGTGACTATGAATGATTTAGGATGGAAAATTATAAACTAGGAGATGCAAGCTAAGCTAGGGAAATGGTAAATATGCTGAAAAAAAAAGGTAAACTAAAAAAGTCTCGGGTTTGAATGTATGGTCACCGTCTAAAATGAGACTAAAAACCTAGATGTTCAGGAATTGACCCAAAATTTTATGATCTAACAAATGCGATAGTGAAATGCACAGATGTGGTTCAAAATCAAACAATTGCGGTGTAGAACTAGTCAATTGTGGTGCACACATAGATACAGGTTTCTAGATTTTCTAGGGATTTTTGACAAATGTAGTGTTATATTTGACAAATGTGGTTTAGTTTTTGATAGATGCGGTTCAATTTTTGACAGATGTGGTGGGCTAGTTTTTGACCTAAAATCAATGATTTCTAAGTGATTTTTCATTTTGGGTGGTTTCTAGATTTTATCATAAAACACAACAAACACTCAGAATATAGATTTGGCTAATTAACTCTTTGACTCTTAGATGATAAAGTATTTTGCAAAATTTCGTCCACAAAACTCGCTAAGCCTTGGCTCAAAAACACTTCAAACAAGCACAACCTAGCTAGTAGTAATGAGTTATCCACTACAGTGGGCTCACCACACTTGTGTGTTAATATGAATTCAAGGAGTGGGTAACTAGGGTATTCCAAGGTCATGTACCACCTTAACACCCCTTCTTCTTGAAAAGGACAAAGCCCTTGAAACAAGATATAATGGTCACCTCAACCAAGAACCATACATGGTGAGTAACTTTGCATGACGATGCTATCACATTGCACCACAAATAGTAGGCGCCCAAAAGGTCTTAGGCTTCTAAAAATAATGGTTCATAGTGTAGGAACTCCTAAGAACACCATGGCATAGTAGCAATTGGAGACCAAAGTCTCTAACCCATGATTGGAATCACCCGAGACCAAAAAGGCCCACCCCCTATGGCACAAGTGGATTGAGCTCACCTTTTCAGTTTTTGCCCCTTTATATAGCCCGCTCCAAAGATATGTGCTTAAGGTTGAACCCTAGGGTGAATTCCTAGATAGGCCCCCTACAAAAATGAAAAGGGAAAGATTGCATTTCTATTTATCATCACCTAGGAATCACATGTAGCGCAAGGGGAGAGGATACTTTAGATAGTAGTGTTGCTATTTCTCATCACCCAAGAATCATATGTAGTGCAAGGGGAGAGGACACTTTAGACAACACGCTTTTGGTAAGTTACTCACATGTGTGTAAGTGCACAAGACATTATTCTTTTTAAGCACCAATTCCAAGTGTTCCTAAATTAAAAATCACAAACACACAAGGGAACTTGCAAGAAATTGGATTAGTAGTTTTATTCAAATTCTTCTCTCAACGATTTCCACACAGCTAGAAATTAGATATCGGTAACCAAAAAGCTCTGTGTTATTGAATGAAAAAAAAAGTAGAAAACAAAATTTTATACCCTCTTTTTTATTGATAGTCAAATGCATTGTAGAAATGATCATATGTGGTGTAGGAACCAACGATTGTGGCTCACTAATGCAACACAATAAGCTAACGATTGTAGTGGACGGATGAGGTGAATGGGAATGATTGCAGTGTAGAATGAAGTAGATGCAACACAAAAAATCCAACCCTAAAAACACATAGAATTTGACAAAATACACCAAATCTAACAACCTAGATAATATAAGCTCACTATCAAGATGTCAAAAAAGTAATTAAAACCCTATAAAATGATCAAGAACAACAATAATTGACCAATTTTAAAATCTACAAAACCATAGTCGGATGTGGTGCTAAAGATGATGAATGCGGTGTGGAAAACCTCACATGTGTTGGACAAAAAATGTGGTTCATGGAAGCACAGATGTGGCTTTGAAATAGACGAATGTGGTTCTAGATTTGAAAAATGTGTTGTAGGTCTTGACGAATGTAGTGCTTGACTGAAAAATTGTGGTATTTTGTAGAACAAATGTATCACACTTCTTGAAACTCAAAATTTTCATAAATTTTGGTTAGTTCACGTCGGGTTCACCAATTCATCAACTAGAAAAAATGAGGAAAATGCATGAATCATCGATAGCAACCACAAAACTACCTAAATTCAAGCCATAAAGACCCTAATTTAACAATGAAGCACAAGATGACAATAGAAATCAAATGATAAACCAATAATACCTCAATTCCTATGCGAAAGTTGATTCTCCTCCATTGTTCTCAACTTTGCTTATTTTCTCTCAAATATGCAGTGTGCAATATTTGCAATAAGCTCAATGTAGATGATTGATAGCAAGATCTCAAGATTAATGATATAAGTGATAGAAAATTATTAAAGATTGTGTTCCTCGAGATGAATGAATGATAGAAAAATCTCAAAGAATGTGGTTAACATTGAAATGAAATTGATAGCTTTATTTTATAGAAATCCAAATTAGATGGACAGTAAGGATTGAGTGATGAAGTATGATCGATGGTGGAGATTGATTGAGGGAACAATAATTAGTAAGAGTCATTAATTATTATGGCATGGGAAAATGAATTGCATGATGGATAGAGATAGATAAATTAATTAATAACAACAATTATTCAATTTAGGAGGTGGTGGATGAATAATTAAATAATTAAAAAATATTATTTAATTATAGAAGAAGAGAGGGAGATAAATAATTAAATAACTGGAAACAATTATTTAATGATAGATGAGAAGAGGTGATAAATAATTGACTAATTATAAACAACTATTTAATTATAGAAGAAAAAGGATGATAAATAATTAAATAAATAATAATTTATTTAACTATAGAAGAAAATGATAGTGAATAATTAAATAAATAACAATTTATTTAATTATAGATGAAAAGAAGGTAATTAGTGATGTAACTAGCAATCACACCTTGGTGTGCAACGGGTACGCCGAAGAGGTGTGGAAGGTTAATTATAAAAAAATTGCTCCATTTTTTGCTTACATTTGTGTAATACATGAGATCTAATGGTAGATCATTTAGCAACTATGCATTCACTTACAAGGATTGAAACACAACTGAAACAAAACCTTTGAATTAGGAAGATAAATAGACTCCATTATTAATAGGCTAATGTTATTCTTACAATAGGGAGAGAGGGAGAGATAGAGGAAGAAATAGAGAGATATAGAGGAAGAGGGAGAGGGAAAGGGAGAGGTAGGGAGAGATATCGATAGTAAGATAGAGTGATAGAGAGATAGAGATATGAGATATAAGAGAGAGAGAGAGAGAGAGAGAGAGAGAGAGAGAGGTAAGCTTGAAAGATAGATAGGTGGATAAGGAGGGAGTGAGGGAGGGAGTGAGGGAGGGAGAGATAGGGAGAGATAGAGGGAGGGAGGGAGAGAGAGAGAGATAGGTAGAGAGAGAGAGAAGTTCAAGGTATAATTATTCTACAATAATTAACTTTTTATTGAACAAATATAATTATAAATTGAACTACTTCTAATAGCTTTTACTTACTATTTTAATTTCAAAAAATAGACAAATAATTAAAATAATTTCAAATCTAAATCTAAATTAAAAATTAAAACAAAGTAAAATATTGTGTTTATATATTTTATTAGAATATTATATTATAAACTTATATATTTAAATTAAATATATCATAGATTTAATATATACTTATAGTCCAACCCAACATCCAAGGGGTGAGTTGAGGTGAGACTAATCCCCTGTGGGTGGGCACGAAAACCCACAAGTTGGTCCACTAGTTAAGTCCAGGAGCAAGAGTCAAACCTGAAACCTTGGGGAGCAAACCCACAACCCAAGCCAACTTCGCTACTCATGCAGGCTAAGTTTCTTATTATACAATATTTAATATAATGTGAATTATTAAATATATTTTAATAAATTATTGTATATAAAGTTATTTATATAATATTTATGTATATTTATTATTTAATTATATATGTTTAATATTTATATAGTTATTATTCAATTATGTTTATTTTATAAATATAATATATAATATATTTATATTCATTAGTATATAACATTTAAGAGTGTAAATTAGTAAATAGATTTTGAAAAATTATTATATTATTATATTATTATATTATATATTTGATACTTATGTATATTTATTATTTAAACATATATTTATTTATAATGAAACAATTTATATCATATCAAATTTTATATATAATAATAAATGTAATTATATTGTATATAATATAATTTGTACTTTAGTAATTTATGTTATATAAAAAATAATATATAATAATAATTCAATTTATATTAGATCAAAAAAATACAAACAAGTAAATTAATATTTCCATCAAACCAATTGAAATACTAGTCATAAATGCCCAATAGACATCATAACATTAAGCTTGTTTATTTCCTTTTGGAATAGAACCCTTTTGGTTAAAAATTCTAACCCTTTTGGTTAAAAATTCTAACCCTCTTGTACACCAATCTCCTAAAAAAGATAGGTCTTCTAGAACTGTTTGTTTCCTTCCCACTGGCAAAGGTAAAAAAAGAAATTTCACTATTGAAAAGGATGTGAGTAATCATGCATGTCTACCAGGTCATTTGTGACTATGATATCTAACAAAGTTCCTCTATCCTTTATGCTACATGGATGTCCATACTATTCCAAAGCTCCCATTTTGGCATGGATAGGGAGGATGCTAGCAAAGGTTACAAAATTTGGATTTAAACCTGACAATTGCATTTGCTTGGAAATTTCTAAAGGCTTTTCAATAAATCCATGAGACCACATCTCTTTGAGGCATCTTGTCAAACACCAAGGCAATTGCAACTATTGAAAAAATTCCCCTATTCTTTTATGCTTTGATGGATGTCCATACCCTATTCCAAAGTCCCTATTTTTGCACAGGCAAAGAATGTGTACTATATAATATTATAATAATAAATATAATTATATATAATTTAATTTAATTTGTATTATACATAGTATATATTATCTATTAAATTATATTTATATCTTTTTTAACTTATATTAAATAAAAAATAGAAAGGATGCACACTAGTGAAGAGAAAAGCAAAGAATAAACAATTGATCCCTAAAAGCTACAACAATATTACTACAATGCTAAGTGGAGCTAGGGGAGAGGATCCAGTAGTTGAGCACCTTACTTTTGCGCTTCTAATTATCCTATGTGGAAATTTCAAATCACTCCCATTTTTTTACAGCAGCTTACTTGGCAAGTCCCCTGCTTATAACTAAGGTTTTAGGACCACATCATCAAATATGATGCCACATCAGTATGCTTTTTTTCAAGGTGTCCAAAAAGGCCCAAAAAAAAAGGTGATGTGGCATCAAATGATTGATTGCTTTTTAGATCAAAGGAATACATTTTGTTTAATTATGGATACTCATTGTCGACACTAACACTTTAAAGTCACAACTATTGGTCTAATATTGATAAAAATATTGGACATTATATAAACAAACACTATCACAACTATTGAAACATGCTCAAGTATTGGATCCTCTCCCCTATATCATTGGTATTCTTATTCTAAACTTCCAAGCAAAAATAACCAGATAACGTGTTTCATGCCACCAATAGTATATTTGTTTAGCTGCTTGGAATTTATAGAAAATGTCCCTCCCTAGGAAATTAATGATCACTTTAAAAGAAACATTACCTAGCATGCAAAAAGTGTTTCTTTATTTTCATTTACTCACCAAAAACCTCCATTTTCAATCCTTACAGCAGAGTTACCAGATATTTCCCTTTTCTCGCCCAGATACACCTATCCCCATAACCATTTTCCATAAGCCAAGATATTGTATCTAGATTTATTTTCATAGAAATCCATATCCGAGTCATACCCAAATGCCTAGATATGGTACCATTTTCCATCGGTATTGTATCTCGTGTAGGATTATTAGTGAAAAGAGGGGCATACTAAAAAGTACTTTAACTTTCAGCCAAATGTAATGAGAAAATAAAAATAAAAGATATTCCACTCTGATAATGAATTTAGCCTGGAAGGCAGATGAAATTTTTAAAACTTCATGATAGAAAAAGAAAAATAAGAGCAATTTTAAGCTACGAAATTTCCCCAACGTTAGCCAAATAGAGAAGATTGCGGCCATTGTTCAAAATTATTGCAAGGAAAAGTGAATGGAAAATCAAAATACGGTGAATGAAAAACAAAACAAAATCCAATGGTGTAGACAGTTTTCATCGGCCACATGAATGAGACGTGTTTAAAAATAAATGGCATTTCTTAACATCTAAGATTAGGGGAAAGGGGTCTATAGTGGAGCACCCTAACTTTCCATTTCTCAAAATTCTATATGAAAATATCAAATCAGTCTCAATTTTGTACATCAATTTATTTGGCAACTCCCCTGCTTAAAAAAATTAATTTTAGGGTCACATCATCAAATATGATGCCACATTAGCATGTTTTTTGTTGGGGTATCCAAAAAGGCTAAAAAAAAAAAGTGACACCAATAGTGGTGCACTAAGTCATGTTTTATTGGTGCGCTGATGTGGCATTACATGATTGTCAATTTTTGTACTTTATGGATAAAAAAGTGTTTTGCAATTGACTATTAAGGTGTTCCACTATGTGGCCCATCAAGGACTACTTCTATCTCCACTATTGGAGCCCACTCCACTGACTAGTACACAAACAACAATATATGACTAAATAAACTACTAAAAATTGCATATAAATGACTAGCTTTAGTCACGTGACTATTAGTGGTTTATTTGTAGTCATTTATAACACCACTAAATTTATAACTAAACAATTTTAGTCATTTATTTAATCATTGATTTTAGTCATTAATTTGGTCATTGATTTAGTCATTTATTTAGTCATTAATTTAGTCATATATTTAGTCATTAATTTTAGTCATGTGACTATTTTAATGGTTTATTTGTAGTCATTTATAACACAACCAAATTTATGAATAGACTATTTTAGTCATTTATTTAGTCATGATAGTGATTTGTTTAGTCATATATTTAGTCATTGTAGTCATATATTTGGTCATTGTATTCATTTATTTTAGTCATAGTAGTCATTTATTTAGTCATGGTTTAATCATTTATTTGAGTGAATCAATGATTCAAATTATAAATCAAATCTAACTTAATTAATTCTCACAAATTTATGCATATAAACTTTATTGTTCATACAAATTCACATAAATTTAAAAAACAACTTTTCTGATTTGCATGTTTAAACAAGATGAAGCATAGCTGAAATGAATAGACAATGTAAAACAAAAAATCACATTAAAATGGCACAAAGAATTGTCTTGAGTGGAAAATCCTCTTGGGGAATAAAAACCACTTGAAATGGCTCACTGGCAATACTATCTCACTGATAGATTTTTTGATGCATCGCTGGCTGTACTTCATTGTTCACAAACACCATTTGAATTTCATACACAGAGTATCATCTATGTTTCTCTCTATAACATCCTCTGATCTCACATCATTTAAGATTCAAAGGCAAAAGTTCAAGTACAACATAATGATGCATATATATATGCTTGTATATACAACACTATGAGATACTTCTAAAATTGATCAACTTTACAAAGGACTGATTGTGCTATCAATACAACTATCATTTACATAATATGAATCAATAAAATTCCTTGTACAATTTGAGAATAATATTCCATTTCTGCTCAATGCAATGAAGAATGAGTTCAAGGAAGTACATATAGTGTTTTTCATTTTCAAACTGAAACATAACTTCCATCTCTAACAGTTCCTTAATAAGTAACAGTTACAATTTGATAACCTTTTAACAAATACTATTCAAAGCCTTAACAATGCAATGCCTTGTTGTCCTGTCATAACAATCCTCATCATGAAGGGTAATATAAATATGATCACATGATGAGGTTTAGAGCACATTGTAAATATGATGAGCACTGAATAAGCATCATATACCTGAAACCAACTAATACCTGCATATGCACTCCCAACTGAATACCTATACATCACCTAAATAGGAATTGAAACCAATTGAATAAAATGATTATCATCATAGCAACACCAATCTGATTTCACATGGACACAAAACATCATTAGATCTGCAAACCACCTTCAAGCAAACATAAACTGTTATAAAACAAAATGCCAATATCATCAATATAAAAAGACTTGATTAATATGCAAAACTTCCTCAAGAACTTTTCATGTAGTGTAATGTAATCACATTAATAGGAAAAGTAATACAATGTGCATTTGATCACACACGTTTGTCACCTTACGTAATCTGAATTAGGAACTCTGATTGATATACCCCATACAATTCCAAGGAGGGTAATGTTGCAAGATCACCTTACTATCTTATTGCCTTTGACATTAATGCCAACATGCCTGAGGGAACAACAAACTTCCCCTTTGGCATTGATGTCAAACCCTAATAAGATAAAACATCAAAGCTAAATGTCAACTAAAAACAATATGCCTGGACTGGAAATGTCACTGTGATGAGCACTTAATCTGCCTTGTCAAAAGTCACAAAGACTGTTAGATCAAACTGTGTATCTTCAAGACCAAACAAGAACTCAACAATACAACTGCTCAAAATAAACCATTGTAATGCCAAAAAAAAAATTTCAATCTGTAATAAAAAAACAACTCAAGAATCAGTACCAAAACTGTCCATTGAAGCAACACACAATAGATCAAAAACATTCACTCACTGTCACCAACTGTATCAAATTCACTCACTGCTCACTGATCAAATTCACTATCACTGCTCACTGTCAAACTACTGCACATTTTCTCCCCCTTTTGACAACAATGCCAAAGGAGAGACAATCAGAAATGCTGCAAAAATGAAAGTATGGTGCATAAAAATACAGTGTATTGTCATGCATCATAGATACACCACAGAAAACCATAATGCCAACACTACCAACAGGGGTAAAAATAAGCATGAAAATCTCCCCCTGACTCTATGGATAGGAGTAAATCACTGAAGAGAACTGTTCTTTCTCTCTGAGTCAACTCAAAAACCACAAAGCAAATCATAATGTGAAACCAGAGTCAACAAACTACCAAATGCAATAATGCACACCACTTGTGAAGTATGGATGTATCCAAAGAATCAACACAATATGCACAAGATCACTATCAAGATGTATGGAGTGTGAGGAAACCAAAGCGATTTCCAAAAATTCACAGTGAAGATGCCAAGTACCAACTATTCCAAACAACCTGAATGTAAATGATATCAAATAAAGTGAATCAAGATTTCAAAAAGATTCAAGTGACCCAAGTGTTAAGCTTCAGATTTACTGTCTTCATATAGCAACATAAACATTGAAGTTTCACTATCCAGGTTCCAACATCTAGTACAAGTGTTAAATGTATTGTCAATACTCTCCTTGTGAATTATCAAGGTGGAAATAGTAATGGACCCATTATACTGACAAAAGTGTCAAGAACATCCTTGTAATACTTCATATTTACAACTTGATACTTGAAACATATATACCTTATATGCAATCAGGTCATCAATGAGTTAGATACAAAGAATATAATAAGAATTCAATGACTTATCGACAAAAGTTGATAAGTCATTAATTGCTTATTTAGAAACAGGTATATATAAGTCATCAAAAATCTAATGCAAATAAAATACATAGATTGTCAAGTAGCATGAATTTCAACAAAGTAGAAAGGATATCACTCATATCAATCTGAACAAAGATGTTTCCTGTAGCAGCTTCTTGTACCTGTGTAAAATTTCCTTTGCAATATCAAATTGACTCCTTTCAACTAGCACAATTGTTTCTCCATTTGCAACATAAACATTTCTTGGTCTTTGTTCCAACACTTTACAATATAGTTCTCTATCCTTCTAAAGATGTTTTTCCTCATTCTTTCGATCCCTCCTCTCATTGTGAAAAGCTGCAAAATAATTCCAATTTCTAAGTGAAATGTCAACATAAGAATTCTTCACATCTGATTCACTTTGTGCAACTTTAATTATTTTTTTTGCTTTAAGCCAGTCATCTATTTTCAGTTCCATGTTTCCAAGCATACATAAAGCATTTGATGAGTTTTTATCCACCTTAAGTGCATCCCCAATCAATTCTAGGCTTAGTTGGATCTCATCCCAAGCCTGAGCCATGGCTGCGAGACATACATATGCATCCACATAATTAGGAAACTTGAACAATATTAGCCTGTATAAAAGATTTTTTTTCAGTATCATGTAGTTGTTCAAACAACCTAGCAAGATTAAATAGTGTTGTGACTTTATCCCATGGTAACTCAAGTGAAACACCACCTTCTTCTAGTCAATGGAAGAATTCCATTCTAAAAGCTTCTCCCTTTATATGAAATTTGGCAAATCTGCACACGAAAATTCATGACAATCTTCACCAAGCTCATGCCAAGTTCAAGGCTCTCATGTCCCCTTTTTGAATCTACACCTATTTAAAGAATGGACTGGGGGTGTAGAACTAGTTATTAGATAAGTTGGTACTCACTTTCAGTTTTCAGTTAGAAATGTATGTTGCATTTTTAGGAATAAGGTGGTCGAGTCTTATGTCCTTTAGTTGAGCTATAGCTAAGTATGTGTGTCTTCTAGCTAAATAGCAACTGAATCTTTAGTGCCTATCGGTTAACACCACTTATTGAGGTTTGGACTGACCAGTTAATTGCCACCACTTTAGGAGTAACTTCCTATGATTGTGGATTGACAATTTTGAGGGAGTGTTGTTCAGTTAGCTGCCTAGATTTGAGGAAATTAATCATCGATTAGTTGCCACCATTTGTGGACTAACTTCTCATGATTGAGGATCAATGGAAGTTTGGTTTATAAAAAAGAGCACAAGGTAGAAGAGAAGGCACTTTTGGGAAAATTGATTAGCATTCAACTCTCATTTCAATGTTAGTGTCATTGCTACAGTAGCTAGGCACATTGGAGATGAAACCCTTTAGGTGTGAACCTATCATCTTGGGGACAAAAACCATTGGGAGCAGTATATATCAGTTATTTGTGTGTATAGTTGGGGTTAATACAAAGGCACTTCATGACTGACTTTGAGTTCCTCATTTATTTCAAGATGGTGATTGTGTTTGGCTTCTCTTGGACAAGCAAATTTTATAGCAAACAATATAACAAGTTGAATCCTATTCAATAAAGACTTTACATCATTCTCCAAGTCCAAGCAATCAAACCTAACGCCTTTTAACAAGATCTTCCAACTCAACTTGGCATCCATGACGTTGTCAATGTAATCAAGCTCAAGTTGTTGATCCATATCACTTAGCAGAGAAAATTTCTATCTAGGAGCTCATCCCGAGGAAATCATTCATGATTTTTAACACCTGTTGGGTGAAGATACTTTTCTTTATGTGTGGACCCACACCAATCCCAAAGAGAAAAACCACCACATACCTCATCATCCAAAACAGAACTCTACCAACTCAAGCCACGTGGTTCTCTATGTAAGCTTTCCAAAACTCATGTAGAAATTGGGCACAATTTCATATAAATAGAGAAGAAATGATGATGACATAGCATGTAGTTAGAAAGTTAACCATAGTCCACATACAAGTGCACTGATAAAAATAAAGCAGAAGTTAAGGTAGTTGTATAATGGACAAATCGAACAGCTGCAAGAGGAAAAAATAAATAAATAAAACATACGTAGACATCTCTGAACACTAAATGAAATGAATCCATATCCTTAAAGCGCACAAAAAAAACTGTAGAATTGGCACTAGGGCTTTAATTTATGAATTCAGCCCAAATTCCATTTCTTAATGCCTCCATAAAAGTTTGTTGAGCTAACTCTAGTTCATCACGCTCAAAATGAAGAACTCCAATGCTGTTTAACAATCCAACAGGTACTTCTTCTTTGTTCTTCTTTAAAAGAGACTTTGTTGTCTTAAGAGATATTAATAACTCGCCCATCTTGATAAATGCATGGGCATCACGTGGATCTATGTGAGTTGCCTTTCTTAAAATTTCCAAAGTCTTCTCTACCTGCCCTTGTTGAGCATATATATGGCCTACAACTTTTAAGCTCTCACATTTCTCAGGGTGGACCTCCAGAACCTTTTCAAAATTTGAGAGAGAACTCTTAAGATCTATGTTTCTTCCATGTTTTGAACTCATATATATATCTATATATATATACTTGTTGAATTCATATATTTGCACATCTGTAGGTGCATATATTTGAATATTTCTTTTATGTTTCTTCTATGTTTACTTGTTGAAGTCATATATTTGCACATCTGTAGGTGCATATAAGGAGAATTTGTGTCAGAGAAGGAATTTGCTTGGAAGAATGGGGTGTGTGTACATACCAGTGCAAAATTTAGAGGAAGAAGTGAAAGTAGCATCGGATCAACCACCGAGAGATTCCACTGAAATTCTTGACATCCTGAAAGTAGAGAAAGCTCCTCTCGATTTATGGCTAATTATAGCAAGAGAATATTTCAAGCAAGGAAAAATTGAGGAGTTTTGACAAATACTGGAAGAAGGTGCTAGTCCAGAAATTGATGAGTACTATGTTGATGTGAGGTATGACAAAGTTTCCATTTTAAATGCCCTTGGTGCATACTACAACAATGTTGGTAAGATTAAGACAAAGCATTCAGAGAAGGAAGAACAATTCGTTCATGCAACTATTTACTATAACAAGGCTTCTAGAATTGATAATCTCGAGCCATTGACTTGGGTTGGAAAAGGTCAATTACTTTTAGCAAGAGGAGACCATGAACAAGCATATGGTGCATTCATGATTGTGCTAGATGGACAACCATCTGATGTTTTAAGCTAGAAGTATTGTCTACATTTGGAAGACCTCTGCTCTACCAAAGGATATGAAAACAAAAACACAGCTTTCATGAAGCCCAATTTGCAGTTTGGATTCAATTATCTACTTTTTTTCTCTGAAAAGTTAGAACTGTACTCCACTGTTGTTAGAAACAATAAATGAACTCGGACAACAGAAACCTTTTCATAAAATAGACATGAGGAAGAAATTATATATCTAGGAAAGAATCGGAGAGATAAAAATGATAAACTAGGCCAATCCACGCCTCAGGCTTTCTCTAGTATTAGATATTGGATTTTGTTGGCCGAGGATGGTGGAATTACCTGCTTTAGAACAAATTTTTCTTCGTTGATTGCATCAATGGTTGGATTTCTTGAAGGATTTCATCTTCTTGTGGTACAAATAGGTCTGGATACTTTGTATTGAATGTAAACTGCCTTGCTCCTCTACCTCTACCTCTACCTCTGTCACCCCTACCCCTAATACCCCTATCTCTACTGCCTCTATCTCTACCACCCATACCCCTTCTATGACCTTCATGTTCAAGATGTCCCCAAGAATTCTGGGAAAGAAAAGGTTCAGTCTCCATATATTGCTTACTATTCCAATCACTTCCCAGGCCAGTTTTAATATATGATTCCAGGGTCTCAGGGTTCTTGACATCATTAGTTGAGTTTTCAACATTCACTTTCTTGTTTAAGTGTTGCAGCTATGACAAGTTGCCAATGAATCAAGGAGGCTATTTAAATCTATAGACCCTACCATGTTCAAGTGTTGTAGTTGTGACAGGTTTCCAATGGAATCAGGAAGGTTATTTAAATGTTCACACCCTTCTATGTTCAAGGTTGCAGCTGTGATAAGTTGCCAATGGAATCAAGGAGGTTTTTTAAACCATGACAATATTTTAGTTTTGAATGTTGCAGCTACAATAGATTCTCAATAGAATCAAGGAGGTTATTTAAACCTTTAAAACTTCCTATTATATTCAAGTGTTACAGCTATGAGAGGTTGACAATGGAATTGGGGAGGTTATTTAAACCTCTACAACTTTCTATTTTCAAGTGTTGCAGATGTGACAGGTTGCTAATGGAATCAACAAGGTTATTTAAACCTCTACAGTCTTCTATGTTCAAGTGTTGCAGTTGTGACAGGTTGCCAATAAAATCAGGGGGGTTATTTAAACCTTTACACATTTCTATTTTCAAGTGCTACAGTTGTGACAGGTTGCCAATGGAATGAGGGAGGCTATTTAAATCTATAGACCCTACCATGTTCAAGTGCTACAGCTGTGACAGGTTGCCAATGGAATGAGGGAGGTTATTTAAATCTATAGACCCTACCATGTTCAAGTGTTGCAATTGTGATAGGTTGCCAATGGAATCGGGAAGGTTATTTAAATGTTCAGACCCCTCTATGTTCAAGGTTGCAACTATGACAGGTTGCCAATGGAATCAAGGAGGTTATTTAAACCATGACAATATTTTACTTGCGAATGCTGCAGCTTCAATAGATTGTCAATAGAATCAAGGAGGTTATTTAAAACTTTGAAACTTCCTATTATGTTCAAGTGCTACATTTGTGATAGGTTGACAATGGAATCGGGGAGGTTATTTAAACCTCTACAACTTACTATTTTCAACTCCTATAGACGTGATAGGTTGCCAGTGGAATAGGGAAGGTTATTTAAACCTCTACAATCTTCTATGATCAAGTGTTGCAGCTGCGACAGGTTGCCAATAGAATCAAGGAGGTTATTTAAACTTTTACACCCTTCTATGCTCAAGTGTTGTAGCTGTGATAGCTTGCCAATGGAATTAGGGAGCTTATTTAAACTTCCACACTCTATTATATTCAAGTGTTGCAGCTATGACAGGTTGTCAATGGAATCAATTTCAGATTGGGTTCTAGGTGTCAAATTGGGAGCCTTGGAATGGGGTATGGACATCCATCAAAGCATAAAGGATAGAGGAATTGTGTCTGATATTGTAGTTGCAACTGCTCTTGTAGACATGTATGCTAAATGTGGGATCATAGACAAGGCACTTGAAGTGTTCGACAAAATTCCTCAGAGAAATGTTGTCTCATGGACTACAATAATTGTAGGATATACACAAATGGTGCAGGGGCACCCTTGCAACATTATGTCTCCATTTTATAAATTCTTGAAAATGCTTAAATTTGGCATCTTTACTTTGTAATAGGGTGGAAAAGAGTCATTTTGTACCTCTTTAGGTTATTATAAAGTTTATTAGGTCCAAAAAGTGAAAAAATGTAAAAAGATGTAAAGTTGTCAACAAATATTGACAAAATTGCACAATTATGTAAAAGTTGCATATAGAAGTTGAAGGGTCATAGGTGGTTCTAGGCATTAGGAAGTAGTTAGAAGTTTGAAAGACAGTTGAAATTACTTTATAAAGGCTTTGTAAACCATTTGCAATTCGAGGTTGATTGTATAGAAGGTTTTGATCAATGAAATAACACAATTTTATGCACTTTCTATAGAATTCTTATGTTTTCTGTCATTGTACGGTCGTGCACAGATAGACAAGATAATTTAAGTGGTTTTAAGTAATAATCCCTTCAATCACCTTCCTGATGAAGTGAATTTCATGCAATTTGGTTCCTTTTTGAGTAAGTTATTGTGAATTCTCATAAAACTGTTGAAAACCCTGATTAGGGTAAACAAAAGTATAAAGAATTGTGGTTTTTCCATTGTATATGATGAGATCCCTGTATTTTTGGTGAATTGACTCCATATTACATCTATTTTAATATTCTTAAGGTTTCAGACCAGGGGGTTAGGATTCATGTTTGAAAGATTGAAGTTTTTCACTGTAATTTTGTGTATAGTTAGAAGAAAACAAGGTAGTTAAGCTAGTGTTTGCAAAAATGCGTAAGGGTGTGAACTTTTGATGCATTATTAAGCTTATACATGTCCATTAACAAATGTTCCAAGCGTTGGATCAGAGGATCTGTGTTTGTGGATAGGATATTCAATAACCCCTATTTGGCATGAAGGCCTAATTAGACCTAATACAGACTGAAATAGTTAGTTTTGAGACCCTTGGCCCAAAGGACCTAATGTCCAATTTGAGATATGTTCCAAACTGGCTTAATGGGAGTTTAAAGATGTAATTTTTTTGGGTTACAATAAAGGGTTTGTGAGAAAATCTTTGGCAGAGGCGTTTGCAGACCTACTAGCATAGAGGTCAGGTTATGAAGAAATGACCAACAATTGGAGGGACATACCATAATGGAAGTTTGCATGGGTTAATTTTATGTCCTTAAAGGGTGAAAATTACTCTTATGGCTTTGTCTAAGTTCCTGAAAGATGAAAATCTTATTTGATTCTATGTTGAGGCCATGTGTGTAGTGGAGTCCTTTATGAACTTGCAGACTTGAGATTATTTGAAAGGGCATACTTTGCCATTGTTGTTTTTGATTGAATTGAAGATGTTTAAGGTGTATTGAGGATTCTGTTGAATTTTTGAACTCTAATTGCAAGATTGAATGCTTGGGTGAAGGTTTTGTAAAGGAAATGTAACTTTGAATGAAATGGCTAACAAAGGAGGTTCTGATTTTTGTCAAGTGAAGATTAAGAAGGTGTTTTCTTCCTATAGATCTGCATCAACAAATTATATCTGTTGAAAAGGCTTGAGAAACTTTCAAGCAAATGCAATTTGTAGGTTTAAAGCCAGACTCCGCAACCTTTTCCAGCATCCTCTTTGCCTGTTCCAAAATGGAAGCTTTGGAATAGGGTATGTACATCCATCAAAGCATAATAGAAGGGGGATTTTCGTCTGATATTATAGTTGGAAATTCTTTGGTTGACATGTATGTAAAATTTGGAAGCATAGAGAAAGCATGTAAAGTTTTTGACAGAATTCCTCGAAGAGATGCCATCTCTTGGACTACAATTATTGTTGGATATGCACAAAATGGATTTGTTGAAAATGCTTTAGAAACTTTCAAGCAAATGCAATTGGCAGGTATAAAGCCAAATTCCACAACCTTTGCCAACATCTTTCCTTCCTGTGCCAAAATGGGGGCTTTGGAACAAGGTATGAATATCCATCAAAGCATAAATAATAGAGGAATTTTGTCAAATGTTGTAGTTTCAATTGCCCTAGTAGACATGTATGCAAAATGTGGAAGCATAGACAAGGCATGTGAATTGTTTAACAAAATGCTTGAAAGAGATGCCATCTCATGGAATACGACGATTGCGGGATATGCAAAATTTGGATTTTCTGAAAAGGCTTTAGAAACTTTCAAGCAAATACAATTAGCAGGTGTGAAGCCAAATTCCACAACCTCCAACATCCTCCTTGTCTGTGCCAAAATGGGAGCTTTGGAGCAGGGTATGAACATCCATCAGAGCATAATGGATGGGGGATTTTTGTCAAATATTATGGTTGGAAATGCTTTGTTAGACATGTATGCAAAATGTGGAAATGTACACAAGGCACATGAACTCTTTGATGGAATTCCTCAAAGAGATGTCATCTCATGGAATGCAAGGATGCTCTCAAAATATTTGAATTAATAAAGCACTATGAAACATATCCTAACATTGTAAGCTTTGTTTGTATTCTTTGTGCATGCATCCATGGAGGTTTAGTGGATGAGGGTTGTACATAATTCAATCACATGAGTGATGCAAGGAAGGATATATTTCACTTGTAACAACATAATTCAAGTTAGTGGAAACAACAATCAAATCCACAACTCCTTCAATTGACTCCTCAATACAACTCTGCCTTTTGCTTGTCGGTCAGCAGACCCCTATTTTGCAACTTTTCTCATAATCTCCTTAACAAATATAGAGACTCTTCACAGATTTGAATACCCCTTTTGACCCTCTCTAACATGTCTCAAAACCAATATATGTTCCTCTTTAACAATCCACTCAAATCCTTGTAGCCACACTATCCTAAAGGGTCAAATGGGCCAATTTTTCAAAGTAACTACTCTTTAAAATTACAAGAAGCTCAAGATAACTGCTCAGACCTCTAAGACAGTCTACTAATAGCCATTTTCAATAATTTTTATGGTCCCAAACTTTCATTCTTTTGTTGTCCCAAGAAACCCTTGTTTTCACCTTTTTTAGGGAGGGTTTATTGATTCACAACTCATAGAACCTTAAAAATGCCTCCAACACATCTTGTTATGTCTTATTTCACTCAAATTACACTCACATAGCCATTACTCACACCCTTCTATCCAACTCTTACTCAAAACCTCATATTTCATGCACTAAATCACTATTTTTCTTCAGGACAGTCAATTAAATCCCCACAAAAATCTTCATAGAATCCCCTAAAACTAACCTACCATCCTAATAAACCTATGGGGGGCCCATTCCACTTAGAAACAAGAGTAACAAAAGCTGGAATGGGCTTTTATGCCATTAAAGAGACTTCAAACCCTTCACTAACGCCTACAGGCCTGTCAAAAGAAGTTTGCCAATAAATCAACTATAGCTCGATGTACTTCTCTCCAAATGGAACCAAAACCAAGCTTGAACCTGTATTCAACTAATTCCAAGGTTATTTTAATATGATGTGACTATACAACCTCGTCCAATGACCTGCAAGTTCAGATTTATGAGCAAAATACATAATTTTGAAGCAAGCAGGGGTTTATTTTTATTGAAACTTTTTCATAAAATGTTCAACAACCATACCAAACAATGGGTGACATGAATTTATACATTTCCTACATGAGAATCCCTCCAAAAACCGACCAACTGCTTTTCAACTACCCCATGACTCTTGAGTTCCCAGGACTTTGCATCTTTTGTAATTACAAGATTGACAACCTTGTCAACTTTAGCAAATTTGCATTTTTGAACCTCTAAACATTCTAAACACCACTAGAGTGACTTCAAAACATTATTTTATGGTCAAGCATGACCTTATTTACCCTGACCTACAACTTGACTCACTAAAACCCAAAATAAACCCTATTCACATATCTTGATCTTGAGAATTTTTTACAACATTTCAACATTGTTTCACAAAATGATCTCTAATTACATGCAAATGGCCAATGAGGCCTTATTGACACCCACCAAATGACTAAAAACACCTAAACCAACCTAGGACTCACCATTATTAACCAAATTCAGATGAACCTAAATAGGTGCTCCTACACCAATGAGTAAGCAATATTGCATTACACCTATAGTTGATCATTATGTGTGCATGGTTGACCTTGTTGCCCGTGCTGGCTATCTTGAGGACACTCTAAACTATATCATTAAGATGCTAATTAAACCTGTGGTGGTTGTGTGGATGTGTTTTCTTGCTACCTGTAGGTTACATATGAATAGTTTTCTTCCCTCAGTTAAATAGTCATGGAGATGATGTCTTCAAGCCAATATATTTTTCATCTTCTTTCCCATAAGAGTACAACAAGAACTATTGTGTAAAATGAAAATTTTGAGGAGAAGAATACAAATTGAGATTTTGGCATGGGAGAATATGATTTAAAAGAATTAAGATGTTCCTTTTAATAACAAATCATGAGTTCTTGTACACAAATACATCCCAAGTGAGTGTACTCATGGTTATCATTAAGGGTGGTACAAGTTGACCCAAATGGAGTGTAGAGGTCAAGGCACATTTATTCTTTTGCTTGTAAGGTGATATGTTTTCTCAGATCCTATGTTGGTATTCTAGGTTTTGATGGGGCTACAACCATAGTTTGGGCACCAATAAGGGTTTCCAGATGTTGTTCTACTATTGATGCTATGAACAATCATGGTTAACCTACATATATGCTTACTATATATCATAGGAAATCTCTTGTAATGAAGCTGGTCCACATTATTATGAATTTTGTAATATACTTCATAACAATTTCTCTAATAGTTATAGGATTCTTGTGTCATGACTGCCTAGATTGAAGAATCAACTATGAATATTGATGAGAAGTGTTAATGTTAGCAAGGTAAAATATTGGATATAGCTGACACCCACGTTTGCTATTGATTTAAGAGCTAAGGACAGAGATGGGTGATCATGCATCATGTAGATGCTATTGATAGAACATGTCAAAATATGAAAGGTCTCACTATGTTAGGGAGGATACCAATGCATAGGTGTTTGTAACAAACCTAGAAGAGGATCAAAGTTTGTATTACTATTTATATAATGCACAAATACTTGGTGATTAGTGTCTAATCCCTAAATCATCCACTCAATGGACTTTTGATTATTGTTGTTCCAATGGATTTGGATAGGAGTAAGGGTTTCAAAGTGGAAGGCTTCTCCTACCTAGAATCGTAGAGTAAAAAGTGGAGAAATGTGCAAAGCATAGTTAATATTATAGGTGTGAGACTATGGTACATTTGAGTAGCCATATGGTATGTCCCTAGAAGAATCGTTTGTCATATAAAAATTGTGTAGATGAATATCAATAATTTAACAAACCCTTAGTACATAATAAGAATTCACACACACTAATCATACAAGTCTTTAACATTTTTTTCCTCTGCTAAGGTTTTATCATTTTTTTCCTCTATGATAACAATGGTTTATAAAAAAATAGTCAATAACTAAAGACTATCTTCATTGTTGTCTATGTTCTTAGTTACAAATATCTTCATTTATTGGGGAAGTGAGACATTGGCCTCATCACTTAGGATAATCCATTGTCAACACAATTAGATCAAACAACTATGTGAAAAGATGAAACAAACGTTTTGTCTTACCACAATAAAAAATGTTTTGTCCCCCAACTTAGAGAAAAAGATCAGCAAGAATGCCTGCATACAAAATTCAAAATGGTGATATAAATTCAAACCCTATCCAAATCATATATCAAAATAAATCATAAATATGGTTGGTGATGAAATATATGTTAATCTAGACCGAAGCCATCATCTCTCCTAATCTTCACTGCAACAACAATCTCCTCTATTTCACCTTTGTATATGATGTCGTACAATCCTTCCCCTACTTTCAAATTCTCTGAGAAGTTGCCAATGGCATAGTTGATGTCGTTGAGAGAGTAGTTTTTGTAAAGAAGATTAGTCAAGGAAGAGGGCGAGGTTTTGATCCGTGGTCTAAATCCAAGTAGTCTTGAAGCTTTATAATTGCATCATCCCTTTCTGACATGAGTTGATCGTTTATCTCCTTCAGCCGCTCAATCTCTACAAGTGCTTTGAGGGAGTCAATCTCACAAAAACAAAAACAAAAACCCTCCATTTCACTTTTAGCGCTCATATTTTCTTTTTTCTTTTTATTTTCCCCCATTTCTTTAGGTTTCTTTATTTCATTTTATATCTTTAGTTCTTGTAGTCTTTTTATGGCTTTGGGTTGCT
Source organism: Sequoiadendron giganteum (assembly GCA_007115665.2). Classification (NCBI taxonomy): domain Eukaryota; kingdom Viridiplantae; phylum Streptophyta; class Pinopsida; order Cupressales; family Cupressaceae; genus Sequoiadendron; species Sequoiadendron giganteum. Next base: position 106,835,640 of record CM021110.1, on the reverse strand, counting down.
TTCTTAATTTCTTTGTTTCTTGTAAGGTTTCTCATTTCATATTTTATTTTATTTTTAATCATATTTGGTCTTTCCTAATTTCATTATTTCTTTCTTTCTTTGATTGATCCTCTCTTTATTTCATTAATCTTTCTTAATCTTATTAATTTTATTGTATTTTTAGTCATTTTTGTTCTTTCCTTAATTTCTTTATTATTTTGGTTCTTATAATCATTTTAGGTTTTATTGTTTTATATTTTTAATTATTTTATAAATTTCTTCAATTTTATGGGTCTTGTTTTTTTAAAAATAAATTATATTACAAATTGTATTCAATATATTAGTCACTATTGTGTTGATAATTAATTTTATTTTGATTTTATTATATTATGTCAATCATTCTTTATTTTAATTTTGTTTTCGTCTCTTTATATAAGGTTGATTTCTTTTTAGTTCGTTTGTTGTTCTGGTGTAGTCTATTTTTTTTATTTACATTAGTAGATTTAATTATTTTAGTTTTCCTGTTTATTAATTTTTTTTATCTTTTTTTAGGTCATCTCTAAGTGTTTGCCCTTTAGTCCTCTCACCCCCTCACCTATTTATCACTCCTAGTTTGCTACTTCTCTCTATCTTTCTACTCTCTTGTTACATGCTTTTTCTTGATGATGGATCATCGAGTTTGATCCGAAATGTTGATTCATTTACTCACACGGTTTCAATCCAGAAATATGAACAAACCCATATTTTCTTTTTTATCCGAAATGTTGATTTATTTACTCACACGGTTTCAATCCAAAAATATGAACAAACCCATATTTTCTTTTTTATTTGTGTGAAAGTGTCTGCAAGATAGCCCTCAAAATGCAATTGGATTGTTTAAATCATAAATTTTAGTAGTGAAATTGACCACAATTGCTCTTTGATACATTTGACATGCTAACACAACAGGAAAATTAAACTGGCTTCAAATCATAGTTAAAACCATTAACAATTCATTAACATAAAGAGTAATAAAAGTTAAAGAATGTAAATGTTTATAATTTTTTTTATAAAATATGTGAAGGCTTTAAAATTGCACCGAGAGGCAATGCCTTCCATGCAATAGGTGTTTTTGGTGCACTAAGCAACCTAGGTGCCCAAATGACCTACTTAAGTAGGGGTCCCATGAGGGGGGCTTAAGCTTTATGAATTATGATCAAATTTGAAAGAAAAAAGAATAGAGGAGTAATAGTCATTTATTTAGTCATTAATTTAGCTATATATTTAATCATGTATTCAGTCATTTTTATTCGTCTAATATTAATCATTTATTTAGTTATTTTGTTGTGATTTTACCCAATTAACAAATTAGTCACTTATAATGATCAAATTAGTCATTTATTTTCCAAATTCTACTAGTGATTATGGGCCCCTCTTCCCTATCATCTTAACAACTAATATGATGCTCCCCAATTTTATAAGATCAAATAAATTTCATAAGTAAAAAATTTCCTACAATTTCATTGAATATTAAATGGAAAAAGGGAATACCAACATTATGATGTAACCATGAGGATTACATTATAGAAGCCTTTGGTTGGAAAATTTTGTTTGTAATGCCCCGCTAAGTAACCTTAAAGGAAGTTGCAATTAACATCATAAACAACAACCTCTAAGGCTATAAGGTTAGGATTACTTAAACCCACACATACATATTACATATAATCATAGCATTATAAACTTAATGATATAAACATCATACATCATAAGAATACCACATAACATAATAAAGTAAGCATCCAAAATACAATCTCATAATCATTATCTTTAGTTACATCGCTCATTCTCAGAATGAGGCAATAGTACATAAGGTTACAATTACATAATGTCACCTCATAAACATAAGAGGGATAAAATAATTTATATAAGTTAAAATATTACAATGCAAGAATAACAACAAGAACCGTGAGCTGTCCATCTGGATGTCTCGCCACCAAGTACTGAAGATCGATGGGCACCCAACGGTTTTGGTGCATGTTCCACCCTACCAATGTGGTACCCGAAGGCCCACCTCCCATGCTAGGAGATAGTAACAAAGTAACATGGAAAAAAATTCTACTACCTCTAACCAAAAGTAGACTCATACTGACTCAACTAACATAACCAAATAAATGCCATCAATAAGTACAAATCCAGTTCAACTCAAGTACAACACAAATACAAATCAAACATCACTGACATAGGTCACATTGCTTCCAGACATAAAGTAGATCAAGTATGTTCACATAACCATACATATAAAACAATTAACAATAGTTGTCCTAGATAGAGTGTCATCGCAAGGTTTGTTATGAGATCTCCTCTGGGCATTCTTCATAGGCTCCGGCACAAGTAATCCTGGTGGCCTCAATCGAATCCCGGCTCTCATACTCACTCATGCAGAATCAACTACCTCTCGTAAGAATAAGATAGTTGATATTGTCATTCCAGACCTTCCCACTCATCCCAAATCTAAACAAGCCCTTGTGTCTATGAGTGAGGTAAAATTATCTTGATTAGTGAGAAGTTAGTCCTAATCTTCTAAGTACATTATTTTAATTATCACTTGTTTAAATCACTCCTGAAGGTTATCCAGTTTACCTCTCTGGGCTCTGGCGCCTAACAGAAGCCACTCTTCTATTCGACAACACATACCCAAACAATCCACCAAGGGAACCACAAGTGCATACCAACTAGGCATCATAATCCACTCCAACACAAGGAGGATACAAATAATAGAAACCCACTCCAAACATCTTGGAGGCAACAATCACATAGTCCACTCCTTTCATAGGAGGCAACAAAAGATCTCACTCCAAACATCTTGGAGGCAACAACACATAGTCCACTCCTTTCATAGGAGGCAACAAAAGATCTCACTCCAAACATCTTTGAGGCAACAACACATAGTCCACTCTTTCCACAGGAGGCAACAAGAGATCTCACTCCAAACATCTTGGAGGCAACAAGATGAAACCACATAACAAGGTCACTCCATACAAGGAGACACGGATCCCATAATCCGCTCCTAAACCAAGGAGGTGCAAACATCCTTGTTCGTGAAAATCGGGTAAAACTGAAAAGACGCCATGCACTACCCAAGGGAAAACAACTGGATGGCATAAAAATTCAACAACCCTTATCCTCTTAGTTTTTCTGGAAGACTTATAATTTAGGACTAACACTAAATCCCAAAACCAACAATGCAACTTGATGACATAGTAATAAAAGCATTCAAGTCATCAATCAAATCTAATATTTGGATTTCCTAGATCCATACTCATTCAATAGGTAGTGTTGACAAAGTCAAAAACACGATAATTAGATCATCTAAAATAATCATAACCCCTATTTCCCTTTTCATTATTGAAAATTTAAAACAATTAAACTTACTTCCCTGTACTGAATATAGAGAATTAAATCCTTTAAGATAATCATGAGGAAGATACTATTTTTGGATATACTAAATCCATATCTTTTTCATAATCCAATCACAATGATTCAATTAATCTAAATAGAAATTAATAAATAACATAATTGATTGCCTCATCAATAAAACAATTTCTTAATTTACTTTTAAATCAACACAAATTCATGCAAGTAAACTATTTCCATTTCCTAACCAACTTTTACATCTCATTCAATTTTCTATTTAAAACATTCAATCACTTTAATATAATAATATATTGTTTCTCTATCCATTTTTCATATACACTAATCAATCCATTTTTAAATCTCTATTCAATAATATATTGTATGCATCTCATTAAAATAAAATACGATAATGAATTTTACACTTAATAAATATATATATGCTCCATATTATATAGACACCAAATATATATATTAATAAATTTAATTACATATATTCTTTAATATTCCATTCACAATGACTAGATTACTCTATGGAACTAAATAAAACATAATAACTATTTGTCTTTTTCAAAATAGTTAGTTCATAAATCTACTTCTAATGCAACCTAACACTATTGCAAACAATCTTTTCCAATTTTCTATCCGGAGTCTATGTCTCTTCAACTATCCATTTAAAAACATGCAATTTCATCTATGTATAAAAATATCTTTTGGTTTATCTATTTGACCACGCATTCATATTGTTTCTAATTAAATCTCATTAATTAAAACAAACATTTAAATATAAATATTTCTATAATTTTTCAATATATTTAAATATCTTTTTCTTTATCAATTTTGACCATACATTCAAACTTATCTTTTAAACTCTTCATGCAAAGCTAAATTGCACGCACTTAAATAAAACAAAATAAATACTGATTGAAAATACTCATGGATATATATATATATATATATACATCTCAATATATTTTCTTCAATCATATTAACAAAATAAGTATTTCCTTCTAAATCAAGTAATTACTTCTATTAAAAAAATATCTTTCTTTATATATTTTCTACACATACTAATCATTTATTTTAGAATACTAATAATACCCAACTTGCAAACAACAGAATAAAATAAGATAAAATATTATTTATTCTCTCAAATGGATATATACTTTCAATATATATATACTAAATATAAATTAATATATTTAAATATATTTAATCATTAACATATCTTCTATTCTTTACAGAATATCAAATTGTTTAATTCAAAATAACATATCCCTTATCATCAATTTTCCAAAATATAAATATATTTTTCCAATTAAATCAAATTAATAATTGGATCTTTTACACATGAATTTAAATTCCACAATTAAATTTTAAATTATGCATTCTTTAAATCAAATATATACCTCCTTCAATTAAATTTTAACATGCCATTTTAAAATAAACAATAATTTCTCCATACGTTTATAATTTTAATTCCACTAATCTAATATACAAATTTTATTTAAAATAATATAAATAAATATAATACTTTAGTATTATAAATTATAATATAAAATATTATTAAATAATATTTTAATATTATAATAACAATACCTAAAATATTAATATTTATAAATATCAATTTATTATTATTTTATTTTCAGAACAGCCATGGGAAAATAACTTAACAACAGTCTTATGTTTTAAGCATAATTCAAAAACTACGATCTGGGTGTTTGCGATTTTTTTACAGGGATAAGAAAATTTTAAAATGCCAAAACCTTTTAAATTTCCTGACAACCTAGTTTGTGTAAGTGAAGTTATAGGCAACGCAATCAAACCATTTTACCATGAAAATATAACTATACTGTAGATTTTAAAATCCGATTTTTAATAATAAACAGAAGGTTTCATTTTCTAAAAATATTTTAAATGCATTGTTCAATCTCTATGTTTGATTTCAATAACAACAAAATCGATTTCCCCAAATAATTTAAATTCAACTGAGGTTTTCACAATTTTCACTCAAGAATTTTCACAAGCAAAGGCTGTAAATTTATTTAATTCTTTTCTTCTAATATCAAATTTATTTTCTAAAACAGATTTAACAAACAAATCTTTAATCACTACTATTTTAAAGAAAAAAAATCAAGAACAATAAAACACAAAGAGGAAAACCTGGTACAAGAAGCTACAGGAAGAGATGAATTTCTGATACAAGCCTCCTCCAAAGATTTCCTGAATTTTTTTCAATCCTCCAATGAATCCAATCCAAAACCCAACAAATGCAAACAATATTTCTTTCAATTAATTTTACAATCAAACTTTCTTCAAACCCTTGTGCAAATATTCCAAAATTTCTTCCCTGCTGTAAAAATGTATTTTTTCCTAAATCTCTTTTTACCCTAAAATTAAAACATATATTATTTATAAATAAAAAATACCTAATACAACCCTAATTCACATTACATGCAAATTAAATATTTCAATTTTTACAACCCTAATTCACATTACATGCAAATTAGATATTAATTTCAATTTCAATTTTTACAATCCTAATTCACACTACATGCAAATTAGATATTAATTTCAATTTCAATTTAAAATGCAATTTCAAATAATAAATTAATTTTCAAAGTTGCAACCAATTTCCCAAATAAACATTTAATTAAAATTTCCAATTTAATTCTCACATGTTGAAATTAAATTCCAAAATTAATTCTAATTCTTTTATTTCCTTTCATTCTTTTGCATCACGTTTAATTGATTAATTTAATTATTTAATAACTAAACTCAACCCCCTTGGATTAAATTTAATTAATTAAATAATTTAAATATAATTAATTAATTTAAATATAAACTTTTATCCACATTGCATTATTTAAATTAAATAACCATCAACATGATTTAAATGCAATTATTCTAAGTATCTATTTCCAAATCAATAATCCTTCAGAATTAAATAACATCAAAGCAAGACAGACAATGACTCGACACACACAACTGACGACACACTAAGGCTAGGGTGTAAACTTGACACATGTTACCTAGCTACTATCTCCCGTTCAACTTAACCGTTGGATCGACACGCTCAAAACTGTGAAACCAGGTGGAGTCGATGTCATGTACCTCCAATCTTGCAACTAAGTAAACAACATCATACAATATATCCAACATATAATACACACCGTGAAGAAGGAATTACGGATTCGTAGGGCGCTCGCAAGCGAGTGATGCGAAACCGTCTTCTTTACCCATACACCCATCAAAACTGACACTTTCATCATAATCCAATAATCTTATAATAACATCTCATGTTAACTCTATAACATCATTAATCCATAATGCATGTGAAACAAAATCAGATAACTACATCCTACAATAATAGTTGTCACTCAATAGTGACGATCAAAACATCATAACAAAATGTATTTAGTATCAAAGTAAGTGCAACCAAACATAACATAAAGCAACTTGAACAAGAAGCAAAATGGAGGGGTATTACACTTTTGACAAATATAATAAATTTTGTACTGCTAGAAACTCAAATTTCTTAAATTCACAAGACATTTTTTTCTCACAGAACACTTACCCATTCCTACAAATGAAATTTGCAATAATAAAAACCTAAAATATTGAAAGTTTAAAATTAAAAGAAATTTAAAACAATGAAAATATTAAAATATTGATGAGTTTTCTAAAAATTGGAAAAAATTTATGAAACTCAAATCACAATTTTTCTTCCCACTTTACATTTATCTCTTCCAATCAAACATCCAATACATACAAATCAAATGAAAACCTAAAATACACAAAAAAATTCCCATACTTCTACTTGAATGTTCTGCAATTCAAAGGACAAGTTGACTCAGTTTTAGTTTATTTCTACTAAGCAAACATCAATTGCAAAGGTCTATTGGATGTGTTTTGGGAAGCAAATATCTGAATTAAAGCTAATGGTATTTTCAATTTCTCAGGGAAAAATTGGGAACATATTGGGTAACTAAAAAATGAAAAAAAGAAAATAGTAAATAAAGATATCGTATTTTTTAACATCCAAAGCCATCCTATTTGCATAGAAAGTGAGAGTGAAAGTTAATAGTTTACATGATGAATTTTGTCATATGGATTTTTCTCATTTATTTTGATATTGCTAATTATAGATAATTGTCACATAAATCTCTTTTAACAGTAGTAATAAATAACTTTGTCAGAATAATAATGAATCCTTCATGCAACAAAACTCAACATAGATAAGTAAAACCCATCACCCTACCATTCTCCTTAACTATCAAATCAGAGAGACTTACCTTTACACAAAATGATAAATACGTTGTTAAAATTGACAACAGTCTATCTAATCTCAAGTACAATAGAATTTATGCAAACTATTTATTTATAAAAAAAGCTCTATTCAAAAACAGAGGCCATGGTCGACGTCATGATTTTTATGTCATATATGTCTTAGTCAATAAAAGATGCTATGCAAGGGTACAAAGGTTTCACCGGTAAGCGCAGGGTTTTAATCTTAAATTCTACATGATTGTTTCTCAAATGATTGTTTTGTAATGTGAGAAAAACACACGTTCAACTACTTCTCCCCTTGTATCTAAGATGCCTTGGATTATTGTTGTTTTTTTCTTATGAATTAAATCTAGGAGTTTACCTTTTCTTTCCTGTGTTATTAGCAATGGAATCATTAGGTGGATTGAATTTCATGAAAAATAATTTTGTTTAATCTATCTTTTAATGAACATGGATAAAATTTATAAAAAGTGTCATGTATCTTGTCAACTCTCTTTATTTATTACTACAATGCTTCAGTAAATTTGAAAATAAAATTTTTGGTATAGTGACATGTTTAGTAAAGCTTTCTATGTTTGAGAACATGCTAGTAAATTTGAAAATAAACTTTACAATTACTAATCTGGTAAAACATTTGGAATCACTAAAATTTCTAATCATTGATAATAGGAATCCTACACAACATAGACTAAAATATCTTAATAATAACTATTCATTATGTTGAGGACTCGAAGTTAGATGCTATAAAGTTTAGGATACTGGTGTGGAGGTGGATGGAGCTAAAATTAAGAGATTAGAGAAGATCAATAGTTTAATCTTGATGTGAGGCTTTTCATAGTCCCTTTTGTATTCTATTCATTCTATATTCAGAATAGTCTCTAAGTAGACATGTGCAATGTTGATGTCTATTTTTGTAACATGCCCATTGTTCTACTCAGTAAAATTTTCTATGTTTCATCCACAAGTGGACAGTTATGCTACTAACATTATGAGTAATTAAATTTTTCTTGGGTGATCCCACAATATTGGTTTATAATTTTTGGCCAAACTCAACACTAAACTGATTTTTTCTAACTAAATCTTCACTTTCGGGCACCTATAGCGGCTAAACCGTGAGGAATTTGAAGATGATGCAAACTAGTGATTTGTGACATTTTGTCTGTAGATTTTAAATATATTTTTCTTTAAAAAATTGGAATCAAATTGCACTTCTTTTTCCATCTCCTTCGAAAATGAGGTTTTTTCAGTAAGCACCATTTTTAAGGAGTTATGTTCACCGCATACAACATAATTTTTTTTCCATCAAGGATAAAATTCTATTTTTTTCAAATTTAGATTTTTAACTACGATATCTAGTGTGTGGAATTGGTTTTATAGCATTTCATTGAACATTTTTTCTTTAATCAAGTTTCAAAGTCAAACAAATTACAATTTAGACATAGGCGGATCGTATACAACATAAAAAAAAAAATATGTATCGAAATTATTATTTTTTTGTTGGATCAAAGACATCAATATCTAGTGCACTGATATTTTTCAATTTTTTTTTTTGATAATCTTCTATTTTTCCATTTGTGTAGAACAAAGAGCTTGATTTTCGGTGAAAAACAGGTATGTTTAATAAAACTAAAAAAATAAATACATAATAAAACCAAAAAATATTAAAATTATATTCGTTGGATAGCTCATTTCAAGGACTACCATCATCTAGTTGGGCCTGTGAAGTCTCCTCTATTTTCATCCTCAACTCGAGCTTCAAAGGGAAAAATTCTAAAGATTTTTGGTGCCAAAGGGGGAGAAGTGGGGAAAAAGGGGCTTCGAGTGAACCCCCTTTCCACAAAGCTTTCATTTTGATTTTTTTGGGAATGGTGGGACCCGACATTTAATGGGTTCGCTTGAACAAGGGTTCTAGTGAACCCCCTTTGGGTTCACTCAAACCCCCAAAAAACCAAAAAAAAATTCATGGGGGCATTTTTTGCAATTTTCCTTCCTCACTGGAATTGTAAACCAATTTTGTGGGTTTACCCTTTTCTTTTCCACAATATATACATCATTTGAAACATAACCTTTCCAAAATTTTCCATTGCATAATAAAAATTTATTTTGAATAATATAAATATGATTTCACTTTACATAAATATATTCAAGATAACATTTCACATTTACAATTCCCATATAGATGGATACATGACTATATATGGAGATTCAACAAGCTGACATGAACTAGAAATACAAACTAATACAGATGTCCCAACATTAGTGCATACATTCTAGATGTCCCCTTTCCATGGTGCATACCTTCTAGTTGTCCCCAATACTGGTGTGTACATCTTCAATTCTTGAATTAGAAATACCAATGGTCCAAAATGTCCTCCTTCCAAATCTTGGTTGCCAACTGCATAAGGAAAAGCATCACTCAAGCACTTTTTCACCAACCATGGACTTACTACGCTCTCTTGCACATCTACCAAAACCTATTAAGATGACCCTCCCTTCGACGAAGAGATTGGTTTGGTAACCTCATCCTTCAAATAGCCTTTCTTGAGCATAGTGATGTGTCCTACATATCTAGAGCTTACCATAAATTCTACCTCTATTTCTATGATATTTCTAGCCAAGTATGTACTTATATCACACAATAAATTGACAGTGTAGACAGTGGCTACCTATAATACTTTGGCCAAGGATTCAACACCTAGTACTTTGAGTAAGGTTCATCTATATTCACCACTTTAATTGCTCAATTTGTATTGACCATTAGTATTATATTCTAAGGTTATCCCCTTTCCCATGGGTTATCCTAACCCCAGGAATAACCTTTCCATTAACTCATGACATAGCTACTAAGTATCTTAAAAAAATAGGTTATCCCCTTTCCCATGGATTATCCCAACCCCAGGAAAAAACTAATTAACCATATGGTATTAATTACATGTCACAACATCAAATGACTTTATTTCCAAAAATTATTTAATCTCAACAATATCTCCATTCAAAAGTATAATCTCTTCAATAAATGACTTCAATCAAAAGTATAAACTTCAACAATAAATAACCTCAATCAAAGATATAATCAACAATCAAACGATCAATTAGTTTATATAGGTTAATCTCAACCTATTTTCTTCAATCAATGATCAAATAAATAACCCAACCAAATAGGTTAATCTCAACCTATGGTTTCAATCAATAATCAAATAAATATCCCAACCCAGTAGGTTATTTTCAACATAGGATTTTAATTAATCAAAAGTAAACCAATGATCACATGATCAATCAAGTATAGATTATCAATATGGTTTGCATGACATCACTTCCTTTCGACATTGATATGTCTAGTATAGAAAAACCTATTTATAGTGTTGATGACTATGTATAGTATCAATGCTTCGCATTCATACCAATTCCTATATATAGGGTACATACATATCTATATAAATATATGTCAAAACAAAAGGTTTCATCAACGTAATAATCAACCATGAAATATGCAAGCATAAACAAGCATCTCAACATACTCTAAACCATTCCTTTCCAACGTAGTAATCATAAATATTTAATCTTTCTTAATACAGTACAGTCAAATCTATCTACCCTTTCCAACATAAATGACAAAGGTATAGAAACTAGCATGCCTGTATATAAAAGCTCCAATTGATTAATCGCCCTTCCTAGCTTAATACCGCAAACCCACTTGCTACTTCCTCTAAGATCAACTTGATTTCGCTCTTCTAACTTCTCACTAACTCTCACAATAATCACAAATATGTAATAGTGAAACAACTCTCAACTCACAAGATCTCAACTCACTAACTCAAAAATCACAACCAAAATAACCTCAATATAATCAGATTGATAAGTGTAGCAATTGGTAGAATGAGCACCTATACTAAATTGTGACCAACCGAAGGCTACAAACAAGATAATGTTTTTTCCACCTTTCTATCCTCATGTGCAATCGAATCATCAAACTAACTCATAGGTTTACAACACAATAGTCCTCACCATTTAAATCGATGAGTTGACTTGTTATAAGGGACAACAAGACTCTCTTACTAATTCAAATGAACAACAAGCTCAAAAAAAAGTCTCCTAATTCAAATTCCTTCTCATGCTTCTCCCAAGTTTACTCTTGACTGAGTCTATTCTTATCTAATGGTTATGATATTGCTTTTCCAAGTTTTGGTGTAGTCAAAGACTTTAAATCTGCCTCTATTCTTTTTGCAATGTATAGACCTTATTCCTACTTCCATGCACTAAGTCTTTTGACTCATTCTCTTATGCTTCACGCACAGTACTAAATTCTTCTCTCCCTAAAGTGCATAATATGCACTGCCTTTTACTCCACATTAGATGCATTATAAGCGTTGCATTAGATTTCCTCACATAAGCACATTTATTCATGTGCAAAATTTGATTAAATTGCTAGTTTAAAATTAAGATCCTTTGCAACATTTGGCTCACGCCTTAGTTATTTTTTGTACATGGTTCCTATGTTTAAGCTTGGTTTTACTTTCACTTTTATGCACTACACATTGCGTAGTCCTAAAATATGCATGAGCAACACTAGGCACTATGTTAATATAATGCACAATGGTAATGTATTGTGGTAAGATAATATAATGTTCTTTGATAGTTTAAAGTGCTTTGGTAATATAATACACATCATATACATAATATATATTATCAATATATATGTATTTATATTCATATGGTTATAAAATGAAAAAATGGTCAATTGATATAAATATACTCACCCATATACCTAAATATATTTATAAATGCAAGAGAGAGCTGTTGGAATGGAAAACTAACGCCATAGACAATATTTTCGCAGACACCAGGGTTTATGTTATGAGGATGAACCACAATTCTGATGGTCATTTAATCGTCAAAGAAGAAGGGAAAACCAATATCCCAGAAGGAATGGTCAATCTCGGGCATGGCAAGTTCTAGCTAATAAAGCTCCCAATGCTAGGGGAGGTGTTGAATTTGGGAGGAGAGCTATCCAAATCACTCAACCAGGTGGAAAGTTCAATCTAGTGCTCCCAATCGGGCAGGTGAACATTAGGCAACTAGAGCGGAAGTTTTGGCATCCCAAAAAATAGGTGGAGAAGGTGGATTCAAGCAAGGTAATGCCTAATCTTATTCATTCAAACATGGTCTTTGTGCTTGTGGAAAACAAACAATGGAATGAATTTGTTAGTTTCCTAAAGAGCCATGCATTTGTAATGAAATGGGGGGGATCCTGGCCCACTTTCTCCAATGTTAGGGATTGGTGTGATTGACATTGGGGAAAATGTTGTGGTCTAAAAACCTTGGAAAATGGTTTTTTCTTAGTCATTTGTCAAACCCCTCGGGATAAAGAGTGGATTATAAATAGTGGGCCCTTTACACTGGAAGGAAGGGGTTTTTTAATTGTAGATTGGAGCCCAAATTTTGATCTGAATTTAACTATTGTTGAAGAAGTGCCAATATGGATTAGGTTAAAGAATCTACCTCAAGAATATTGGGACATTGAAACTCTTAAACTCATTGGTAATAAACTGGGAGGGTTTGTTAAATTGAAAGAATTCCTAGCTAATTCTGATTATAGCGTGTTCCCAAGAATTTGCATTTGAAGGCAGCTTATTCACCCTCTTTCGGAAATGATAGAAATAATTTATGGGGAAGGAGTGTGGTGTCATAATATTGAGATTAAGGATGAAATGATATCATGTTGAAAATTCTCTAGGAAGGAACATCTGGTTGGTCGATGTCCGGAAGAGTTAAAAGGGAAAGAAATTTCCCAGGAATCTCTGGTGAAGGAATTGATGAGGTTATCTGAGGTAGATGGTTGGGAGGATGAATGGGTTGGGAAAGATTGGGGTTTGGCTTGAAAGGACTTCACTGACCAAGCCCCTTCTATTTTTGATGCTATGTTTATAGATGAAGGTCCTCAAAGAGGGAAAGAGGGCTCTCCCATTGGATTGGGATCTGAGATGCCCTTTCAAAATTAGGCTGTTCAGAATCCTTTTCAAGAAGAGATGACTTTCACTATTTCAAACCCTAAGAATATGAGGGTGGATTTATCTGTTGGGGGTTTTTCAGGCAGTGGGATGCCTCAAGTAATAGGAAATATTACAAATGATGGGATGGTGGATTCAATAACAAATGAAAATTCTTCAGTCTCGGGTGTTACCTCTCTCAGAGGGCTTGAAGATTCTCTATGTGAAACAAAATCACATGCTTTTCCAACCCCATCAATCAAAAAGGAAAATGGTAACATATTTAGTCTGGGTAGAGAGGAAGAGCCTGGAGATGAATGGGAGCAACAGGATGAAGATGGCAGGAAGCAAATAGGGTTGTCGGGGACATGGACTTGAATGCTGGCATTTCAGATGGTTTGGAGGAAGTTGTTTTAAGGATATTCCAATTTCCCCCCATTCATAATCTTGAAAGTTCCTTTGAAGGTGTCAGAGATAGTAGTGGAAATATGGATGACTCGGACTCAAATTTGTTGTCGGATGAGGATAATGGTGGAGAAGATTTGCTAGGCTTGCAAGAGGAGATTGGGATTGTGGAAAAGTGAACAATTAAACAATCTTTAGCTTTAATAAGTAAAGCGGAGATTGGGGAAAAGAAAAAAAGAGGTCTGAAAACTAATAAAATGCATCTGGAAATAGCTGGCGATGTGGCTGGCCAAAGAAAGTTGAGATCAGGAAAAGGCTATGCCTTTTCTCGGAAGTCATGAAAATTTTATCATGGAATGTCAAGGGTTGCAATGCCTCTGACAAGATTCATTTGGTCAAAAGATGCTTTGATCAAACGAGACTGGATCTGGTTTTATTGCATAAAACTAAGATCAAAGAACCTAACTTTGATTTCTTTCATAAATGTTTTGGCAGTTGGAAGTGTTTTTCCTCTGGGGAAATAAGTGCCTCTGGTGACCTTGGGGTTCTTTGGAAGGACTTTGTTGTGGATGTTTAGTTGGTGCAACAAGATAGGTTTTGGAAATGGTTGTGAATCAACTCAAAACAACTTAATGTTGGTTTTTCTTTAATTAACATTTATGGCCCTAGCAACTCAGGTCAAAAAAAATTGATATGTCAAGATTTATCTGGTATCCTAAGTTCTCAAGATGGGGGGATTTTCCTTCTAGGGGAGATTTGAATGCCATTTTAAGGCCATCTAATAAAATGGGAGGTGTGTGGTGGTCTGGATAGAGTCAGAAGTATTTTAGTGACTTTGTAATGCACAATGGTCTTATAGAATTACCTTTCAAAAATGGGGACTTCACTTAGACAAATAGGAGAGGTGGCTTTCTCAACATTGCAGAGAAGTTAGATCATTTTTTGTTGGTTGGGGATTGGGCTTCACATCGCTAGATTTGTGAGGCAAAAATTATGCATGTCACTGGCTCATATCATTATCCCATAGGTGTGAGGATTCAAGAGGAGTCAAAATCGGATCGGTGCCCCTTTAAATTTGAAGTTATGTGGCTCAGAGCTAATGGTTTTAAGGATCTAATCTCAGATTGGTGGAGGAATTCCCTGGAACGACATGGTTCAAAGGCGTTCATCTTTTTCAAAAAGCTCCAATTTCTCAAGGAGCAACTCAAGCGATGGAATAGGGAGTCCTTCAAGAATATTTTTGCTGAGAAATTCAGGCTGGAAGAGGATTTCAATTCTTTGCATTCTAACATAATTGAGAAGGGGATGATGGAAGAGGATTTCATTCTTGAGAAGAGTTTGAATAAGGAATACTCATAATTTCTAGCCTGAGAAGAAATCTTTTGCAGACATAAATCCCATGAGAACTGGCTTAAAGATGGGGATATAAATATGAAATTCTTCCATAATTTTGTGAAGGTGCGTAGGTCTATTAATAAAATATTTTCAATCAAAGACAACGTTGGTAATGTTTTGAATGACCATGTGTAAATTAATAAAGAAGCAATAAAAATCTTTTCTAAATCCTTTGTGGATAATTCTGATTTTGTTTTGGATCACCTCAATATCCTAGATGTCATTCCTAGTTGTGTTTCAGATGATCAGAACAAGATGCTGATGGAGGTCGTTTCTCTGAAGGAAGTGAAAAAATATTTATTTGGTTTGGGGGGAGACAAATCCCCGGGGCTAGATGGCTTTCCGGCTATTTTTTTTCCAAAAGTTGTGGGATCTTTTTGCACAAGATATTTGGGAAATGGTGGAAGAATCTAGGAGGGATGGTTTTGTGCTTAAGGAATTTAATAACACCTTCATTTATTTAATCCTGAAAAGGTCTGTGGTGAATTATTTTGAAGATTTTAGACCTATTTCTTTTTGCAATACGATTTACAAAATTATCTTTAAGGTTATTGCAAATAGTTTGAAAAAAGTTTTGAATTCAGTGATCTCGATTGAGCAAAGTGGTTTCTCTCCGAATAGGTCAATTTTTGAAGGTGTTGTTGTGGCTCATGAGGTTATCCATTTGGTCAGAGTAGCAAAAACAAAGAGGTTGATGGTCAAATTGGATATTAAAAGGGCTTATGATGAGGTGAACAAAGGGTTTTTTTCAAATTCTTAGAGAAAACTCATTTTAGCAAAGATTGGGTGAACTTGATTTAGGGTTGTATTAGCACTCCTCGGTTTTTTGTCTTGGTCAATGGAAGCCCTCAAGGTTTTTTTGAGTCATCAAATAGGATTAGGCAGGGTGATCCAATTTCAGCATTTCTTTTCATAATTATGGCCGAGTCTCTTGGGCGATTGATTTCCATGTATTGCAAGAGTGGTCTTTGGAAAGGTATTAAGGTGGCTGAAGGAATTGACCCATTATCGCATCTTCAATTTGTAGATGATAGTTTTCTTATGGGGGAAGCATCATTTAGGCAGACACGGATTATGAAGCAAACTTTAGATGTGTATGGTAGAGCTTCTAGGCAATGCATTAATTGGAGGAAGTCAAAAAATTTCTTCTTTCACACTCCCCTTCAGAAGCAAGTTTAAATTTGTAGGATTCTTGAGATGAAGTCTCGTTCACTCCCAAGCAAGTATTTGGGTATTCCTCTTTTTGGTAGTGCGAATAGGGTGGTTGTGTGGAAAGATTTAATTGAAAGTTTCCTAAGTAGGATGGATGGGTGGAAGAGTAAGTGGCTCACGACTACTGGAAGAATTTTGATGCTGAAATCTATTGTCCGCGATTCCAATTTTTTCAATGATGTGTCTTAAGATACCTAAGAAGGTGGTTAGATCAATTAGGTAGCGAATGCGTAAATTATTTTGGAATGGTGCATCTGAGCAAGATGAAATCCCCTTGCTAGCTTGGGACAAAATATGTAGGTCTAAAGATAAAGGTGGTGTCATCTTGAGAGGTTGGCATCTAATGAATGAAGCTTTGGGAGCAAAGTTGGTTTGGAGTATTTACTCCAATCTAGATCTTCTTTGGGTCAAAATTTTGAAGGCAAAGTATTTGGATTCTAATGAGGATCAAAGGATTTTAACCATTCGAAATCCACTTAAAGGATTGACGATTTGGAACTTCATAGTTTCTTGTAGGTTGGTTATTTTAAACCACATTTCCTGGCAAATTGGTGATGGACACAAGGAAAAATTTTGGGATGATTCTTGGGATGGACTATCAATTTTAAAGGAGGAGTTATTACAGGAACTCAAGTTAATTTTCCAACAAATATGGGGAGTCAAGCTTCATGATTATCTTCAGAAAAAATAGGGTCCCTTTGGTCAAGAATGGTGCTGGAGGGAGATAGATTTTGATGGTTTATCTAACCAACAATTGGAGAGGACGAGAAACATCTTTCAGAATAGGAGAGTCTAGCTTTCAGAGATTGAAGACAAAGTGATTTGGTGTGGAGAAACTAATGGATTTTACTCAGTTAAGACTGGTTATCAACTTCTAGACTCACCTGAAGGGGATTCATTTTGGGAAAAAAAGTTGTTGGAACAAGGAGTGTTTGCCAAAAGCTGAGACTTTTGCTTGGTTAGCTATGAAAGGATGAATCTTGTTTTGTGAGAAAAGGAAGAGGTTGGGGTTTTCTCACCCTACAAAGTGTGTAATGTGTGAAGCGGCTAAAGAATCAATTGATCATCTACTCTTAAATTGTGATGTTTCTTCAGAATGTTGGGATAATTTAGAACTGGAACTCGGTTGGCATGGTCCCTTACAAAACTCTTTAAAAGGGATTTTTGAAAGTTGGCCTACTTCCTTCAAAAAGACCCTTCTTTCATGTATATGGGTGATCAGTCCTTCAATCTTAATTTGGGAAATTTGGAAAGAAAGGAATAGGCGAATTTTCTTGGATAAGAAAGAACCTAAAAAAAGGTTATTGTTTAGAATTGACCATATGATTGAGGAAGTTGTAGGTTCAGAAACCTCAAGTTTATTATCCCATATTAAAACTCCTTTCACATTGGAGGATAACAAAATTCAAAGGGCGTGGCCCGAAATAAAGATTAGGTCCTCCACTAATTGTGCTTTATCTTATGAGAAAGGGAATGGTGCCAAGGATGTGAAGTGGGAGAGGTCGGTGAAAGGATGGCACAAGGAAAATTTTGATGGGGTGACCAAAGGCAACCCGAGTTCATCAGGGGCGGGAGAAATTGTAAGAGATGAGGATGGTAACATCATTATAGTTGGAGCAAGAAAGCTTGAACTTGGTACCAACAATGTTATTGAGGTTAAGGTGGCTATCCTGGCAGTGGGATTGACGCATGAGGTTGATGTTAAGAGGCTTCGCCTTGAAGCTGATTCTCTTATTATCATACAAGCTGTTATAAATAGAGCATCAAAGGTGTGGTACTTGCAAAGTTTCATATGGGTGATTTGTAAGGAGTTAGAGATGTTTGAAGAAGTTAAAATAAGCCACGTGCATCGAGCTAGAAATAGTGAGACTGACTGTTTATCCAAGTGGGAGGTTTCCTTCCCACATGTTGGGGAGTCTAAGGTGGAGGTATTTAATAATATTAATCTAGAGGAGTTGGTTAGTATTAATGCTCTTTAATTTACCTCCCTTAATCTGCAATAGGATGATGGGACGAGTGAGTGGAGTTTTTTGTTTTGTTGTTTTGTTAGTCTTAGCTCTTGGTGCGAGGAACAATGATAATTCCTTGCCTTGTTTCACTAAAAGATCTTTGGGATATCAGAGAAGGACAGATTGGATAGGTGTGTCAACAACGAGTAATTTCTCAAGCGAGTGGTTATAAGGTGTGTGTCTTTTGGAGGTGAAATTAAATTCCCCTCTAAGTCATAAGTCTTAGGCAAGGCTACTCTTGGCGATGAGAGTTGTCATCACAATGATGAATCGAGGATAAAAACGGATCGCCAAAATCATGGCATGGATTGACAAGATCTATAAATTTTGCTCTTAGGCAACTGGGTGGTTTAAGTACTACTGTCTTTTTCTTCTCTTTGAAGTTTGTTATAGTGTGACGATGGAAGCTATGTATGGCTTTAAGACGAAAAAACAATAGAAGGGGTTTTTTGGGCCGGTTACTAAATTCAGGTTGAAGATGTTGTTGAAGTGCCCACAGGATGATGTTGTGGAAATAGTGTTGGAGACTTTGGGAGATAATTTCATGAAGGACACACATAGGGGAAGGCTCAACATTGACATTGTGTCAATGTTGTTTGTGTGGGGTTTAGAGTTGAAAGAAGAAGTTGGAACCATCAAATGGGTAATGGCCTCTTTATTTGAAGAGGAGTTATTGTTGGGCATAGAGTCATTTGTAGAATGGGTTGTACCAAGAGTTGGCTTTGATGTGTCAGAAGGAATAGAAGATGTGGACCAAGCCATGAAAGAAGGTTTGATTCTATTTGTGAGGTGGCGGAGAAGGGTGGATAGAGATGTGTATAAACTCACATTCTAAGGGTGTGGCAAAATCTGAAGTTGGTTCTCAGGTGATAGGAATATGAAGCAAAGGAAAGGGAAGCAAGGGTGTCAAAGGTTGTGCCTCAGAGGAATCATTCGTAGTGGAAAAAAGGAGGTTGGAAGACAAGAACAAGCAAGAAAGGAAGTTAGGGGAAGTTTTTTGGAGTGTTCTTGAAGGTGAAACAACAAATTTTATAGAATTTTGAGTGCATCTTGTAGGGTGGAATGATTGAAGGGAAGATAGAAGCATGTGAAGCGTTAAGGTGTTGGCGATGGTCTAGCAAGTTTCCAAGAAAGGACATCGTAGCCGGTTACATTTTGGCACTGTGAACAAATATGGGGTTTTTCGGATAGTGTGTTGTTGGCGAATGCTCTTGATCAGGAGAAGGCATGTGGATGATTTAGGTGTCTAACCAGGCATAGTTAGGTGTCTTTGGGATTTTTGGTGCTGAAATGTATTATCTTGTAAGCTATGTCAATGGTTTTTGGTCGAGTTTTTAGATGGACTGGTGTTAAGTGGTGATGTGCTTATATTTTAAATAAGGATGGCCTATATTGTAACTTTTTTATATATTAATAAAATAAAACTATTACCGAGCAAAATATATATATATTAATATATATACTATTGTTATATATGTGTATATATATGGGTGATCCCACAATAGTGGTTTACAATTTTTGGCCAAACTGGACACTGCAATTATTATTTTTAACTAAATATTCATATTCGGGCACCTATAGCCGCTAAACCGTGAGAAATTTGGAGATGATGTAAACTAGAGTCTCATCAAATTTTGTCTATAGATTCTAAAAATATTTTTTTCAATTTTTTTGGAATCAGATTGCACTTTTTTTTCCATCTCCCACGAAGACTGGTTTTTTTCAGAAAACAACATTTTTAAATAGTGACACTCACCGTATACAACATAAATTTTTCTGTATGAATGATAAAATTATAATTTTTTCAAATTTAGATTTTTAACTACAATATCTAGCAATTGCATTTGGTCTCATAGTTTTTTATTGAATATTTTTTTCTTAATCAAGTTTCAAAGTCAAACCAATTGCAATTCAGACATAGGCGGACTGTATACAACATAACTTTTTCTGTATGTATCAAAATTCAATTTAATTTTTTTTAATGGATCAAGGACATCAATACACAGCCTCAATGTATTTTTTAAAATTTTATTTTGATAATCTGCTATTTTTCCACATGTGCAAAATAGAGAGCTTAACTTTCGTTGAAAAACCTATGTTTAATAAAACTAAAAAAACACATACATAAAAAAACCAAAACATATTAAAATTATATTCGTTGGATAGCTCGTTCTGAGGACTACCTGATTCTAGTTAGGTTTGTAAAGATTCCTCCATTTTCATCCTCAACCCGAGCTCCGAAGTGCCAATTTTTTTATTTTTTTTGTGCTTGAGATGGGGAATGAGGCATAAGGGGGTTCACTCGAACCAGGGTTTGGTCAAACCCTAGTTTGAGCGAACCTCTTTGAAGGGGTTTGCTCGAACCCATTTTCTATGCATTGCATTGGCTTTTTTGGTGGCAAAGGTGCAAAGGGGTTCGAGCGAACCCCTTTTTGGTTCGGTCGAACCAATAGGTTCGTACGAACCCCTAAAATCACTTTTTTTTCTTTGGGGTCATTTTTTGTGAGTTTTCCTTCCTCACTTGAATTGTAAACCACTATTGTGGCTTCACCCATATGTATGTTTTCTTGAAACATACATGTATATATATATTCACATATAATATCACTTTTACTATCTCCTATCAACATAATTTGCATACATGTTTTCATCGATAGGCATATACATTAAGTGTGTATATATATACACATATAAATTTGATTTCTTGTGTGTGTATTCGTAAGTATTCTTAATCATACACACACACATGCTTATGCCCATATGCATAGTTAATCGTATATATATATATATATATACATATACACATGTATACATTTAATATATTCACATATCGATTATTATATAAATATAATGACATGAAGATGAACATACACTCCATATAGAGGTTCAATCACATAATTCAATCCAAAGAAATATTCATAGTAATCAAAGATGATCACCTAATTATTCTAATTAGCCAAGACTTCAACCATGGTTTACTTACCAAATACCATATAACTTTACTCGACTAAACCATGTACTAGGGTGTGAGTGCGTGTATGCTTAGTTAGGTTGAATTAAGGGTTACCGGGCCAAGCTCCTCTCTTGAGTGATACTTCCCCTCTCTTTCAGAGGCTCAAACTTGTTCTTCCATTCAACTTAGTATAGAAGTTAGTCATTCTCATGATATATATTAGCATTATAAATCATTTGCATCATCAAAGTATTAAGGCAATCATATTGCAATTCATATTCATTCATCATATTTTTCATTAGTATAGAACGCAATCATTCCTTCAAAAGCAATAACATCATATTGTATATTTAGTATTTCATTCTCCTACTAAACATATCAGATTCCTAATAAACATTTATCATCATATTTACTTACAAGGTAAAAGTAATTCGGTATCTAAGAAATAAGGTGTAACAATTTCTTCATAGCCCATTTTTTGTCTATTTATTTCACATTTAGAACAATTTATATATAGACACATAATTTGTTGGAACCTACTAAGAGGTTCATATCATAACACTACTTCATATTCTTCAAATGGAATTAAACATTTTAAAGGCTATAGAGATGTCTGTCACAGGGGAGAGCAATGAAGACCTAATGGATGTAGTTGATCAAGAAATACTAAAATTTCAATTAAAATACTTTGAATGTAAAAGTCCAAAAAGCCTTGGAGATAGAAGTGATAGGGTAAATAATGGCAGTCTAGTTAAGTTATAAAGCATTATCTTCTTTTTATCACACATTGGGTTTGGTTTAATTTTTTCTATAAGAAGATTGGGAAAATGAGTAGTATAGTTTTTTAATGACTTTATGAAGGAATAAATAGCAGGGTGGCATGTCCTAAGAAAATTGCAAGCCCGAGAAACTATATGTGGAAGTGATAAGAAAATTTTGTACATATTGGAGTTCTATACAATTTTTTAATAAGTTGATAAATATGAATCTTGAGTTCTAGGGTTATTATTATATCATGTAGAATTTTTTGAAAGAATGACTTGAACCAAAGGAAATACATAGTTAACCTCATGGCATAATCAAAGAGGAATGATTAATATTCTCAATTGACCCTTCAAACTCAAATAGAAGAATTAGCAAAGGAAGTTGCATGGATCAGTGATAGAAGTAGGACATTAATTAGACAAAAATGCCATGCAAAAATGTCAAGAAAGAAAATAACCAAATAACTATTAGAGTAATTGGTTATTTACTTTATTAATTACTTAAAGTTCCCTTTTATCTCTTATTACATTTAAGCTAACATTAGGTGCATAATAATTAATTACTTTATTAATTATTATTGTGCAAGCCTAGGGTTTTCCTTTTTTAGGGTTTTGACCTATATGTAGTTGAAAACTATCTTTTGTATCATTATTCATTTACATTTTGGTGAATACAGAGCTCCACATCTTTGAGCATCTTTTACTGTCTCTTCTTTTGCTTCTCTTTGCTTCTCTCTGTAATAGGTATTCTTACTTGCAAAGATCACTGGGCTCCTATGAAGTTGTATCTTCTCAACTCCAATATGGTATCAGAGCTTCAGATCTATAGCTATCTATTCTTGTTTTGAGAATTTTTGCATTAGAAGCAGATTTGGGGTTTTAGAAGTTTTTGTTGTGGATCTGGGGAGGTGTTTATTTTTGGTGCACTTTGGGCAAAAACTGACATCATGGTTGAATTTGCAGTGGTCCAAAACCCCCAAAACGTCTGTCAATTCATCCATTTTGGACATAGTTGATTCAGAAGGCAAATTTTTTTTATCTGTACGGCCGTTGTCTGCACGTCGTTCGAGGTAAAAATTAAAATAAAATATTTTTGATATTTTTTAACCTGCAAAAAAAAACCATCATCAAAAAATTCTTTTTAAAATTTTTTTTTTTGGGAAAGCAACACATGGTGCAAGTTTTTTATTTGTAAAAGAAATTTAAAAAAAAAAGGGGACGGTACCCAAAGGTACCACCGCCTGCCATTATGGCAGGTGGTGGTCCCTTGGGCCCCACCCCCTGCAGCAAGGGTACCGCATGGTCCACCTTGCCACCTTGGCAGGCGACAGCCCCCATGCGGGCCCACCTTTTATTTATTTATTTATTTCAAAAAAACTTTACAATGTATTTTTTTTATTGTTTTAAAAAAAAAAAAA
Source organism: Sequoiadendron giganteum (assembly GCA_007115665.2). NCBI lineage: Eukaryota > Viridiplantae > Streptophyta > Pinopsida > Cupressales > Cupressaceae > Sequoiadendron > Sequoiadendron giganteum. The sequence goes on along the minus strand of CM021110.1, from coordinate 106,811,838 downwards.
ACAAATTTTCTGAATAAGTCGAACTGTGCAAATTCGGTGACGGCCAAATGGCGGTCAAATTTAGCTTCATGTTTTGCTGCAACGGTGGTTTGGCCGTCAAATTTATTGCAGCACTGGTTTTTTCCACTTTGGGGTTATTTTCTTCCAGAAGCCATAACTTTTGCCCACAATATCAAAATCGGGCAAACGAGATATCATCAGAAAGAGGATTTAGAGCACTTTTCAATGGTGTAAGTATTTTTTTGATATATTTTTCTTAGGTTCCTGTTATTTTCAGTCAAAGTCAGCTCTTCTTTTTGGGTGTTGCCTTCAATTTTTTTGACATAACTTTTGCATACGATGTTGAAAATGGGCAAACAAGATATCGTCGGAGAGCTAGTTTTGAGATCTTCACAGTGGTGCAGGTGGTTCCTCAATTTGATTTTTGGTTTTTTCCATACATCCTTCTTCTTGCTATTGTAATTTTTTGGACCTTATGAGCTCACATTGCATATTTTTTTATCATCTGTAAATGCACTAAAATAAAGTGCCTCAACTTTGTATGTGTATTTTAGGATTCTTGCACATTGATTTGTGCTTTATTGTACTTGCACTATGTTATAAAGTGCCATGGGGGGGTTTGATGTTATGCCTTTATTTGCAATCATACCTATGTTAAGTGAGTGTCCCTTCCATGACAACAACCTCATGTGTGTGTTCCTTTTGTTTGCACACCCTTTATATCTGCTTGTACTTTCATGTTTGCACATTCAGATGTTCTTGATTCTTCTTCATGCACTACATTCAGGCATTTCATTGCAGAGTACCTATCATACCTCTTCCTCGTCAGCATTATGGGGGGGTTTCTACTATTGGTGTTAATGCTTCATTGGTTTTGTTGGAGTGAGCTATGTATACAGTATTTGTTTCTATGTATTAGGTGGATGCAGCAGTTGGTTACCCATGCATTTTGATGAGATGGAGCACTTACCATATGGACACTCTTGCATTCCTATTTCTGGAGGCAACCTTCCATTTTCACATGATCAGTTCTTCAGATTTTTGGTACCTTTGCCATCTGTATTTTCAATTTTCAGGTGTTTGCCTTTGTTTGCCATTTGATTCGAGTAGTGTCATTGGGGGCACTCATACAGATTTTTGTCTTCTTGTTCCTAATAATCATATGTTTTCAGCGGAGGTTCTTGTTTCAGCATTTCAACAGTCATTCTTCGACAGAGTTTGCAGTTTCTTCATGCTTCTATGGCATTCATCCTTTGTTCCTATCTTTTGGGACAATTTCTTCTTGATTGGAGGCTTTTTCATCCTTCATTCTTGTTTGGAGGCTTCTTCGTCCTTCACTTGTATTTCTCTTTTTTAGAGTAGAGTTTTTCCCATGAGGTTTTCTCTATTTCTCCACTTTATAGAGATTTGGTTGTACTTGAGTACCTGATCAGGCCTAGTTGTCGAGACCCATTGCTTTTGCTTTCATTAGCTTCTTCTAGGTTTTAGCTTCTCCCTAAGTCTAACTTAAGGGGGGGTGTTAGAGTAATTGGTTATTTACTTTATTAATTAAACAATATTTGTTTAATTACTTAAAGTTTTCTTTTATCTCTTATTACACTTAAGCTAACATTAGGTCTAAAACCCGTTTTACCTTTTTATCAAAAACATTAAGTGCATAATAATTAATTACTTTATTAATTATTATTGTGCAAGCCTAGGGTTTTCCTTTTTTAGGTTTTTGACCTATATGTAGTTGAAAACTATCTTTTGTATCATTATTCATTTACATTTTGGTGAATACAGAGCTCCACATCTTTGAGCATCTTTTACTATCTCTTCTTTTGCTTCTCTTTGCTTCTCCTTGTAACAAGTATTCTTGCTTGCAGGGATCACTGGGCTCCTATGAAGTTGTATCTTCTCAACTCCAATAATAACTGATGTTATGAGGATATTATTTAATTAATAGAAGAAAGAGTATCAAGGAATAAGTAAATAATTAAAAATTATTTAATTATGTGGGAAAAGATGCAAATTAATGCAAAAATGTTGTTCACACTCTCAAGACATTTTGCAATGTCTACAATTCCTTATATTTTAAGAAGTTTGTAAAATTGATTTGGGTAGGTTCATCCCCATGCTATTAGAAAATTGTGTACAATGTAAAAATTGTCTAAATGATTTGTCAAAGCATTGTCATGTATGATCTAATCTAACATAAATTAGAATGTCACATATTGGTCATAGTTGTCTTAAGTTGGAATGATAGATAATAGAGAGACAACTAAATGGACTTTGATTATGATATACAATGCCTCATGTAACTTGTTAATATGTTCTAATAACCTTTGTGAAGCCCATTTTATCAATTGTAGAATGTATTAGCAACTCAATTATGACTTGTGTTAAAGTCTCATATCCAATAATAAAATAATTTTCAAGTAAATAAAATAACTTAAAACTAAAATCTCTTTGTTTTTAAATAATCATATTTAAGATATTGATAATAATTAATATTTTCTTAATTTTATATATAATTATAATAAAAATACAAATATTTAATCCAATAAATTTTGAGAAATCTTATTTAAATAATTTTATATTTAAAAACAACTTTTACTTTATTAATAATAAAAATAAACATTTTTCAATTGATTCAAAATATTGATAATAATTAAGTAAAATAAATTTATTAAAATACTATACTATTAAGACAAAAATTAATAAGTAATAAAAATAAAAAAACTAATTTCTTGTTAACTTTAATCTAATTAGCCCATGGTAAGAATTTTTTTCCCACCGACCAAATTTGTTTTCGCTTTGAATTTTCTCATTCCAAGTCAAAAAGTTTTTCCGTATTACGAAAGAGTGCGCGTTACGACAGGGGCATGTTTTTAAATCAAATATTAGAATAATAATTTTTTATAAAGATATTATTGAAGTCTAGGAAAAATGTAGGAAAGAGATATTTTCCTAATTCACAGGTATAATTTTTTTTAACTATCGGCTAATTAGTATTTTATGTATTTAGTTATAATGTTAAGTGATTTATTAATGTTTTTTAAATTAAATTGATTTGTAGTCTTAAAACAATTAGATGTGATATTTTTTTAAATTTTAGGTAAAGTGTAAATTATTTTTGTCATTATATTCTTCCATATTAAATTTTATGTATAATTTATGGGTTTTTTAAAATTGGAATGTCTTAAAAAAGTAGTGAACAAAATAATTGTAATGGTGAATAAATAGATTGCATATTGTTTCTGATATTTGCATTTAATATTGAGATTTTCGAATCAAAAGATCCTACAACCGTGATATTTTCCACTTCTTGTTTACTATGAATAGATTGAAGCATCAGCTATAAGGAGATCAGTTTTGGTTCATCTCATTTTAAAGATTTTTGAGTTGGTAGATTTCCGTAAAAAAAAATTCTTGCAAAAAGGGATTTCATGCCAATGTTATGTCATTTTGTTCCTTCTCTGTTTTGCCCTGTCCTTTGTTGTGTTTTCTCTTTCCATGAAGCAGGCCTAGTCTACGTTTTCATTCAAATCCTATATATTTGCATTCAATTTTGTTTATTTTTATAACCACATTTACAATTTAAATAACTAGGTACAAATATAAGCCTTCCCCTTCCCCTTCAGATCCAGATCTAATATGGAATATTACAGGCCTCCCACATCTAAACTTGCCTTCGAAAGCGATAAGAGGTATCATGTATTTCTGAGTTTCAGGGGACCAAATGTGAGGCAGACTCTGGTTGATCATCTTTATGAAGCCCTCTCCGCAGCCGGACTGAATGTCTTTTTAGATACCGAGAAACTGGAGAAGGGAGAAATCATTGACATGACCTTGGAAAGAGCAATCGAGAGCAGTGCCATACGTATTCCTATATTTTCCAAGGGCTATGCAGAGTCAGTATGGTGTCTGAAGGAGGCCGCTGCAATGTTGAGCACCCGTGGTTTGATCATTCCTCTTTTTTATTATGTGGATCCAACTTATGTCAGACATCCTCAAAATAAGGACAGTCCTTATTACCAATCATTTTTAAAACATTATGACCATCCAGATCGACACCCAAAAGCAGAGGTTGATGAGTGGAAGCGCGCCCTTCATCAGATCTGTTCTCGCTCAGGCTGGTCCATGGATATCACTCAAGCGTAAGTAATGAACCTCACCTTATTCTCGCTTTTCTTTTTTTTTTTGTTACTTGTTTCATGGCTGCCACTGGATAAAATATATGTGAATGGAATCCATGAGTTCTTAAATCGAACATAATCATATTGTTTTATATTTGATATGAACTTGAAGTTTGCACATTTTGAGTATGTAGTATAATAAACTAAAGGAAAATGTTGAGGAATGGTTTTTTTTAATTTTGTTGAAGTATCAAATAATTTTTCTTCTGGGATTAAGATAAATGCATAAATAAGATAATTTTTTACGAGGAGCATGTGTGATTTATTTTAACATAAAAAAATTATGGTTCTGGTGATGAGCCAAGTATAGAAGTTTGTACTTTTCTGATTTGTGTAAATTTTCGAATTTATAACCAAAATGTAGACAAGAAACAACAACTAAAAGCAAATTACAGGACTGATTACTGTTAATAAATGACTGAGTTTCTTGTGAAAATATAACCAAATCAGATATCTGAATCTGTTCATAGTCAAAATACTGGCCGAAACTGAGCCACAGATATAATACTTCTCAAATGAAGTCAGATCTGATACATATCCAGTACAATGTTGTGCTTCATAACTATAGTTTATAAGCCTTTTCAAACCATATAGATTGGTCACTTAGTTGATTACGCTCTGCGAGTGGACAAAGGAGTTGATGATAGTTTAGATCTGTGGTTTATCTTTCAATGTAATTGCTCCAGCTTTTGCAGCTTCGCATCCCTTGTGCCTCTCCTGGATTTCAAATTCTCTCTTGTTGATGGCGATCAACTGATTGCCCAGAATGGTGCAACCAACAAAAAGCCCGTGAGGCGAAATGGATCCTAGTTATGATTCAGCCCCTGTACGCAGTTTGCAGCTTCAGGTATAATAAGAAATCATTCCAGCAGTCACAGCGACCTAATTTAAGGCTTGTCTCCACTAGTTTGGATTGACAATCAGTCGACTAGGTTTGGTTCAGATTTGGAATCCGCCCTTGTAGCATTAGGAACAACCTGATCTCTAAAGATCCGATTAGCTTTAGATCAGGAAAAATGGCGTCCTAAGGTTTATAAGCAATTTCCAACTCGCCTTAACCTGCAATTTCACATAGATCACCAGTTGAGCCAAACTTGCAACCGCTGGAGTGGAGTCTTCCAAGAATGAGGAAGAAGGGGTTTCGTCCTATCTCAAGCCTGCAGTCGTGGGGTTTTCATTCCTGATTCCCTGTTCATCAGATTTGGAATTCATAAATGTAACATTTTCCATAATCAAATGATGCTAGGCGCCGCCTTAATATCCCTTCTCAATTTGGACCCTAGGATTTAAATTTCCCCCAAGTATTTAAAACTACTATTTTATAATTAAATATTTATAAGCATTTAAAAAATATAATTATAATTTAATAAAATCATAAATCATTATTAAGTCCAAATTTAAAAGCAAAATTATAATATTTCTTTTAGCTGATAGAAAGAAAATAGGCTAAAGGTCATTTGTTGCTAATTTGAAAAAGGACATGACAGTCCCTAATTTTTATTCTGTAAAGAAAAATATTTTAAAATCTTAGCATTTACTTGTTCTAAATTAGAATTAATTGTTGAATATTTCAATCATAATTTTGTGACTTGAATAACTGAGTTATAAGCATTTGATTGGCCTAAATAAAGTTTTAAAAAAGATTTTTTGTTTTTAATATTATTATATTAATTTTATAATTTATTTAAAAATATGTTATTTTTAAGTGTTTTATGTTACTTTACTTTTTTTTTTGTTTTCCTTCAATTGATTAGTATTTACGCTTTTACAAAATAATATATTTATTTCATTTAGTATATCTTAACTTCAAATATAATTTAAATCTATCATTTATTTAAAAAAATCTTATACAATATATCTTTTATTTAAAATTTTCTATTTTTACTTAAAATTTATTTATATATAATAATGATATTGTTTTAATCAATTTCTCACCTTTAATTAAATTTTAAAAAAATTAAAAACTTTCTATCTAAAATATTTTTCAAAATTTTAAATAATTTTAATTGATAAAATTTAAATTAGTTCTTTTCAAATAATCATAATTCAATTTTTAATATATTTTTTATATGATTAATTGTGAACAATAAGTAACATCTATGTCTCCTCTTTAACAAATTGTCAAATATAATTATTCAGTTTTAAAATTTATTTTATATTTAAAAAATATAATTTAACTTCAAATTTTATTTGTACATTTCCATATTTTTTATTTGATTAAGTTTTTTAATTTCTATTTAGAAAAATAATCAACTGCATGGTGAAAATACAAAATAACAGAATCAAACATACAAAAGTAATAGAAACAACTTTTTAATTAAATAATTCTTAAAAGATAAGTCATAAGATATATTCTTTCATCTAATTCTTGTCCCATAACTTTTTACATATAATTATTTTATTTTCAGATTTTGTCTTGAATAATTCAATGAATATTTTAATTCTTTATAATTTATTTTTTTGAGAATCCTTAAAATTTAAAGGGATACTGTTTCGCTGATTATTAGACTGTCTATTTTTCACAAATGCTCTTTAATATGTATAAAAAGAATATTGTATTTTCCAATATTTCTCTTTCATATTATTTGTGAGTTTTGATTTACAGCTTTGTTTGCATCTCTGTGCAAAGAAGTAGATTAGAATAATACGCAGCACTACTGCAATTTTTATTGATAATCTGGTTCAGCTTTGAAGCTCGGCTGGTAAAGACGGTGGTGAATGACCTGACTAGTACTTTGGATAGAGTGCCGTTAGAAGTTGCCAAGCATCCAGTGGGAGTAGACAGCATGAAGAATGCTCTCATTCAGGAATTACAGCTCAAGTCAGTGGATAATGTTGTTAAAGTTGGAATATGGGGTATTGGTGGTATTGGCAAGATCACAATTGCCAAGGCCTTGTACAATCAACTTTATGCTGATTTCGAAGCTGCTTCATTTGTATTTAATGTCCGCACAACTGCTGCAAAAGCCACAGGCCTAAAAAAGTTGCAGAGAAAAATTCTCAAAGATGTATCCAAATATGGTGAAGAAGTGGATAGTGTTGATGAAGGCAAATCTTTGTTGAGAAATCGTTTGGGAGGGAAAAGTGTGTTACTTATTTTGGATGACGTGGATTCTGTTGTACAATTGGATGCTTTGATTGGGGATTGGCTGGCTCCTCGTAGTAGAGTTATTATAACTTCAAGAGAAAAACACGTTCTCAATGTGGCTCAGGTCCAATGCATCCGTGAGATGAGCGGATTGGAGATAAATGAAGGTCTCCAGTTGTTCAGCTGGCACGCTTTTCTCAGAGCATGTCCAAGTTCCAGTTACGAAGATCTGTCCAAAGGAATAGTAAAAGCTTGTAAAGGGCATCCTCTTTCCTTGGAAGTGATTGGATCCTACTTGTATGATAAGAAGGATTACACAGGTTGCTGGACAGAAGCCTTTCACAACATTACTCTCCACCCAGACTTTCAGAAAAGAGTTTACAATACACTTAAAATCAGCTATGATGCTCTTAGTGATGATGAAAAAGAAATATTTTTGGACATTGCTTGCTTATTCATTGGAGAAGACAAAAAATATCCCATTGTTTTCTGGAAATCCTTATACAAGCTGGTAGACACTGCCATATTAAATCTTTCAATGAAGTTATTGATAAAGATTGATGACAAAGGAATGTTTGATATGCATGACCATTTGCGAGACATGGGGCTGACCATTGCTGAAACAGAAAAAGAGGGTACTCGACTATGGAAGGCTACCCATTTAAGCACCCTATGCAACAACAACAATTTCTCTCGTCTTCGACTCAGTGAAAGCAGTCCACAAAGGCTTGAAACGCTTTACAATCCTGGTCTTCGCTATCTTCATTTGCGAAATCTGTCCATTGAAGACATGACAGAAGACACACTAGCCATGCTTCCTCCATGTTTGATATGGTTAAGGTTGGAATATTGCGCCTTTGCAATCAGGATGAATAGAGCAGTGAATAAGCCACGTCATTCCAGAAGTTCGAGTAACATTTTGCAATTGAAGATTATGGAACTAAAACGTTCCATTGATCTGGACGCCCTTTCTATCTCTTCCCTGTTTTCACTTCCTAATATACAGCTGCAGTACTTGGACTTGGAAGAATGTAAAGACTTAGATAACCTCCCTTATAGCATTGGCAACCTGTCACAGCTGCAGCACTTGGACTTGTCTTGGTGTAGAAGTTTAAATAAGCTCCCTGATAGCATTGGCAACCTGTCACAGCTGCAGCACTTGAACTTGAGATGGTGTTGTAGTTTAAATAAGCTCCCTGATAGCATTGGCAACCTGTCACAGCTGCAGCACTTGGACTTGTCTTGGTGTAGAAGTTTAAATAAGCTCCCTGATAGCATTGGCAACCTGTCACAGCTGCAGTCACAAGTTTAAATAAGCTCCCTGATAGCATTGGCAACCTGTCACAGCTGCAGCACTTGAACTTGAGATTGTGTACAAGTTTAAATAAGCTCCCTGATAGCATTGGCAACCTGTCACAGCTGCAACACTTGAACATAACAAGGTGTATTAGTTTAAATGAGTTCCCTGATGATTTCCGTGGCAACGTGTCACTGCTGCAGCATTTGAGCTTAAACGGGTGTAAAATTGACCAATGAGCGTTAAAAGGATTCCAATGGACCTTCCCGTGTTGCCACGACGAAATTGAAATATTCTCAGTCCTACATAGCCTAAAAAAGGCTCAAATTTCCTGTCACGGCAATTGTATGGGACGGGGATATAAGATTAGTATATCTATCTTATTAAATAATATATAAAAATATCATCAAGATATATCATTTTTAAAGAGTTAATTTTTATTTTATTTTGATTAACATATTTATATTACATTTGTATTATTTTTAAAATTATAATATATTATGCTTATTATTATTGAAAATAAGTTTTTTTTATAAATTTAATTATTTTTAAAATTACATTAAATTAAATAATATTATAATTTATCTAAATATCAAATAATAGAAATTTAATACAAAATTTATAATATTTATTATTATATATATTTAATATATTTAATAATGTAGCTCTATTTTTAGCTTAATACTATAATATTTATATTTATATACATTACTAAATATAAATATAATTTAGCTTCTTATAGATATTAGTAATTAAATATATTATAACTTTAGTCTTTATCTATATTTATTTTTTAAATATACATTACATTTATTAAAAATGATTAAAATGTTAAATATATTAGAACTTTAAAATTTATCGATATTTATTTTTAAAATATATATTATATTTATTATTACATATTTTATGAAATATGATGCATATTATTAAATATAAATATTATATACATATAGTCCTTTTTCCTCTCACCCTATCTTTATCTCTCTACATCTACCCCCTCTCTATTGCTTTTCTCTATCACCACTTGTATCTCACTCTTGCCCTCTCTATATATTCCTCTCTACCTCTCTCTCTATATCACTTACTATCTATCCATCTCCCCCTTTCTCATCGTCTCCCTCTTTCTATCTCTATTTCTCCCTCTCCCTCTTTCTCTTTCATTCCATCGCTCCCTCTCTATATGTTTATCTATCTTTCTCACACCGTTTCTATATTTCCCAAGTTATATCTATCTCTATCCCTATCTCTCCCTCTCACCTTATCACTACCTCTTTCTATTTCTCTCTACTTCTCTCTCCTCTCTCTATTTCTCTCCCCACTCCCTCCCTCTCTATCTATTTGTAAATATATATCCCTCCCCATATCTCTCTCACTCACATAAACACTCCCTCTTTCTCCTTCCCTACCTCTATCTCTATCTCTATCTCTTTATCTTTTCACCTATCTATAACTCTCTATTACTTATCTCTATCACCTTCTTTCTTTCTCACTCTTGCCCCCTCCATCTCTATCTCCCTATCTCTCCCCCCTCTCTATCTATACCTCATTATGTCTACCTCTATCACTTTCTCTCTATCACTCCTCTCTTTCTTTCTATCTATATCTCTCTACATCTATTTCTAATTCTCTATCTCTATACATGCATAATCTTTCCCTCTCTCCCCCTTCTTCATTCTCCATCTTATTCACTCCATCTCTCCCTCCAATCTTTCTCACTCAATCTCCCTCACTCATCTCTCTATCTCTTTCTATCCATATCCTTCTCTACATATATCTCCCTATCTATTTATCTCCCTCTTTCTTTATCTCTTTTCCTATCCCTCTCTATCTTTCTATATCACCCTCTAGATTTATATCTCTCCCTCTCCCTCTCCCTCTCCCTCTCCCTCTCTACATATACCTCTCTCTCTCTCTCTCTCTCTCTCCCTATTTCCTTTTCTATCTTATCTTTATATCTCAACCTCTCTCTCTCCTTTTATCTTTCCATCTCTCTCTATATATTATGTATATATATATATATATATATATATATATATATATATATATATATATATATATATATATATATATATATATCCCCCCTATTTCTATCTCCTCCATCTCTATTTGTCTTTCTTTCCTTCTCTCTATTTTTCTCTCTTTATCTCTCTCCCTCTCCCCCTCTCTCTATATCTCCTTATATCTTTATCTTTATATCACTATATCTTACCATATATCTCTCGCTATCTCTCCCTCTTCCTCCTTTTCTCTTTCTCTCCCTCTCTGTCTATCACTCTCTATCTCTCCCCCTCTATCTCCTTATCTCTCTCTATCTTTATTTCTCCCTATATCTCTCTATATCTCAAACTAATTTCCTCTCTTCCTCTCTCATTCTATATTCATCTCTACCTCTATCTATTTGTCTCTCTTCCTTGCTTGCTCTATATTCATCTCTACCTCTATCCTCTATATTCCTCTCTCCCCCTCCATCTCTAGAAATGTCTCCCTCTCTCTCCTTATCTCTAGAAATGTCTCCCTCTCTCTATCTTATTCACTCCATTCCTCCCTCCATCTCTTATATTCTATATCTTTATCTTTATTTCTCACTCGATCTCCCTCTTACTCATCTCTCTATATCTTTCTAGCAATATCCTTCTCTACATATATCTCTCTATCTATCTATCTCCCTATCTATTTACCTATCCTTGTCTATCTCTCTACATCAACCCCTCTCTCTCTCTCTCTCTCTCTCTCTCTCTCTCTCTCTTTTTCTCCCTCCCTCTATCTATCCCCATCTCTCCCTCTCTTGCTCCCTTCCTATCCCCCTATCTATCTTTATATCTCAACCTCTCTCTCCCTTTATCTTTCCATATATCTCTATATCTATTTCTTTCTCTTCCCATTTCTCTCTCTCTCTCTCTCTCTCTCTCTCTCTCTCTCTCTCTCTCTCTCTCTCTCTCCCCTATTTCTATCTCCCTCTCCATATCTATTTTTTCTCTCTCCCTCTCCACCTTTATATCTCTCTCTATCTCTCCCTCTTCCTCTTTATCTCTTCCTCGGTATCTATTCCTCTCTATCTCTCCCCCTATATCTCCATAGCTCTCTCTATCTTTATTTCTCCCTCTATCTCTCTCTATATTTCTATCTATTTTTCATTTTTCCTCTCTTGTTCTATATTCATCTCTACCTCTATCCATTTGTCTCACTCTTCCTCTCTTGTTCTATATTCATCTCTACCTCTATCCATTTGTCTCACTCTTCCTCTCTTGTTCTATATTCATCTCTACCTCTATATTCCTCTCCACCTTCACAACATGCATGACTTGCAGGTTGAGAACAAAAAGTAATAATGCAACTAGAAACGGTTACAAATAATAGTTTTATTTTTAAGTGAGCACATATGTGTCAAATAAAAAATACTGAGATATCATGTATCAAGTGTAAGAGTGATTTTTTTTGTTTTTGGTAAATGTATTTTCCAACAAGATTCTTGGAACTAACCTCTTGTATTCATTGATGGTTGGGGGGTCAATTTTTTTAATTTTTACTCTTTTAGTGACCCTTTAAAGTTAGAACAGTCATAGTCGTCCACTAATTTGTTATAGATCCCATACAAATCAAGACTTACAAATAGGGCATAAAAAATCCACCCACATCAAGTTCCTCTAGACGATTGGGACCTCATATATTGATAACATGATGAACATTTATGCCCAAGGGGGAGGAATCATACTGCACAAACTACTAATGACCTAAAAAAAAAAGAAAAAGCTTTCACAACTTTGAAAAATGCCAAGCCTACTAGCACACATATAAAACTCAAAGCTTCATTCAGAGCTATTATTTTTCGATGCATGCATGTGTTAGTCTTCCCAACTTCCTCTTGTATAAGGTTAGTTCTATAAGCAAGAAGAGTTGCATGTCTCAGATATAGTACATTGCTCCCTAGAACCATTCAACGTGTCGTGGCCATACAAAGATTCAGATATATAAGGAGAGAGATTCTACATTCAAAGTATAAACATTTACTAGCCCTCAAACACAGTCTGTGAAGGTTTATACTCTGTATGCAATTTCCTAGGAATTCTCAAGCAAGTTGCATTGGCTTGAAAGATAACTTGTATTTTGGGAAACATTAGTAATGTTGTCTCAATTAATTGCTCATGTAAATGGAAGGGTACTCTCCAAATGATGTTATCTGCTTTTTCTTGAGGTTTCTCCAATGCATCTACTTTATTGTGGTTGCTTCCAGCCATGGATTTGCCTCTTTCTTCTTGAGGAAACTCGTTGGCTTCACTGATAGAACCACACATAATGTCGACATGAGGGATAAAGCAATCCAAGAACAATCCAGGAACATTGAATTCTACTTCTTCTATAGTCCAAGCTTCCTCCATACGAGTTTTGGTGTGGCTCATTGTAGTTCCTCCAAATCTAAAGAGTGTAACAATAGACCGGCCTAAATCAAAAATCATTATTCCATCCACAGATCTATAATCTCCAAGAAATAAATTTATGGTGGTTTCCCAATAAACAACACCGCTTGAACCAGTAGATTGAATTTGTGTTAGATGAGAGTCCTCCATAAAGACAAGAAGTCCGGTTCTCTAGCTAAAATAGCCAAAGAGAAAATGTCTTATGATCTCAGTAGGGTCATCACTTCTAGCCTTCAAGGTTGAAGGATCTGCACAAAACATCAGAATAGAATAGTCTTCTCCATTTATTTTCTTCTCCCCAATACATCTCACATCAACAAACATGCTTGCAGTTGTTCTTGGATCCAAGCCTTGAACAAAATTCCAAATTTTAGCACTTGGATATTACAAGTAATCAACAAATATAACAAATATGGCTTTTGGAAAAATGAAGAACAACAAACAATACTGAACATAAGGATCATACAAATTTGATAACTCTTTTTACAAATTTAACTTTTTTATAGGCAAAAATAGAATATTTGCAATCTATCCTTCAAACTTGAAGAGCTCTATGCAAAGGATTGACATGCCCTTTTTTTGTATAGGTACCAAGCCATGGTGTGTGTCTCAAAACTATCTTTTCATTGCTTCATGCATGCACTTTGTTGCCTCCAACTGCTAGCTCTACATACCACATTCAGGCATCATCTGCCATAGTACAAATCCACCAGTCTAATAAGCTTTGGCAACATTTTTATTCGTCATCAGGGTGATCCCACAAAGCTGGTTTACAATTCCGTTGAGGAAGCAAAATTGCAAAAAATGCCCTCATGAAAAAAATTGGGGTTTTGGGGGGTTCAAACGAACTTAGGGTCTGAACAAACCCAATAAGGGTTCACTCGAACCCCCCCTTTGAGCGAACCCTATTAAATGTTGAGTCCCACATATTCCACATTTATTGGAATAAAAAACAAAGAGAAACTTTGTAGAAATGGGGATTTTCTCGAACCTGGGTTCATTTGAACCCCCCTTTTCCCCCTTCTCCCCCTCTAGCACCAAAATTCTCCAAAATTCTGCCCTTTGAAGCTCGAGTTGAGGATGAAAATGGAGGAGACTTCATAGACCCAATTGGATGATGGTAGTCCTTGGAATGAGCTATCCATTGAATATAATTTTAATATGTTTTGGTTTTATTATGCATTTGTTTTTTTAGTTTGATCAAACATAGGTTTTTCACTAAAAATCAAACTCTTTGTTCTACACATGTGGAAAAATAATAGATTATCAAAATAAAATTCTAAAAAATATGTGCAAGCTAAGTATTGATGTCCTTGATCCAGTAAAAAAATTTGAATTTTGATACATACAAAAAAAGTTATGTTGTATATGGTCCGCCTATGTCTGACCATGTGAATGTTCTTGATGCTAAGATGAGGAACAGGATCACTACTAACATGCACAAGAGCAAGAGGAGTACCCAAAACACCTAGAAGAAGCTGAAGATCAAACAATTTCAAAAAAAAAATTCAAATCAGTTACAAATTCATTCTAAAATTTACCCCATGGCCAGAGATGACACTCCAAAATATTGGCATAAATCAGTTATTCACATTTGCAGATATTCAGTTATGATTGATAATTACATTATTTTAAATAAATAAAACATTTTTTTGTCTTAACTTGGGGTTAAGCATTAAAATATTAAAAATATTGAATATCCTAAATGAAGGGTGATGATTTCAAGAAATCTCCTTGATTTAAGGTGGAGTTTTTATGTACACACCCGAATTCCATTGTAAACGTCTCTCGACGTAAAAATAATAGTGATTACTTAAGGGGTTAAAGTCCACGTTATACTGTCACATTATAAAAAGTTTTTAAAATAAAATATATATATATATATATATAATTGTGAAATTTGATAAATGAAATTTATTTTTTAAATTAAAATTAAAATTTAGTTTGATTAAATATTTATTAAATAATTATAATGTGTTGATTAATTCTATTTCATTTTAAGAGATCTACCAAGTGTGGAAGAATTTTATAGCTCAAGATGGTTGGATGGTGTTGTGGGTTCCTATCGTAGGAATAGGAGTTGACAGCCTAGGCCCCACTTGTTGACAATCCATATATTAATGTTATGCATAAAATAGTCCATTTTTTTCAAACTTTATTTATAATATGCTAAAAAAAGTACCTATTACATCAACTATGGGTCCAATCAATGTTTGGGTAATTACTTTCCTTTTTTTCCAAATATAGGTGAATGTGAATAGATATTTATATATCCAATATAAAATAATTTTACAAATATATTGGTAATTTTTTTACATAAATAGTATACATTTCATCTATCATGGACACGACATGTGTCCAACTTGTAGAGACATTTGACCAAATTACAAATACAAGTGTTCCAATTTTCAACCTTGGTTAACTACCATTCAACTCCATCATGTACAACCACTCAAGAATTCTCTAGATTTACCTCGCAATAACTGAAAAAAGGTATTAGGCTCACCATTATATATTATTTTACAATATAAAACATTATAAACAAGGCCTATAACTTCATAATGGTACATGCTATTTGTTTCATGTTATCTGAATTTTTAAATACAACCCAATTTAAATTTTCTTACACCTCTCAAATCATACTTATAAATGATATTATGCCAATCTTTCAAATCATATTAATTTCATTAATAAATATTGTCAACCCCATTCAAACCCTCACACAACACCTCTCAGATCAGAATGATATGTAGTATTCAATTTTGATTTCATATCACTTCTCTCATTAACTTCAGCTATGCCTGATACAAATTCCCTCCAACAATTCAAATCCTCCCACTTGCTCCATATAATACCCTCAAATTCCTATAAATTCAATTTGAATTCTACATTGCACATTGCATAGTTCTAGACACATGTTGTAGCTTCCTAAGTATGCATATTTGAGAGATGTTATAAGAAAATAAAATTGATTAAACTATTCTATTTATGTTTATGATTCATACATGTCCAAGTTATGTATATATAAGAGTTGTTATAAGAATACAATTGATTAAAATATTTTATTTATATTTATGATTCATATATTTCATGTTTTCTTTCAAAAATATTAGCACTCATACATTTCCTATTAGTCTTATTTGAGAGTTGTTGTAAGAATGTTTAAATTGAAATGAGCTTTAAATGAATGATAGCAGTGAAATGAAAACTAATTTAAATAATACATATCATTATTTATTTCATTTTGTACATACAACTAAATGAACATGTTCTACTATTTGCTAAAGGTTTTCTTAAATCTAAAATAAATAACATGTATCATTATGAATTATAGGGTGTTGTTTATGATTCAACATTTAGGAATATACATAAATATACACAGTATCAATTGAAGTTTTTTCTGGCATGAGAATATTGTGGACATAGGTTCCTTGCTTACCTATTCATCACCACAACAATACACTTATCCTAGCTTGCACCACCACCAAGCTTTCTCCCCTATATATATGTTCACCATCATTAAGCTTTCTAATTGTGTTGTAATCTGTAAAACATGCTCATCCTATTGTATGCATAAAATATAACACATTGTATAAATCAAATGTATGAATCATTAACATATAACCAACTATTAGTAACTACTATATATGATTCTTACAGTTTTCTCAATGCAGATGAAGAACAAAGCCCAAGCCAAAACTAGGCAAGGTGTAAAGAAATTATGAACAATAATACCTCTACAAAAGAGAGGTGCTAGACTACCAATATCTTTAGAGGATCTCGTGAATTTATTCTCATTGCACAACCACTTGAACCTATGATCCAAGTCAATGCATTTGTTACAACAAAATATTTCAATGCAATGAGAATGGTCTATTGATGTTATGGAAACTGCCATGAAAGATTATGAAGACAATAGATTTTCAATGAGAGGGCATCAAAGAAGTGGGGCCTTCTAACAACCACATTGACTAATCTGTTGAATGGGGTAACTTCCACCAAAAGGAAAGGACCCCCCAATGTTTTGAATGAAGAAGAAGAGGAAAAGGTTGTTGAATGGTGCAAGGAGATGGTTGTGGTTGGCCATGAATTTGAAATTATGAATTTAAAGGTTGAAGTAGCACAAATATGCCAAACAAGGACAAATCTATTCAAGGATGGACTACCTAGTAATTCTTGGTGGACATGTTTCAAAAAATGACACCCTAATCTCACTTTGACAATATTAGGACTTGATATAGATATGGCACTCAATTTGAGGCTTGCAATGGTTGTGATGTTTTGTGACACATTGTCAAGGGTAGATGCAACTAATCCATATGATCCATTCAATATTTGGAACTGTGATGAGATTGGAATTCAAGCTAGTAGAAATGGTGCAATGTGGGTGCTCACCAAAAAGGGTATTATAAGTGTTTTATACATTATACCAAAGAGTCGAGAGTGGATAACAATTTTATGTCATGTTAATGTTGGTGGATAATTATTTTATAGTTTTTACTTGTTTAAGAGAAAGAAAAAACTAAATAATTACATTACCAATTACGAATTAGGTGCATGCATGGCCGCTCAACCCCATACATGAATGCAAAAGATCTCTTTCTCAATTGGCTACACCATTTTACTAGTTCTATACTAGGGGATGTCTCACCCACTAATAGACACATGTTGATATTTGATGGCCATGACAACCATGTTTCCTTCTCAACTATTCAAGAGGTACAATCACTTGGTATTGACTTGCTAACCCTACCAATCCACACATCTCACAATTTGCAACGATTAGGTGTCAGCATCTTCTCAACCTTCAAATCATATTTTAAGAGTGAAAGAGCGGTATGGAAAACTAAGTATCTTAATTTAGAGATTAAAATGGTAGAGTTGGAAACACTAGCAATCCTTTCATTTGAAAAATCATTTATTATTGAGAACATTAAATTTGGTTTTAAGAGGATAGGTATTTGGTCCTTAAATCCAAATGCATTGGTTGAGGATATACAACCAAGTGACACATTTGAATTTACTACCCCTGAGGATGCTTAAACTACACAAAACATTCTAATTCTATCTAGTATTGAAGTGCCACAATCAGAGGTGGAAGAGATACGTGCAAACCCTATAGTAGATAAAGTCAATCCATTGACAAAAGAAATATGTGCTCCAATAGAAACAACTATTTTTCTAGATTGGCATATACTAATACAAAAGATACTATTTCTACCCACTGCACCATACCAACTGAAACAAAAAAAAAGGGGGTTTGGGAAATGTACAAAATGTGATGTGGGTCCTATTTTTCTTTATTTCATTAGGAAATGAGATCCCCACAAAGAATTGACTTACAACCCTTAGATGAATCAACTCAATGAGGCAATTTACTAATTTCCTTATGATTGAGGATGAGGGTATCAACGTGAACACTTTTGGGAGAAAAATTAAAAATAGTAAATCAACTCAATTATGCTCATTCAAACTTGAATCATCAATTTAAAGCTCGATACAGACAAAAAAAAATCTCTCAATAGATCTAGAAATGGCAGGAGGGTGTGTACCTATCACCAAAATGCAGATTTTGAAGGCTAACTAGGACTAATTCACCTATGGGTGAATGGGTCTCTGTGAAAGGTTTTCACTCACCTTTTGAGATCCTCTAGTGGTAGTTTATAGCTTCTATTTGATTTGGGTTTCAATTTTAGATAGTTAGAAATGAGGTTTGTAGGTGATATTTCATGAATTGACAACAATGTTGACAAATTTTTTGCAACTTTGCAACTTTGAGGTCTTCAATCCTTCTTCAACCTATAAACCTGCACATTCACAAAGAAGAAAAAAAAAATTTGGTGGATGGGGATTTTCCTTGGTCAAACCCCATTTTGGTAATTAAACCTTGAATCGAAATAATGAAACATGAAAGGAATGATGAATGAACAATGCTCTGTTGCAACTCAACAAACCCTTGAATAAACCTTTGGAGGACTAAAATCTTGATCTTGATCTTGCATGAAATGGCTTCAATGGATGTGGATCTTGCTGCTTGAATAGATGCTTGAATTCTTGAAACCTACATCACAATGTTAGCTCCAAAAACATGCATGATTGCAAAAGACTTTGACATGATGCTAGAGATCTTGATTGTTGCAATAAATCACTGATAAATTTGCTCTTAAATTCCCGAGTGATCATAATATTTTCTCTTGTGAAGTCTCATAAAAATTCTAGGTTGCTTAGGATTATAATTGATAAAATAACCTTGTATTTATAGGTATCTATCCTTAATTTCTCAAAAATTAAACATTACAAGCCAACATTGAAATTTGAATTCAGGGATATTAAAATACCACCAAAAAAATATTTCAAATGTAGGTTCAAAGGCCTAGGGAGGATCCATTCTCCCATGGGCGAATGGGTCCTAGGTCCCTATTTTTGGAACACACATTGCTCAAGTAATGTATTATGTGTTGGCATTAATTATTATCAGAGTTTCCCTTTAGAAAATGTAATTTATTAGGATTGTAGATGTAAAATAGGGATTATTAAGGCACAATTAAGTCCAATTTAATTGAGAGGGCCCAAACAAAGTGTGAAAATGTAAAGGAGTACATTTTTTAGCACTACATTTAGCCCCCACTTTAGTGAGAGGATAAGCGCAAACACAAAATCACACTAAATTAGATAATCAAGAGACGTATAATTGTAAAACTATTGGAAAGATAAGATGATAAAGGTCAAGGTGGGTGATCAAGCCCCCGAGATCTATGATCTCCCAAAAAAACCAACAAAGGCACAAGGAGACACATACCTTTGTTTGATATGCAATAACAATGACAAGATACTCAATCATACAATGTCAAAGAATTAAAGAAAGAAAGGAAGAAAAGTGGAAAATCAAGCCTCAACTGTTTGCCCAACTCGATGTGGATCAAGCCTTAGTTGTTTGTCCAAAAACGTTTACAAGTGGAAACCCGTTGTCCACTATGCAAACAAAATGCGCTCACAAGGGCTAGTGCAATTTGATATACACTAGGTGAGCCACCAAAAAGTGGCCAATGAGAGATTCATTAAGCTCCCATTGTACTAACCATAGGGTGATCCCATATTACTAGTTTACAGTTCCCTTCATGAAGGAAAATTGCAAAAATGTTTGATGCAGCCACAGTAGGAGGGTCCTCAAGGAGAACTATCCAGACTGTGCAACAAGAGTCATACAACATAAGCAACACAGATTATGGAGGAAAATGAAGATACCAACATTCTTATTATCAAAATTTTTTATTACATACAGTCGGCCACATCTAGGTTTGCAGATTCGGCACACAGGCTTGATTACAACATGTTCAAAATACATTGCTCATACATGCAAGCAAAAACCTACAGACCGAACTCTATAATCTTCTTAATCTACTTGATCATGATTGATTTCTATTCTAATGATCTATTACAAGATTTATAGAATATCTACATATCTAGAAACATTTGCGTCGGCCCAAGATCATTACAATCTCCGATGAAGGAAACGTAACGTGTGTAGGAAAAAGTCGGCCTCAAATTTGAATTTCATCCATGCTAGAAGCATGTGATGAAGTGTGGACCTAAAATTAAGGTCAAGGACACTCCATGAAAAAATTCAGATCACGCCATGAGGATCCACAAGCTATGGGTAAGATCCATGATCGATCAAACTAGCCATTTAGGTTTGAAATTATTCTGAGGCCAGTTCCAAAAACAATCGCTTAATCCGGAAGCAATATCTTGCTGGAAAAAGATCCAATCAAGCCGAGAACTTGGAAATAAGTAATTGAAAATTTCCATGATGAAACCATAGATCTACGAGGTCTGGTGAGCAAAACTGAAGAAATACCGGATCTACCAACTTGACCAAGAACAAGAAAAAAAACTGAATGGAAATATTTTTGGTTGATGTAGGATTGCCAAGAACCAAGGATGCTCCTCAATCAAACACCCCCGGTGAGAAAATATGTTCCATGAGAGGAACTCATGAACATCTAACTGGGCTCGGGATATAGATCCTATTCTCATTTCTGATCCAAATTTTTTCTTTGTTTTTACCTTTCTTCTTTCTAACATCTTTTCTCCCCTTTGCCAGATGCTTCGACGTCGTCTTATCTTCATCTTATTTTTCTTGTCTCATATTAGCACATGGTAGTAAGGGAAATTTACCACCACTCACTTTCTTCTGCCCATCTGATCTAGTTCTTCTATAGAACTCCTTCTTACCTACAACCAAAGTCTTCTGCTGCACAACCCCATCCCTACATCCAACTAGTCCCATCTTGCTTTCAAACTTAGCCATGAGGTCCCTTTCAAATTCCAGGCCATCCTCGAGTACAACCTCTGCATCTTGTTTCTCAACACTTCAACTCTTCATAAGACTCAAATTCCTCACTTCCTCCTTATTCTTCAATGAAGCCAAAAATTACTTTTTCCCATCCTTCTCTACAATAATCAATTTCCTTTTGCAATCATGTATAGCTCCTCTATCAAACTGCCAAGGTCTACCCAATAGAACATGATAGGCACTCATAGATAAAATATCACATGAAACTTCATCCCTGAAGGGGCCAATGTTAAAGCTCACCAAGCACTTCTCTTTCAGTTCCACTATATGATCATCTTGTAACCAACTTATCCTATAAGGACAAGGATGCAAAAACCTCTTCAAACCAAGTTTCTCTACCATCTCCTCAGATACCAAGTTATCAATACTTCCACTATCCACAATAACCTTAAAAAACGTACCTCCTGATTTGTAAATAGTTTAGAAAATATTCTTCCTCTATGAAGTCCCAATCTCTTCCCTGCTCTTCCTCATCAAGACTCTCCTAAGCATAAGAGATTCTCCCTACTCTGGCTCTATCTCATATACCTGCTCTTATTGTGCCACAAAATTCCTTTTACTAGTTCCTTTACTTGATCCCTCAGAACACTCAAAAGATCGATGTCTATTTTCTCCACACTTGAAACATTTATCCAGGAATTCCTTGCTGCGATTTCCTCTCCTTAGTGCCTTCTGATCTGATTCTCTATTCCACTTAGACTTTGATTCTTCTTCACTTGTCTGCTTGTCTTTCCCTCTAGTGTTATTCTGTTGTCTTTTCTTCACTTTATCGTCTACCTTAAGAGCATATTGGTAGGCATCCTCAACTATGGAAATACTCAACATACTCATCTCATCCTGAATGTTAAATCTAAGGCCATTTATATACCTTGCCACTTTCTCCCTAGTCATCTCTCGGTGCCTAGATTTGATAGTCATCTTGTAGAATTCCTTGATATACTCTTTCACACTCAGGTCCTTCTACTTCAAGTTCTGCAACTTCTTAAACAATTCCAACTCATAGTCTCCTGAAATGAACTTAGCTTTCAGCCTTGCAACCATCAGCCTCCATTGAGTGATTTTTGTTTCACCATTTTCTACTCTATCCTTCTGCAACTCTTTCCACCATAAGGCAACATGCCCTTTCAATTAGTCTGTGCCAACCTAACCAGGGGGTCTCTAATATCCTCAAGCTCAAAATTCTTCCAACTCTCCTATCCAATCTATGAATTCTTTTGGATTCAATGTACGAAAGAAGTTAGAAACCTCCACCCTATGACTTTTACTTGCTTGTGCTACTGCTCTCAAAATTATCTCTTCTCCCCCATCTATCGGTCCTTCGGCCTCTTCAACCTCAAGTTCATTTGCAACCTCTTCATATTCATCCTCCAGTTTAGGGTTCCCCCTCAGACCACCCAAGATGTTTTGGATCTTATTCCTCGTCTCATTTTTAAATTCCTCCATCATCTACTCTATTCTTCTAGGGTTCATCCTTCTTAGTGGCATCTCTTCCTTTGCTCAAGTGCAACTGCCTCAACTCGGCGATCTAACTACAAGGTTTCAATTTCCTCTCTCACGATGATCTATTGAACACACTTACAACCTGCCTCAAATCGGTGATCTGTTCACCCAAGGAATGCCACAAGGATTGCAACCCACACAAGATTCACAACCTTCTCTAATACCATCTGATGCAGCCACAGTAAGAGGGTCCTCAAGGAGAACTATCCAAATTGTGCAGCAAGAGTCACACAATGGAAGCAACACAGATTATGGAGGCAAATGAAAATACAAACATTCATATTATCAGAAATTTTGATTACATATAGTTAGCCACATCTGGGCTAGCAGATTTGGCTCACAAGCTTGATTACAAAATGTTCAAAATACAGTGCTCATACATGCAAGCGAAAACCTACAGATCAAACTCTATAATCTTCTTAATATACTTGATCATGATTGATTGCTATTATAATGATCTATTACAAGCTTTATAACATATCCACATATCTAGAAACATTTGTGTCGGCCTAAGATCATTACAATCTCTGATGAAAGAAATGTAATGTGTGCAGGAACAGGTCGACCTCAAATTTGAATTTCGTCCATGATAGAAGCGTGTGATGAAGTGTGGACCTAAAATTAAGGTTGGGGACACTCCACGAAACAATTTGAAACACAGTGTGAGGATCTGCAAGTTACGGGTAAGATCCACGATTGATCAAACTAGTCATTTAGGTTTGAAATTACTTCGGGGCTAGTTCCAAAAACAATCACTTAATTCGGAAGCGATATCTTGCCGGAAAAAGATCCAATCGAGCTGAAAATTTTGAAATAAGAAATTGAACATTTCCACAATGAAGCCATAGATCCATGAGGTTTGGTGAGTAAATATGAAGAAATAATGGATCTACCAACTCGACCAAGAACAAGAACAAAAACTAAATGAAAATATTTTTGGTTGATGCAAAATTGCCAAGAACCAAGGATGCTCCTGCATCAATGTTCCTGTTGATGCCAAAAGTTAGCAAGGTAATAGCCCTCTGTGGGAAACTCAATTTTAGGGGGGGATCTATTGCGCCAAACTGAGTGACCTCCAGATTTTAAAGAAGTCAGCTTCTTCTATAACTGGGGTTTTAAAATGGGAAAAGGAAGCATATATAAAATAAAGAGATCTAACTAAGGTGATATGCCAAGATTTAGATGTGTGGAATGGTAAATCTATCTTGGGGATACGGCTTAAGGGCCAGTGGGTAGTCTATTGTGTTCCAGAATGGAAGAATAAAGATCGAAGCCTAAGTGATTCATTATATGACATAAAATAAATTTATACACTTTTACTAGAAATAAGAGTCCAAGACATGATCTAAACCAACAAACTTGTATTAATTTATAGAATTTTGGGAATAAAACATCCAGTACAATAATGGCACATTAAAACTTATCAAATATCAAAGAAAATAGAAAGGCCGAACAATGGCACAGTCTGTGAGTTCTTTACAATAATCTAATAAAGCAATTAAAGGTTTGGTTCTTCTATCAATTCGTCTGCTCAATTTTGAACTAAAATTGGAACTCATTCAAATCCTTTGCTTCGAAAGAAGAAGCAGTATTTATAATGAAAACCTATCTTGACGAGCAAGCAACAAAAAAAAATGCTTCGATCACGAGTAATGATGCATTAGCAATAATTTTCCTTAGTTTGTTACAACTAAAAATATTCGAGCCATGAATGACGAAATCCAAGGTCTGGATGCATCCCCTGCAGATGATGGTAGTGGTCCCAAGAAACCACAACACTGACACATGTGATCCATTCATGGTGGAAATTACAGAACATGGCAACTAGTGAAAGGTTGTCGCCTACCTGGCTTTCTCCTGCGACAAAGTCTTTAGAAGATCACACGGCAAGTGGTCAGGGCCTGATGTTTATCCTTCCCTTTGAGCGATGAAGAAATTGCGCTACAAAGGCATGTGGAGATCTCCAGCATATCGCGCCAAAGGTGGGGGTCCGCCAAAAAAATGTGTGAGCTGATGCTACATGGCGTGCAGTCAAGGCCTGAAAGGGAAGTGATGGAAAGAGGCACAAAATATTGCAAACGGATGACGAGTGGAAGCTTGGTGCAAGATTTTTGAAAACCATCAAAGGAAACCTTGCAAGGAGCACTCATCTGAGACGTGGCGACATTCACAAAAGATTTTTCACAAATGAGCCCGATATTACTGA
Organism: Sequoiadendron giganteum; assembly: GCA_007115665.2. Lineage (NCBI taxonomy): Eukaryota > Viridiplantae > Streptophyta > Pinopsida > Cupressales > Cupressaceae > Sequoiadendron > Sequoiadendron giganteum. The sequence goes on along the minus strand of CM021110.1, from coordinate 106,786,795 downwards.
TTTCTCATAGAGGCATGGCCGATACTTAGGCAAAAAAACTCACCCGAAGGGAGCTTGGGAATTTTGAGTTCACAACTTTTGGCAACTTATCAAGGGTGTTTCACTTGCAGAACAACAAACCCAAAAATTTCTAGCATGTAGACCAGAGACTTACCCATTGGGCGACATGGTCAGAGCTTAGACAAGGCGACCTGAAGGGGCAGCCATTCATCTTCAGATGGAGGTGACAAGTCACACAAAGTTTCCTATGCTCTATGTAGCTCAATAACTTCTTTGTAAGGTAGCACCAATGATATATTAGCCCATGAATTGTGAAAAAGAAGATGTGCGATCGGTTGAATGATGTTCTCAAGATCCTCTGTGTAAGGGGTTGGCCGAAATCTTGAAGGCAAACACATCATCTTGCTTTTCCTCGATATTTTTTGCAATATGCTCCACTATGGCCACTGACTCATCCTCAAGGAACGAAGAAGGTAAGCCCATCTGAGCTAGGTGGGAGAACTTGGCCTACATGCCATTCATGGTTTGCTCTAACCTGGCGACACATTCGCTGGCATGAAGGATAACTGCGCGACAGTGGATGACCCTGTTGGCTATTTTAGCAGTGGCCCTTCAATCCTCAATCCCTACATTTGCCAAGACATCATTTGCGCCCTAATATAACCTGTTTAATAATCTCTCAGCCTCCAGAACCTTTTGCTCGATGGACTGAGGAAATTGTATGATTGCATTACGAACACTCCTACTAAGATCTATTGCCTCTTCCATAAAATGGAGTGTCGACTGTAGAGTTAGGCAGAAGGACTTTACTCTTTCCCAATATGAAACATGCAACTAGTGGGCTATCTGAAGAAGGTTTGTTTGATTGGCCGAGGGTAAGGCTGAGTCCTTCAATAGGGAAATCTGCTCATTCCTTTGTTCCAATTCTTGTGCGAGCTATGCAACCTTTTGGTTTATCATGGCGAGTTTCCCTTGCAGGATTCGTGACTCTATGATCCAGCTAGCCTCGGATCGCTCTTTGTTTGTCGCTTCTTTCTTTACTGTAGATTTAAGCTCTGCAATTTTATTCTCCAACTGAGCACGATAGATCTGGAATCTACATCCCTTTGCTGCATTTGTAGCTCTAAACACTGAAATTCTTCATCTTTATGTTGTATGTCTAGCCGCAATTTTTCCAATTGGTCTTGATAATTCTGGTTCTTTTGCTACAGCTCAGCGACCAGATTAGGGTTGAGTGACCAAAGCTTCGCTAGTTCTTCTAGGAGCTTTTCTTCTTTCGTCTCCCTCTGCTAGGATAGGCACTTAAAATCAGCCTCTGTAGCTTTTTCCTTGCAAATCAAGACATCAGCTCTATCCTTCAGGTTGTTTAGTTCTTCCTTTTTCTTGAGCTCGTGACCAGTCTTAAGAAAGTCGGCGGTCACTACCCATTGTGTTTCCTCCATGAGTTCCACCTTGTCCCACGATTGAACGATTCTTAAGTTGATCCCCACAACGTACATGTTGTAATCATCTAGTTGTATCTCTCCTTGCGGTTTGCTGACAGTCGGGAACATAGTCACAAAGTGCAGCGACTGTTGAGCCTCATGGAAAACCATATGTATCTTTGGCTTTGTTGGTCTCTTAGCATCCTTAGTTCTTCTCTTCTGGGTTCTGACTACTTGTGCTTGTTTAGTTTTATCGATTTTTGACAAGAATTCTGCAGGCAATTTGATGAGTCCGCCTACAAAAGGTGCACCGAGAGGAAGGGAGAAAGGGAATGAAAGCACATAAGTCTTGGGTGGCTTTTTCTTTAGGATTTTTACCATCTAGGGCAAGAAAGGTGGGATACTCTAGTAATCGAGTTGCGGACCAGGAGGACTCAAAAGAAGTGGGGTTGTGAAGGTCTCCATTTTTTGGGAAGAGTGGATCGGCTCCAATATTGTTGTGACAGGGGATGTATCCATGAAGGTAGCAGGGGCAGAGTGTGTGATGCCTTGGGATGTGGAATGGGCCAAGGAGAATGGTTTGAGGTTCCATGGAGGAGTAAGGGAAAATGGGGCTGCATGAGAGGATTATGCAAAGCCCCTCACAATCATTGAAGAAGAGGCTAAAATACATTGGTCGGTGCATAAAATAAGAGGTATTGTGGATGTAGTGGGGTCAACCATGGTTTTTGGTGTTAGAGTAAAGGTTTTAACTTTAATTAAGTTACCTTTATTCCCTTCTTAAGATTCACTTTTGTTTGCATAATGACATTTAATAATTATATTAATTATTAAATGTCTTCCTATTAGGGTTACTTTTAGGTTTTGCATGATCTCCTTTCTTAAGGATTGATCCATTGTATATTTTTCATTCTCTTGATCTGATAATATAATCTCTCCATATTTCAAAGCTTCAAATCCTCGTTTGCTTTTTCGTCCATTCTCTTCCCTGTGACAGGTATCCATTTGCATGCAGGTGTTCTTGGACTCTGAAGTTGGTTTTGACAGCTTCTATATGGTATCAAAGCGGACCTGTTGTAGCCTATTCTTGTTTGAAGAATTTGGAGCTACGAGGGTTGGATCAGGCATTCACAGTTTTACACAGTGATTTTTTGTGGATCTGGCACACTTCATTTTTTGGGTTCACTTTGCGCCCAAATGAACCTTGCTGTTGGATTCACAGTGTCCAAAAACCCCTAAATCGTCTGTTCATTCATTGATTTTGGCCATTGTTGATTAGGGAGGCAAAAAAAAATTTGCCCCAAGCCCGTACGGCCCCAGGGCACGCCTTCTGAGGCAAAATTTTCAAAAAAAAAAAAAAAATCTAGTTTAAATTGTTTTTTTTTAAGTTTTTTACAGTTTTTCCTGCGTTCCCAATATCCTTGGAAGCTGCCGCCACCTTGTAGCCAAGCGACCACCAGCAGAGGCAGCAACCGCCAACAATTATCGTCGGGCCGCCACCTCCTCCAACTAGCTACCCAACCACCGTCGATGCTCTTCCTCTACTGGTTGACTGCCAGATCTCTGTCGTCCGCATGCCACCACCACGTCGCCTCTGCACCGCCAGCCACCAGAGCGCCACCAGGCCCCTCCAAAAATTATATTTTATCCACTTTCACTCGAATGGGCATATATTGGGAATTTTTTCTCCATTTTTCAAATGAAAATAGGCATTGGAAAGATGGCTCTAAGCCCATCATGATGGTATAGGATAGTTTTCAAAAAAAAGCATTTTTGCTATATTTTTTCGCAGTCAAAGTCAGATGATTTTTCTGCACTCCGGAGTGCATAACTTGGTCGTTTTTGCTCCATTTTTTTGAAAAGGAATAGGCGTCCAAAAGTTGTGAACGTGCTCTATTCAGATCTTCTTTTCTTTCTTTCAAAAAATTTATAAGGTACACAAGATTCAATCTGAATTTTTTTTTGCCTTTTTCTTGCTTTTCTGCTGAAAAATCTCTACTGGGGTTTGGTTTTTTGCATTGTGGGGGGAGTTTTTTTCTTGCTTTCTGTCATTTAATTTAGAAAACCAGAAACTCTTCACATTGAAAATTCATTAAAATCTCTCCAAACATGGCCAGAAATAGTTCTACTGTTGAACTTCTCACACCTCATAACTATCATACTTGGAAGGCATTCATGACATGTCTTCTCAGATCAAAGGGGTTGTGGTCCTATTTAGATACAGTTCAGCCAGTTTTGACAAGGCCATTTGAGGTTATGCAACATAGAAATAAGATGGATGAGGCTATGGGTTTTATTTCCTTACATGTTTCAGACAACTTGTTGTTTCATCTTGATGCATGTATTGGTCCTCTTGAAATGTGGACCAAGTTCAATGATTTATTTGGTACAATCAATCAATTTCGTGCACTACACATTGAGGTAGAGTTGACTTCACTTGTACCTGATTCGTTTCCCTCCATTAGGGACTTTCTGATGAAATTCAAACCACAGAGATCTCTTCTACAGGGTTGTGGTAAGGTTAAGATTGATACAAAGTGTATTTACCTGATTTTGTCAAAGCTTTGTGGGAACTTTCAGATATTCTCATCTACCTTCCATTCCACTATGGATGTCTTGGGTGCACGTTTTACCATGCCTTCTTTTTAGGTGTTTTGTGATTGTCTGACATGAGAGCAGGCTAAGATATCACAGTTGGATGCTCTCACAGGATCATCGCACCAAGCATTAGTAGCAGAGTCATCTCAGGGGAAGCAGAAGCAGAAGCAAAAAAAAAAACCAAAGACGATAGAGCATTGGAAGGATTCTAGTTCACAGAACACTTTCGATTCACCTTCTCCTAAGGGGGAATCATCGAAGAAAGATAGACCTAAGTGTGCTTATTGCACTAAGCTAGGACATGATGAGTCCAAGTGTTATGAGAAGAAGATAGATGGATATGCAAAATAGGTTTCAGATTTGACAACTCTTCTTGAGAAGAACCATATTCATCACTCTTCTTCATCTACATCAGGTGAGTCTTCTTCTTCACCACCATTCCAGACAGATGGACTGGCCCCACATAAGGGTCATGCATTATGTGCAACTGCCAATGCTATTGGATTCAGGTGCTTCACACCATATGTCATCTTCTCAGGATATGTTATCATCTTTCGAGGTTGCGTCCTCACCACACATATTGATGGGTAATAACACTTATATGTGTGTATGTGGAAAAGGTTCTATCAAAATTGATGACGATACATTCAATGATGTACTATTTGTTCCATATTTGTCCACTAACCTTCTCTCCATCTATCAGATTGCTCATAGTGGAACATGGAAGACAATTGAGTTCACACCTGATTCAGTGCACATCAGAGACATTCAGACTGACAACATTGTTGCAACATGGACAGTTGATCATTCTTCTCGATTGTATGCATTCACACACTTTGGTCCACCATCTCCCTCTCTTTCTACAAGAGAGCATGCAATATCTAAGGAGAATTTCGGTCACTTGAACTTATGTGTTCTTCCATCTGTTCATGAGACTAGTGTTGAGACTTCTACACCTCTTCCTCCTGTTGAGATCATATTTTTTCAGCATGATTCCTCTTCAGCTGTGACTAAAATTGTTGCTCCACTCATCGAGCCATCAAGTGCAGTTGTTGAGGCCATATCAAAGGATATTCCTTTCCTCACATATGATAGATTCAACACACCTGTTATCCCTTCTTCACTGGAGATTCCATTTCATGATCATCTTGAGTTGTTTGATTCACCATTTTGTTATTCAGACACTCATGTTGCAGTTCAGTTCTTCAATGAGCATCATCCAAGACTTCCATTTTCACCTCACATCCAGGGATTTCCTCTTCCTCGACTGTTGGATCTATTTCTTCCTCTGAGGATACAAATTGGTTTGATCATTGGCACATGGGTTCTTTCATTCTAGGGGGGCTTTGGAGTCTCCACTCTCTCTCATGGGGGGGTATTTGATATTATATCTGCATATGTTCTTGAGAGAGTCTCTTGAGACATTCCATTTGTAATTTCTTTTTGCATCTCTTTTTGGATTAGAGTTTTTCCCATGAGGTTTTCTCTATTTCTCCACTTTACAGAGATTTGGTTGTATTCAGGTACCTGATCAGGCCTAGTTGTTGGGACCCTTGTTTTCTTTCATGCATTGTAGTTACTTTTTCTTTCTTGCACTTGTTTGTAGCTGCACTCTTTCTCATCTTAAGGGGGGGTGTTAGAGTAAAGGTTTTAACTTAATTATGTTAATTAAGTTACCTTTATTCCCTTCTTAAGATTTCACTTTAGTTTGCATAATGTGACATTTAATAATTATATTAATTATTAAATGTCTTCCTATTAGGGTTACTTTTAGGTTTTGCATGATCTCCTTTCTTAAGGATTGATCCATTGTATATTTTTTATTCTCTTGATATGATAATATAATCTCTCCATATTTCAGAGCTTCAAACCCTCGTTTGCATTTTCGTCCATTCTCTTCCCCGTGACAAGTATCCATCTGCATGCAGGTGTTCTTAGACTCTGAAGTTGGTTTTGAAAACTTCTACATGTGGAACTATAGAAGAGGGGGTGAAAGATACCTACGGTGTGAATGGCTGCGGTCCTTGGAATGTTGTTGGCTCTTTTCTTGCGTCTAGGTTCTGTGAAAACTCTCTAGAAAGTGTCTCGGTTCGCTGCCGCTTCTGTAGTGGTGAGTTATGAACCACTATGGTCTCAAATTGTTTTGATGAATTTTCCAAGGTTCTCCTTATTGTCCAGGTGCGATTCATTGAAGACCTTTCACTTGATATATTGACTCGTATGTTAGAGGAAACCTTAACAGGTTGCTTCAATGCCTTCCCTCCCTGTTGTGCCAAGGTGTCATGTATTTTTTCTTTTGGTTGAGCCCTTTCATCTGACTGCGACTCAGATTCTTTTGAACTAGAATCCTTTTCAGAGCTCTCGTTGGAATCCAGATTTTCATTGTTCCATAATTTTTCGAACATGTCATGCATCTCTAGGTTGTTATAGGGAGCCTCAATCTATCGGGTCTTTGATGGGGAGCCCTATACCTCAAGAGCAATCTTGCTCTTCCCAAGACCTATTCTCTGGTCTTCCTAGGGCATTCCTCTCGACCCTACTCAGGGATCTCTCCTAAACCCCTCTCACCTCATAAGACTCTCCACCAATTTCAAATTCTTCACCATTGCTCTCAATTCACCTCTAAGCTTCCCTGGGCTCCACACTAACCCAAAGTGTCCTAACCACTCCAGGCCTTAGGGAAAGGTGTCCTAACTGTCCCTTAGTTTTTTTTTCTCCCTACTGATCCAATTATTTGGATACTTTCACCTAGTTTCCCATCGCTTTCAAGAATTTCTAGTTTCTAGGCCTTGTAGCCTTTTTATCCCTTTTAGGCCTCCTAGAACCCGTTTTCTTGGCTTTTCTCAAAAATGGTCTTAACAAATCCCAAATATTTTTGGATATTATTTCTATAAGTACCCTAGGCTTCAAGATTTACCAGGTTTAAGGTCTCCCAAATGGTCGTACATATGACTGTCGTCATACCCCCTAAATTCAAGGGTTTCTAGGGTTTTGGCTCCTTTTTCCAACTTTGAGGGCTTCATCGACCTCCCCAACTCTCCTCCTTTCACACACATGTCTAGAATACATTTTTCCACACTCCCATGCTCTTGATTGGCATGAGACAATCCATTTAGAATATTTCTTTACTGCTGTCCTCTCCAAGCCACTAGCCATAATGCACTTGCACTCACCTAGTGCTTGATGAATTCATCACCTCCCCTGCAAACCAAGTCACCACACACCATATGTACACTATAAAAATAGTCCCCTACTTTATTCCAAGTGTCCATGATAGCCTTGCCACTGGAATTCAAGTGGGGATCATGATTTCTAAAAACTGGCCTAAACCGACTATAAGGCCAAAACCCCCAAAACTTGCAAAACAGAAAATAATTGAACTAAATGGCTAATCTAATGCTTCACACAGTAATTAAATAAAAAAATTGCAATACTCAAAGCATTAGACCTGTCCTTTCAATCCATTCTTGATAGGATGAAGGCTCAAACACAAGTTCTCACTCAAAAGTTGTTGAATTCCACTCACACAATATGCTCTCCAAGTCTCAATTCATGAAAATGAACTTCCAATCCTAGTATTAGGGTTTCGATGACCTTTTATACCTTTCTCCCATGTGCTAGGACCCTTGGGTCGAACTTAGAACAACATTAATGCTATTTTCCAAGTTTTAGGACAAATTGCCAAAATGCTCAAATTGTCAAGATTTGCCTAGGAACTCAGAAAGTTCCAGACTCTAAGACAAACCTACTCTAACACACTCTCAAAAAAAACCTAGGGACTTTATAACATAGTCCTTATTCCTTTGGTGGTTGGCTAGAACCACCTACAAGCCAAAAATCACTAAGATCTTCCAAAAGACCTTAAGGTGATCTTGCACCATTCTCCCCCTGCAACAAAGAAGTTAAGGAACTTGTGGTGTCAATCTCCTCACTAATTCCATGCTTTTGAAAGTCACTTTCTGCTATCCAAGTAGCTTCTAACTCTGGTTGATGTTTCCACCTCACTAGGTGCTCCTTGTATGTCTTGTGCCTAGTCTTGAGTCTAAAATCTTGTCCACTTGTGGTCTGATCTGATCAGGTACCTTGAGTGCTTCCACATCCTTGTTTATCTCAGCATTGTACTATTCTTCATCCATTTCTGGTCCTTTATACTTCATCAAGTCTTTCACATTGAAGATAGGAGAAATAGACATCTCCTCGGGTAACTCCACCTTGTAAGCATTGGATCCATACTTAGCCAACACTTTACACGACCCTATCCTTTTCATTTGCAACTTACTTGGTATGCCTTTCTGTAACCTTTCCTTATTCAAGTATACCATCACCAAATCACCTATCTCAAATAATAATTCTCTTCTCCCTTCATCTCTTTTTGCCTTCAACTTTTGATTAGCCTCTATCAATGTCTTCCTTACCTGCTCATGAACCTCTCTCATTGACTGAGCAAAATCATCAACATGACCACTGATTCCTTCATAAACTTTCAGATCTCTAAGCTCAAGTACACCCTTTGGATGTAAACCATCGACTATCTCAAATGGACTCTTACCCGTAGTCCTATTTGTGCTATCATTGTAAGAAAATTTTGCTTGTGGAATCACTTGCTCCCATCCTTGTCCATACTCCTTAGTTAAACATCTCAACAAGTTTCCAAGTACGCTATTGATCACCTCTATCTGTCCATCCATTTGTGGATGATATGCTAAGCTATGAGACAAGTTGGTTCCTAGCCTCTTCCAAAGAGTTTTCCAAAAATGCCCCATAAACTTCACATCTCTGTCTACAACTATGCTCCTTGGCAACCCATGTATCCTCACTACTTCCTTGAAGAATAGGTGTGCAATCTGACTTGCATAATGTGTTGTCTTGCATGGAATAAAATGGCTCATCTTGCTAAATTTGTCCACTACCACAAACACACTGTCAAAACCAGTTGGTGTCCTAGGTAGCCCTACTATGAAGTCCATGCTTATGCATTCCCATGGTCTACTTGGGATGGGTAATGGATGATAAAGACCTACATTGCTTGATGTTCCCTTTGCCTTTTGACATACTTCACATTGTTCAACATACCTTCTTACATCTCTTTGCATCTTAGGCCACCAATAGAACCTTTCCACTAAGTCTAGTGTCTTGTTCAAACCAAAGTGACCACTCAAACTACCATTATGCTTTTCTTGGATTAGATTCTCCCTCATGGAACCTCTAGGAACACACAATTGCTTCCCCTTAAACAATAAACCATTTTGTAAGGTGTAATCAGCATACTCACTATGAAAATGGTTCTCAAAATCAGTACATACCTTGTATATTTCTGAGAAATCAGAATCTCCTTCATATAGATCTTTGAATCCTTCAACCCCTATGCTTTGTAGCTGTATCTCTTGGACAGTAAGCAACCTCCTACTAAGAGCATCAACAACCTTGTTGTTCACCCCCTTCTTATGCTTGATGGTAAAGGTGTATGACTTCAAAAAATTCATCCACTTGATATGCCTCAAACTGAGCTTCTCTTGAGTGTTGATGTAACTTAAGGCCTGATTGTTGGTGTATACCACAAATTACTTGGGCAATAGGTAATGCCTCCACTTCTTGAGAGCCTTCACTAAATCATACAACTCTAAGTCATAGGATGAGTACCTAGACTTTGCTTCATTTAACCTTTCACTAAAGAATGCCACTGGCCTGCCTTCTTGGCTTAGAACAACCCCAACTGCTATGTTACTTGCATCACATTCCACTATTAATGGTTTGTCAAAACTTGGTAAAACTAGAATAGGTTGGGTAGCTATCTCCCTCTTCAACCTTTCAAAACCTTCATTGGTTTCTTTAGTCCACACAAACTTAGTTTTCAGTCCTCCTTTGATGGTGTCAAGAACCGGTGCACAGATTTCACTAAACCTTCTCACAAACTTCCTATAGAATTGTGCCAATCCATGGAAACTCCTAACTTCTGTCCCTGTCTTGGGAGTAGGCCAACTGAGAATGGCTTCAACCTTGCTTTTTTCCATCTTCAAGTTCCCTTGGGATACTACAAATCCTAGATAGACTAGCTCTTGCTTCATGAGCTCACTCTTCTCAAGATTGATGGTGAGCTTCTCCTCTTGAAGTTTCTTCAAGACAAGTTCTAGGTGCTTCATATGTTCTTCTTTTTTTTTGCTAAAGATGAGGATATCATCTAGGTATACAACCACAAAGACTCCTATAAAGTCCTTCAAGACCTCATTCATCACCCTCATAAAAGTGCTAGGTGCATTTGTAAGCCCAAATGGCATCACTAACCATTCATATAACCCTTCGGTGGTTTTGAATGCTGACTTCCATTCATCTCCCTCTTTCATCCTAATCTGATAATAGCCACATTTTAAATCAATTTTAGAGTAGTACTTAGCACCCCCTAAACAATCCATTAGATCTTCTATCCTAGGAATACAAAACCTATATCTAATGGTTATCCTATTTATGGCCCTAGAATCAATACACATCCTCCACTTATCTCCCTTTTTAGGTGCCAACACAACTGGAACAACACATGGACTTATGCTCTTTCTGATCAGCCCTTGGTCCAAAAGTTCTTGAACTTGCCTTGCTATCTCTTTGTTCTACTCCAGTGTCATCTTGTATGTAGCCTTGTTAGGTAGTGTTGCTCCTGGTATAAAGTCTATTTGATGACTGATTGCTCTCTTAGGTGGTAGTGTAGTTGTTGTACCTTCACAAATAATGTCCTTGAACTGATCCAATAGTCGCTTCACTTCTATTGTCATAGGTAGCTGATTAGGTAACTCCTCTTCCTTTGGCTTTAACATGATTGCATAGACAACTCCTTCTTCCTCCTAGATATCTTTTAGGAATTCCTTTCCACTCATCAAAAGGACACTAGTTTCTGCCTTTTCCACTATGTTTTCTTCTAACAAAGACTGTATTTTGTAAGTCACTCAATCCTTCTTGAATGAGTACTTGTTCTCCTTGCCATGGTGTACTGCCTCCCTATCATATTGCCATGGTCTACCAAGCAGCAAATGGAATGCATCCATTGGTAACACATCACATAGTATCCTATCATGATACTTTCCTATAGCAAACTCAACCCAAACTTGTTCATTGACTAGTATATTATGCCCCTTGTTCAACCAAGTAACCTTGTAAGGACACACATGGGGTATCTTGATGATTTTTAACTTTTGTATTGCCTCCTCTAAGATGACATTATCAATAGACCCTGAATCTATGATGACCTTGCAAACCTTTCCTAGTATCTTGCACTTGACTCTAAAAAGAGCTCTCCTTTGTTTGTGTTCATCCTCGGTAGGTGCTTTGATCAAAATCCTTCTTAACATGAGATTCTCACCTTTCTCTGAATCTAGACTCACCTCTGAATGTTTGGAGCAGTCCTCTTCTTGAACATAGTTGATCTTCCTCTCACCTTGTGAAGATGTTGGCTTGTCAAGACACCTATAAGCCGGATGACCCAACTGTCCACAATTGTAGCATTTCATGGAAGCAAAATGTGAACTTCTTCCAAAGCCTCCTGATCTTCCTCTTCCTCCATTGTTAGAGCCTCTACCTCTGTAACCCCCTCTACTATTTGACTCATGGGATTGTTCTCCAACCTTGGAATCACCTTTCCCTCTATTCTCATGGCATCTTCTACCAAAACCTCCTCTTTGTCCACCTCTAGTATTGGAATCTTGTTTCTTTTTCAGTTTCTCTTCCACCTTAATAGCCATTTGATAGCAGCTATGGAGGGTGGTAAGTGTGAAAAGAATCAACTCCTCTTGTATGCTCCATCTAAGACCATTTAGATACCTAGAAACCTTTATGCTTTCAACTTCTTGCACTCTAGATCTAAGGCTTAGTTTTTGGAACTCCTCTGTATATGCAACTACATCTAGGTCTCTTTGTCTGAGATTTTGTCTCTTCTTGTGCAATTGAATGTCATAGTCCTCAGGTAGATAGTTCTCCTTCACTTTAGCCACCATTGTCTTCCAATTTCCTATGGGTTTCTTACCTTCCATATCTCTTTCTTCTTGCAAGAACTTCCACCAAGTTAATGCTTGTCCTCTTAACCTTGATTTGGCTATCTTCACCTTTTGTGCCTCAATAACTCCATGACATTCAAAGTGATTCTCCATTCTCTCAATCCATTCCATAAATAGCTCTGCATCCATTCTTCCTATGAACATAGGGACACCTTCAAGTGCCTTGCCACTCAATGCCTTCAATGCTTTGAGGAAGGGTTCCTCTGCTAATGGAGGGTTAGGTGCTGGTTCTATGTCCTCCTCCACTTGGTATTTACCCTTGTCTTTGTCCCCTGCCAACTGTACCTTCATCTTGCTTGCCAATTTAGCAACTTCTTCCAATTTTTACTTCATCTCTTCCATAGCCTCTTCAAGACGCTTATTCTTCTTTTTTTTCTCTATCAAGTCTCTAGATAGCTCTGCATTGGTCACCATGGTGTTCTCTCCTATAGATTCACTTCTCTCTAACATTCACTAGTTTCAATTCCCAAGCCTTTATTGGCTCTGATACCAATTTGATGGGGAGCCCTATACCTCAAGAGCAATCTTGCTCTTCCCAAGACCTATTTTATGGTATTCCTAGGGAATTCCTCTCTACCCTACTCAAGGATCTCTCCTAAACCCCTCTCACCTCATAAGACTCTCCACCAATTTCAAATTCTTCACCATTGCTCTTAATTCACATCTAAGCTTCCCTGGGCTCCACACTGACCCAAAGTGTCCTAACCACTCCAAGCCTTAGGGAAAGGTGTCCTAACTGTCCCTCAATTTTTTTTTCTCCCTACTAATCCAATTCTTTGGATACTTTCACCTTTCTCCCATCGCTTTCAAGAATTTCTAGTTTCTAGGCCTTGTAGCCTTTTTGCCCCTTTTAGGCCTCTTAGAACCCGTTTTCTTGGCTTTTCTCAAAAACGGTCTTAACAACCCCCAAATATTTTTGGATATTATTTCTAGAATTACCCTAGGCTTCAAGATTTTTTAGGTTTAAGGTCTCCCAAATGGACGTACATATGACTATCCTCATACCCCCTAAATTCAAGGGTTTCTAGGGTTTTGGCTCCTTTTTCCAACTTTGAGGGCTTCATCGACCTCCCCAAATCTCCTCCTTTCACACACATGTCTGGAATAAATTTTTTCATACTCCCATTCTCTTTATTGGCATGAGCCAATCCATTTAGCAACTTTCTTTACTGTTGTCCTCTCCAATCCACTAGCCAGAATGCACTTGCACTCGCCTAGTGCTTGATGAATTCATCATCTCCCCTGCAAACCAAGTCACCACACACCATATGTACACTGTAAAAAAATTCCCCTACTTTATTCGAAGTGTCCATGGTAGCCTTGCCATGGGAATTCAAGTGGGGATTATGATTTCCAAAAACTGGCCTAAACCGGCTATAAGGCCAAAACCCCAAAAACTTGCAAAATAGAAAACAATTGAACTAAATGGTTAATATAATGATTCACACAGTAAGTAAATAACACAATTACAAGACTCAAATCATTATACCAGTCCTTTCAATCCATTCTTGATTGGATGAAGGCTCAAACACAAGTTTTCACTCAAAAGTTGTTGAATTCCACTCACACAATATGCTCTCCAAGTCTCAATTCATTAAAATGAACTTCCAACCATGGTATTAGGGTTTGGATGACCTTATATGCCTTTATCCCATGTGCTAGGACCCTTGGGTCGGACTTAGAACAACATTAATGCTATTTTCCAAGTTTTAGGACAAATTGCCAAAATGCTCAAATTGTCAAGATTTGCCTAGGAACTCATAAAGTTCCAGAATCTAAGCCAAACCTACTCTAACACACTCTCAAAAACAACCTAGGGACTTCATAACATAGTCCTTATTCCCTTGGTGGTTGGCTAGAACCACCTACAAGCCAAAAATCACTAAGATCTTCCAAAAGACCTTAAGGTGCTCCTGCACCAGTCTCTTGGTGGTATATCCATAAGTTATTGATCTTCTCCTCCTTCCAGTCGTAATTGTTCAGCAGATCATTGCGAAGGGTAGTTCCCATCTTTCTTATAATATCATACAACCTAATCTGGTAGTAGAATCTTAGCCAGGGTGGTCGATCATCCTCGGTAGGAATGTAAGCTAGGTCAACAATACATTCATCTGCGTTCGATACTAGATTCCGATGCTCTTCCTAGTAAGGATGAGGACAGTGCGTTACCTTGAAATATTTGTTTGGAAAGTCATTTTTGTGGTTTTAGTTCCATTTGTCACAGATCCATACCAACCCTAGATGAGCTAGCTTCGCCTTCAATATGTTGTGAGCTTTCCTTTTAACCGTGTCAACAATATTGAAGCTCATTGGTGGATTGAAAAATCCTTTCTTCTTTGCCTTCCCACTACAAAAGGTGTTGTCAATGATTGAAACCTGGCGGAAAACCTCCAGTGCCAATACCCAGTCTATAAGACATGATGGAAGCTAGAAGGGTTCTCCGGTGAAACTGCACAAATGGATGAACGTGAAGTGCTTGTCTAGAAACCAGATGCACCTTGGAACAAAGTTCTGCATGAACTCAATTTGGTCTGAGCTAAATTGTAAGATAGTGTTGTCTCCTCTGAAATCTTGCAAAATCAGATATAAGAAACAATCTGAAAATGCATAATAATCATGCGTTGCAGAGAGGAGGGGAGTCCATGCAGAAACCAACTTTCTCTTATGGTTTTCATCAAAGATAGAGAGCTTGAAAAACCTCTAGAAGAAGTCAGGGTTCTGGTGCAGAAACATGTGTGGGAGGAAGGATGGGAACTTGAACCTTCATTGAAGCTTTTATTCTGCTATCTAGATGAGAATTTCTTGCTTGAGAAATTCAATGAAATCATACTAGAAGAAAGAATGTTGCCTTCGTAGCTGGAAGCCCAAACCTAGTTGAAACCCTTGGACCTCTTTGTCAAAGTCCAGTCCATAAACGAATGCCATCATTGAGAATGTATCCTCCATATCATCATAAAATCTCTAAAGCGCCACTGGGATCTGCATTGGTTTATTTTGATTCTCCTTGGGCCTTTCCAACTCTATGTTGTAAAAATTCATTGCAAGGTCTCTGCTCCTCCAATAGGACTCTCCTTTTTCTGGAGTGAATGGCTCCATTTTTTGCACTTTGAATTTTTTCTCTGGGATGTAGAGCGTATTCCAAATAGCTTCTTTACATACGTTCATAGTTACTGCTTGACCTTCAATGGTGTTTGTCTCTGGGTTGAAGTGTTTGATGGCCTCATCAACTAATTCAGGGCAGTGGTGTACAAATGGGACCATATATTGAGGAATCCCACTATACCAACACTTTTGTGCCAAAGAATCTGGGTCGCTATTCTTTTTCATCCTTTCGCAAGCCGCCTCCCTAAGTGACTTGGGATTCTTGGCAAGAATGGGGTCATGAATGTTCTCCCACTCTTCTTTAATTCACTTCTTATCTTTTCTAGGGCTCTTCTTCTCTACAACTCGAGTATTTACCCAGGTCGGCCTTTATGGTATTCCAGGTGAGGCATAAGAGACGTCATCGAAGATGTAGGCACCTGGTGTTGCACACATGACATTAAATAAGCTTTGTGCTCTTACTTCCCTCAATTCTACTTGATAACCTTGAGGGTTCGCCATCCCTTGCAAATTCTTCACCTAGAAAATCACATTGAAGCAGTATAAATGGAATCTAAAACACAATGCAAGGTTTCTGGTTCCAAAACTAGACAACCTTTCACTTCAATTTTAATTTACACTGGGGCAGTGAATTCTCTGCAATTATCCGTGTTTAGCCTTTTGCTACAAATTGCACCACACCTAGTTCCTTTGATGGTCCTATTCTTCTTAATTCCTTTTGTGTGCTGAAGAATTTTTTATGCTATGTCCTGCCTTTGCATGCGACCCTTGGCTTTTCTTTCAATTTCTTGCATTCAATCAAGTAGATAATGGTTGCCTTTTGAATTTAATTTGGCATGCGCTGCTAGCTCCCTCACCTATGTGAGATAAGCTACCTACCTCTTTTAAAAAGACATGGATTCATAATTGTATTGGTAATAGCGTCCTTTCGGAGCAATTTTCATGGGAAATTGAGTCGTCGATGCAATTTCTGTCATCCCCTCATCTGCTTTAGCAATTAATATCTTTCAAAGAATGATCAAGCTTAGATCACAATGATTACTTTGAAAATATATGTGTTCACCCTGAGAGCCTTGAAAATGCTCGTGTTGTGCCACCTAGCCTCTGTCCATATGAGTCGTCACCTAGGACTTCCACAAATTTGTGTTAATTGATTACCATTCCTTAAATTTGCATACAACAATTCATAACTGCGGATGCAACCGAGCTGGAATATCGAGCTAGCCTAGTGTGGGATTTTCGAGTAAGCACTCAATTACCATCATCCTTTGTATGTTGGATACCTTGGATATTTCTATAAATAAGCTCTAATACAGTAGCAGAACAATACTTAGTGACTTAGCAAAAGCAGCATTGGGTGATTAGATAGGTTTAGATTTTTCATAGCGCCAGTCTTAGGTATTTTGAGCAGAGGCTAGCACAATGAATACTCCAATTAGGCTAGTGTGTAACAAAGCTCAAACAACTTTTCTAGGGGAGATTTCAAACAGGCGTTTGAAATGTATGACAAATAACAAGCATTCGCTAGCCATCATAGCCATCAAATGGGTCTTGGGCAGAGACTGTATTGAATATGAAGATAAATATCGGGTAAACACCGATATCAACTCCCATTTTTTTGCTTCATTGCTTCATGCTTAGGCTCCAAAAGCCATGATCCTTCATTTGGCACTTCATATTTTTCCAAAAAAGTACCTCGAAGGACTTGACGAAGCAATGAGCAATGTGGTGTATGGCCCGGGACTTCCCATTGCGAGTGACCTAAGAAAGCATGTTGAAGAAGACATAGTGGTACCGTGGGTGCCATTCCTAAGTGGTTTTTGGCTTCAGTCACTTGTAGAGCATCATGATAAGGCCACCCGTGGATGCCATTTTCTATTGCATTGCTACAACGTTGTGTTGTTCTATGATGTGGATTGGTACACTAATTTCAGGAACCTTGTATTTCCTCCACCACTCATTATGGGTGTTGGAATTGCTTCCGCCATAGGTCCTACTACTGCCGATAATCTTCCCACTGCTCCTAACAATGTCCTAGTTGATGAAGACAATACCCATAATGCTGAGATATGAAGTTTGACACACTCTTTCCCTATGTATATATACGCCTAAGAGAAGGCTCACATATATGTATGTAATGAATTCGTGTATATGTTCACGCTTTTGAATGCTTGGTCGCAAAGCCATTTTGACAATGTTTTATCACAACATATATATAATGGATATACTTGCTTATGTTAAACTTCTTTGTCTTTATTTTTATGTTTTCGCCATATGGGCTGAATTCTTTGCATCTGAATTTAATTTTTGCAACCTGAGCGGCATAAATTTTCTCTGTTCTGTTATGATGGACCTCATGAATTTTCCTCCCTCCCATAACTATGAAAAAATGTGTAGAAAGAACTGGCTGAAACAACATGAAAAGAAAACTAATTACACTTTTTACAAATTTACACCTGCATGAAGTAATTGCAGCCTATTTGAACAATTTTAAGTGAATTCCATTGACCAGAATTCCTAGTGGCTCTTGTTCCATGTTTTCTAATTCGAATGCATTGTTTTTTTTGCACTAAATTATTTTGAAAGGGCCTTCCCACAGCTTGTCAAATTTTCTATGTTGGCTAGGATTTGTAGCTCTTTCATTAAACTTTAGTACCAAGTCTCTGCATTTTAGCTCTTGGTCTGAAACTTTTTTGTCAAACCATCTCTTAACCACCTACTGGCGATTAGTCATGGTTGTTAGGGCTTTCTACCTTTTTTCCTATACCTCCTGTAATTCAGCCAACCGAACTTTCATAACTCCTTTCTCTTCAATCTCTACAGACTTGAGTAGCTGTAGCATAGGTATCTCTATAGAGATAGCCAACAGTGCTTCTTTCCCATACAGCAGCTCATATGGAGAAGTCTTTAGGGCTTGCTTGGGAGTTATGTTTTATGTTTGTAGCTGCACTCTTGCTCATCTTAAGGGGGGGTGTTAGAGTAAAGGTTCTAACTTAATTATGTTGATTAAGTTACCTTTATTCCCTTCTTAAGATTTCACTTTAGTTTTTATAAAGTGACATTTAATAATTATATTAATTATTAATTTTTTTCCTATTAGGGTTCCTTTTAGGTTTTTCCTATTAGGGCTTCTTTTAGGGTTTTGCATGATCTCCTTTTATAAGGATTGATCCCATTGTATTTCATATTCCTTTTTTGTTCTGATAAGATAATTTCTCCATTTTTCAGAGCTTCAAACCCTTGTTTGTTTTCTCCATCCATTCTCTTCCTTGTGACAGGTATTCATTTGCATGCAGGTGTTCTTGGAGTTTGAAGTTGGTTTTGACAACTTCTATAGACTGAACTCCTTTTTTGTTGATTGGAAGGGGTAGCTCTCTTATCGCCTTTACCCTTTCAAGATCAATAGCAATCCCGTCTCTAGACACTACGTGCCCCAATAGCTTACCTTGCGGTATGCTGAAAAAACACTTCTTGGGGTTCAAGGATACCTCAAACTATTGGCATTTTTTGAAGACCATCTCCAAATGATCAAAATGACCATCTTTGGATTTGGAAAACACAATCAGGTCATCTAAATGGATGAGGATGATCTTATTGATTAGTTCGTTGAAGGTGATATCCATTGCCCGTTGGAAGGTAGCTCTTGCATTTCATAGGCCAAAAGGAATTTTGGCATATGCTGATCTTCTTCTTTAACCCGAACCTAATTGTAACTCGAGAAGCCACCTAGTAGTGAAAACATTTTTAAACCTGCCATGGTCTGCAAAATAGATTCCATGGAAGGCAATGGATAATGATCTTTTAATGATGCTTTGTTCAGGTTGTGGAAGTCAACATAGAGACAAATGTATCCATTCTTTTTTGGGACTGGCACAAGGTTAGATACCCAGGTACTGTGTTTGATTGGAAACATGATCTTTGATTGGATCAACTTCCCTAGCTCTTGTACCATAAGGGCTTCAATCTTTAGATTGGCAAGCCTTTGTTTTTGTCGAACACATTTAGCACCTTCCGTGAGTTATATAGTATGTTGGATGATGTCGGGATTGTACCCTCTAAGGTTTTTATAAGACCATGCTACGACTCCCTCGTACGCTTCGTAGATGTGTATCGGCCTATCTTTGTTGTGTTGTGGGACTTCTTTACCAACTTTTAATTTTCTTCCACCTTCAACCTCAAGATCGGCGTAGTCCGCTTGGTTTTCCACAAATTTCCTCCTATCATTTTTTATGTCATTGTAGTCGAACAGATTTTCGAGCGTGACCAACCCTTTCAAAAGTTTGTTTGATCTGTCATTCGTATGCTTCTTCAATCATTGTTTGGAGCTGATCGACAAACTCGCACGACTGTTTAATGAACAAGGCAATGTGTTCGCCACTTTCAAACACTTTCCAGCTCTAATCGTTATCGAGAATGGATGGTCGGACGATTACCCACACTGAGTGTACATTCTTTATCAAGTTGGAAACATGATCGAATTGAGATCCTACCATTGTCATGCGATCGACAACTAAATTTTTCTCTCTTGGTACTGCATGAATGTTAAAATATTTGAAGCTTTCAATGAGGTCCCATACTCTGTGCCTATAATATCTCATGTGAATATTTTTCGAAGCAGAGATGTTTCTAACTTGACTAATTATAAGTTCAGAATCCCCAAACACCTTTATTTGTTTGATACCCATGCACTCTGCAAGGCTTAGTCCTTGCAAAAGACCCTCATATTCGGCCTCGTTGTTTGAGCAGGAAAACTGAAAGCAGAAGGATTTGAGAATTTTCTCATTGTTTGGAGATGTTAAGCATATCCCGACACCAACACCTAATTTGCACCTTGCAACGTCCATAGCTCTGAATTTTTCTCAGTTGTGGATTCCTTTTCTATGTTTGGCAACTCTTGATCTTCCTCGTAGATGACATAGGTTCCCAAACCGATAGCATGATAATTCTCAAAAGGATTGGTATCTGCATAGTTACTCAAAAATACTTCTTCGGAACCGGCTTTGTCTTCGGTCAACTTCTCTCCTCCATGCAGCTTTCTACTGATGACTTCTTCTTTAGTGTAAGAGGTATGAGAAGCTTCGGTTTCTTCTCTTGTGGGAGGAGTATAAGTAGCCTCATAGTTGATCGTGGATTCATCGGCCACATGCTCTGAATGTAGGGATTTTGATACAATCTTCATCTTGGCTTCATGCTTGGTCCTGAGGATTGGGTGAGACCAATCCAAAGAAAGGTATCCACCTATCTTCATCATAAACTCTCATGATAGACAAAGGCCAAACATGGGGGAACGTCAATGATCATGGTATCTTGTGGCACCATGATACTAGGATAGGAAAACAATGTTAACGAGAGGTATTTAATGAGGCCCACCATTTCAACCTTGTTCTCATCTAGCTGCATAACTCCTCTTTTTAGGGGCTCATAGCTAAGTCCTAAGGCTTCAGCTATCTGCTTGGGCATGACTGTGGTACTGGCACCAGAGTCAATCATGGAGTTGTGCAAAAAAAATTTCCCTACAATGAGAGTTAGGAAGAAGGGTTTAGGTTTTGGCTTCTCCCCTTTTCCCTCTATCTGAGCCTCCTCTATAATGTGCGTAAGAACTTTGGCTGGAGGTGATGCGTCGATGGTCTTTTCAGAAGCTTATTTTGTTGGTTGTGTAACTGCATCTTTCAGTAGTGCCTCCTATAGTAATGAATATTGTTCTGGAATCGCTATGATATCCTAGAGGGACACATTAGCAGAAGATTTCTTCAATTGTTCCACCACATTGATTGGTGACGAATTTGGAGGCTTTTGTTCGTTTGCCTTAGTGATAACAATTTATTTTCGCACTTGAGGCTCTGGAGCAAATGTGGAAGGGCTAGGAAGTTGGTTCGGAATACTCCTAGGCTACAAAGTGACCGACTTGCCTATGAATCTTCTCTTCAATCGGGTGTTATAGTTGGAGTGCACCTTCGAGGTCACCAATGTGGATGCTTCATAAGTGAACACTGCTTCATCCCCTTCCATCCATGAGAGGATGGCATGGTCAAGAGCTATGATACCTTCTTGCTCCAAGGGCATCCCTTGCATCTAAGAGGTGAGAACCGCATCCTCCATTTGGGAAGAGGTGTATGTACACCCTCCTGAACTCAGTGTTGTGCCTTGGCTACGTTGTTTGGCAATTTTTTACTGTAAATTTCCATGTGGACAATTTTGAGGCATATGAGCATCACCGCAAGGATAGCACCAGGGATTGAAATCTTCAGCGAGATTGTTCTATCGCGTGGTCATCTCCCTACTTGTACTTTTCTGAGTAGTTCCCAATGGAGTTGGTACTGGTACTATTTGGTTATTTGTCTGAGTCGACGGAGTTGTGTGTGTGCCCCTTTGATATTAGTTATGCTAGTAGGAAGTTCTATTACCCTGATACCTCTGATAATTTGGTCTTAGAGGAGCAGCATGATTGTGTTTGATAGTGGTTACTTTGTTTGTCAAGTTCTGTAACATCTCCCCTATGTTTCTCATCTCATCTTTTGAAGTGCTAGATGTAGAAGCAACATTTGGTTGTGCACTTGGATATGTGTGCATAGACAGCGACAAGGGCATGGTTGTGCTAGTAGACGACATCTCTTGATTAGAAGCTAATACTTTGGGGAATATCGACATGAGGGGGTGGGGTGGCAACTTCCCAGCATCAATAAGATTGTTCTTTGCCTTCACCACTACGGTGTATGCATTTGGTAATGTGGTTCTACCAATTGACTCGATCATCAAAGAATTGTCAACATTGATGGACTTTAAGTAGAACATGAACCCTAGCTCGGCCAGTAGTCGAATGGCATTCTAGATTCTTTTCCAAGTTGTATGAAATTGAGCATTGAAATTTGTCATGGCTTCAGATGAAGCCTACTTTATTGTTGATAGCTGGTGGTATAATGAAGATTTGTCTCTGTCATTTGAGAATCTCTCAAAAAATGGGTCTCCGAGTTGATCCCAAGTATTGATGGTATTAGCAAGTAGAGTGCGATACCAATCTAGCACTCTCCCTCTGAAAGAAGTTGCGAGAAATCTCAGTGCTACGTTCTAATCATGTTGTGATCTGATACTATCGGATTGAGGGGCATAGCGGAATTTTTCCTCCTCCCTACGTAGAATTGGCATTCCTTGCAGGCCTTTATCATGTTGTAGGAATCATATAATAGTGAGGGCCAGAAGTACCCAATGCACAAGATTTTGAAGGAGGTATTTTTTGTAGAGAAGTGTCTGCCTTTGGGGCTATTGTGGAATGTGTCAAGAATTTTCCTTTCTTGTTCCATAGTGACGCATTGTAACAAGACACCGTTGAAACTTCTCCTAAAAAGAACATCTTCAATGAGTGCATACCCGTTGTTTTGTAATCGGTAGAACCTTCTTTTCTAAGAAGGAAGGCTTAACGGATATTTTCTAGTGTGCATAAATTTGGTCCTATCCATTAGCCAACATTCTTTAGGTTCAGATTCATTCATCAAGATCAGCTCCACTTGCTCTGCTTTTGTTTCAATCTTTTTGTTGTGCACCAAATATTCACAAAGCCCTCTTCCTTTGGCGGTCTTTGTAGGCTTGACCTCGATGTCGTATTCTAGGATCTTAGTGATCCAGTTGGCCCTCTTTTCGGTGATTTCACCTTCCATAATATATTCACATACACTGGAGTGTGTGACATAAAAGATCACCTTGTTGCAACATATCAAATGTTGGAACTTTTTGAGTCCCTTTACAATTGTGAACGATTGTCTTTTGAAAAAGTTGTAGTTTGCCTCATATTCCTTCAAGGTCCGGGAGTGAAAAGCTATTGAATGTTCTCCCTTTCCTTCGTTGTCCTTTTGGGTCAGAACAATGGCGATGCTTATCTCACTAATAAAAACATACATCTTGAAGTCTTTGGAAAAGTTTGGATTTACAAATACAGGGGCCAAAGAAATAGTGTGCTTTACCTTCTCGAAGGCTTCTTTTGCTTCTTTCATCCATTTAAATAATTGGTCCTTTTTTAACATCAGGGTG
This sequence comes from Sequoiadendron giganteum, assembly GCA_007115665.2. Lineage (NCBI taxonomy): Eukaryota > Viridiplantae > Streptophyta > Pinopsida > Cupressales > Cupressaceae > Sequoiadendron > Sequoiadendron giganteum. The sequence continues at coordinate 106,763,610 of CM021110.1, read as the reverse complement.
ATTGGCCAGATTGTTCCTGGAAAATCAAAGATGAATTTTCTTACAAAGTTTACCTTCCCCAGAAAGGACTGAACTCCTTTTTTGTTGACTGGAAGGGGTAGCTCTCTAATCTCCTTTACCCTTTTAGGATCAATAGCAATCCCGTCTTTGGACACTATGTGCCCCAATAGCTTACCTTGTGGTACAGTTGAAAACACACTTTTTGGGGTTCAGAGATACCCCAAACTCTTGGAATTTTTTGAATACCATCTCCAGATGATCGAAATGGTCATCTTTGGATTTGGAAAACATAGTTAGGTCATCTAAATAGATGAGGATGATCTTACTGATTAGTTCGTTGAAGGCGATATCCATTGCTCGTTGGAAGGTAGATCCTGCATTTGATAGGCCGAAAGGAATTTTTGCATATGCGAATGTTCCCCATTTGGTGGTGAATGTGGTTTTATACTGATCTTCTTCTTTAACCCAGACCTAATTGTAACCCAAGAAGCAATCTAGTAGAGAAAACATTTTCAAACCTGCCACAATCCGCAAAATAGATTCCATGGAAGGTAGTGGATAATGATCTTTTAATAATACTTTGTTCAGGTCGTGGAAGTCAACACAAAGACAAATGTCTTTGTTTGTTTTTTGAATTGGCACAAGGTTAGATACCCAGGTACTGTGTTTGATTGGAAACACGACCTTTGACTAGATTAGCTTCCCTAGCTCTTGTGCCATCAAGGCTTCAATCTTTTGATTGGAAGGCCTTTGTTTTTTCGGACAGGTTTAGCACCTTCCATGAGTTCTATGGTATGTTGGATGATGCTGGGATCGTACCCTCTAAGGTCATCATAAGACCATGCTACGACTCCCTCGTATGCTATACAAAAGTGTATCAGCCTATTTTTGTTGTGCTGTGGGACTTCTTTTCCAACTTTTAATTTTCTTCTGCCTTCGACCTCAAGGTCGGTGTAGTCTGCTTGGTTTGCCATAAATTTCCTCCCATCGTTTCTTGCATCATCATAGTCGAACATATTTTCAAGCATGACCAACCCTTTCAGAAGTTTGTTTGATCTTAACTAGATGATTTGTCCTTTGTATGCTTCTTAAATCCTTGGTTGGAGTTGATCGACAAAGTCACCCAGTTGTTGAATGAATGAGGCAATTTGTTCGTCACTTTTGAGCACTTGTCAACTCTGATCGTTATCAGGAATGGATGGCCGAATGATTACCCACACTGGGTGTACATTCTTTATCATGTCAGAAACAAGATCGAATTGAGATCCTACCATTGCCATGCAATTGATAGCTTAATTTTTCTCTCTTGGTACCACATAAATGTTAAAAGCTTTGAAGCTTTCAATGAGGTCCCATACTTTATGTCTATAAGATTGCATGCACACATTTTTCGTAGTAGAGGTGTTTCTAACTTGATTGATTAGAAGTTCAAAATCACCAAACACCTTTATTTGTTTGATACCCATGCGCTTTGCAAAGCTTAGTCCTTGCACAAGACCCTCATATTCAGCCTTGTTGTTTGAGCAAGTAAACTGAAAGTAGAAGGATTTGATAATTTTCTCGTTGTTTGGAGATGTTAAGCATATCCCGACACCAACGTCTACTTTGCACCTTGCACTGTCAAAGTGCAACATCCATAGCTCTAAATTTTTCTCAGCTCTAGAGTCCATTGTTATCTTTGGAAACTCTTGATCTTCCTCCTAGATGACGTAGGTTCCCAAACCAGTAGCATGATAATTGTCAAAAGGATTGGTATTTGCATAGTTACTCAAATAGACTTCTTCGGAACCAGCTTTGTCTTCGGTCGCCTTCTCTCCTCCATGTAGCTTTCTATTGACGACTTCTTCTTTAGTGTAAGATGTATGAGAAGCTTTGGTTTCTTCTCTTGTGGGAGGAGTATAGGTAGCCTCATAGTTGATCATGGCTTCATCGACCACATGCTCTGAATGTAGGGATTCTGATACAATCTTCATCTTGGCTTCGTACTTGGTCCTGAGGATTAGGTAAGACCAATTTAAAGAAATGTATCCACCTATCTTTATCATAAGCTCCCATGATAGACAGAGGCCAAACATGGGGGGAATGTCAATGATCGCAGTATCTTGTGGCACCGTGATATTCGGATAGGCAAACAATGCTAATGGGAGGTCTTTAATGAGGCCCACCGTTTCGACCTTGTTCCCATCCAGCTGCATAACTTCTCTTTTTAGGGGCTCATAGCTAAGTCCTAAGGCTTCAACTATCTGCTTGGGCATGATTGTGGTACTGGCACCAAATTCAATCAAGGAGTTGTGCAAAAAAAAATTCCCTACAATGAGAGTTAGGAAGAAGGGTTTAGGTTTTGGCTTCTCCCCTTCTCCCTTTGTCTGAGCCTCCTCTACAGTGTTCGTAAGAACTTTGGTTGGAGGTGATGCGTCGATGGTATTTTTGGAAGCTTGTTTTTTTGGTTGTGTAACTGCATCTTTTAGCAGGGCCTCCTGTAGCAATGACTTTTGTTCTGGAATTGCTAAGATATCCTAGAGGGACACATTAGTGGAAGATTTTTTCAATTGTTCCACCACATTGATTGGTGATTGATTTGGAGGCTTTTGTTCCTTTGCCTATGTGATAACAATTTATTTTCACACTTGAGTCTCTGGAGAAAATGTGGAAGGGCTAGGGAGTTGGTTCAGAATACTCCTAGGCTGTGGAGTGACCAGCTCGCCTGTGAATCTTCTTTTCGAACGGGTGTTATAGTTGGACTGCACCTTCGGGGTCGCCAATGTGGATGCTTCATAAGTGAACACTGCTTCATCCCCTTACATCCATGAGAGGAGGGCTTGGTCAAGAGCTATGTCACCTTCTTACTCCAAGTGCATCCCTTGCATCTGAGAGGTGAGAACCGCATCCTCCATTTGGGAAGAGGCGTATGTATACCCTTCCGAAATCATCATTGTGCCTTGGCTGCGTTGTTTGGTGATTTTCTGCTGTAAATTTCCATGTGGACAATTTTGAGGCATACGAGCATCACCAGAAGGATAGTACCAGGGATTGAAATCTTCGGCGAGATTATTTTGTCCCACAGTCAGCTCCCTACTTGTACTTGTCTAAGCAGTCCCAAATGGAGTTGGTACTAGTACTATTTGGTTATTTGTCTAAGTTGGTGGAGTTGTGTGTGCACCCCCTTGATATTTTTTCTATTGGTAGGAGGGTTTATTACCCTAATAACTCTGATAAGTTGGTCTCAAAGGAGCAGCCTGATTGTGTTTGATAGTGGTTACTTCGTTTGTCAAGTTTCGTAACATCTACCTTAGGTCGCTCATCTTGTCTTTTGATGCGCCAGATGTAGAAGCAGTATTTGGTTGTGCATTTGGATATGTGTACATAGATGAAAATGAGGGTGTGGTTGTTCTAGTAGATGACATCTCTTGATTAGAAGTTGATACTTTAGGGAATATCGACATGAGGGGGTGGGGTGGCAACTTCTCAGAATCGATCAGATTGTTCTTCACCTTCATCGCTATGGTGTATGCATCTGGTAATAAGGTTCCACCAAGAGACTAGATCATCGTAGAAATGTCAATGTTGATGGAATTTAAGTAGAACATGAACGCTAGCTCGGTCGGTGGTCGGATGGAATTCTGGATTCTTTGCCAAGTTGTATGAAATCGGGCATTGAAATCTGTCATGGCTTCAAATGGGGCCCGCTTTATTGTTGATAGCTGGTGGTATAACAAATATTTGTCTCTATGATTAGAGAATATCTCAAAAAAGGGGTCTCTGAGCTGATCCCAAGTACTAATGGTATTGGCAGGCAGAGTGTGATACCAATCTAGCGCTCTCCCTCTAAAAGAAGTTGCAAGCAATCTCAATGCTACATTTTGATCTGTGAGTTCTTTACAATAATATAATAAAGCAATTAAAGGCCTGGTTCTTTTGTCAATTCATCTGCTCAAATCCTAACTAAAATTTGAACCCATTGGAATCCTTTGCTTTGAAATAAATAATATTTATAATGAAAACCCAACTTGACGAGCAAGTAACAAAAAAAGATGCTTCGATCATGAGTAATGATGTATTAGCAATAATTTTCCTTAGGCCATTACAACCAAAAAGATTCAAGCCATGAATGAGGACTTCCAAGGGTCGAATGCATCCCCTACAGATGATGGTAGTGGTCCCAAAAGACCAGAGCACAGACACGTGTGATCCATTCATGGCAATAGTTATAGAACATGGCAACTGGTGAAAGGTTGTCACTTGCCTAGCTTTCTCTTGCGACGAAGTCTTTAGAAGATCACACGGAAATAAGTCGGGGCCCGACGTTTATCCTTCCCTTTGAGCGATGAAGAACTTGTGTTGTGAAGACACGTGGAGGTCTCCAGCATACCGCACCGAAGGTGGGGGTCCACCAAAAAATATGTGTGAGTTGATGCTACGTGGTGTGTGGTCAAGGCCCGAAAGGGAAGCGATGCAAAGAGGCACAAAATATTGCGAACGGTTGACATGTGGAAGCTTGACGCAAGCTTTTTGAAAAGCCATCGAAGGAAACCTTGTGAGGAGTGCTCAATTGACACGTGGCGACATTCGCAAAAGCTTTTTCTCAAATGAACCCGATATTGTTGATTTCTCATAAAGGCGTGGTCGATGCTTAGGCAAAAACAAACTCACCCGAAGGGAGCTTGGGAATTTTGAGTTCACAGTTCATAAAAAAAAAAAGGGTTTTTAAGGGTTCGCTCAAAGGGGGGGTTCACTCGAACCCCCCTTCGAGTGAACCCCCTTGTGATGTCATCCTCTTTTTCACATATTTTTTAACAAAACAAAGGAAATTTTCAAAAGGGGGTTCGAGTGAACCCCCCTTTGCTCGAAGGGGTCCAAGGGTTTCGCTCAAACCCCCTTTTTTTCCCCTTCTCCCTTTCCTCTAGCAATTTTGTGCAAAAATTTTCCATTTTGAGATTGGTTGAAGATGAAAATGGAATCAACTTCACAGACCCAACTAGATGATGGCAGTCCTTGGAACAAGCTATCCATCAAATATAGTTTTAATATATTTTGGTTTTATTATGTATTTTTTAAGTTTAATTAAACATAGGTTTTTCACCAAAAATCAAGCTCTCTATTCTACACTTGTGGAAAAGTAGTATATTATCAAAAAAAATTCTGAAAAATATGTCTTTGCTAGGTATTGATGTCCTTGATCCAACAAAAAAAAAAGAATTTTGATACATACAAAAAAATCTATGTTGTATATGACCCGCCTATGTCTAAATTGTAATTGGTTTAACTTCAAAACTTAATTAAGAAAAATAAATTCAATAAAACACTATGAAACCAAATGAACTTGCTAGATATCATAGTTACAAAGCTAAATTCAAAAAAAATAAAAATTATCCTTCATAGAAAAAAAGTTATGTTCTTTACAGTGAATATCACTCTTTAAAAATGGTATTTAATGTTAAAAACTAGTTTTCAAAGGAAATGGAAAAATAAATGCAATTTGATTCCAATTCTTTAAAAAAAAAATTAGAATGTATAGACAAAATATCAAAAATCATTGGTTTTCATCATCTTCAAATTCCTCATGGTTTAGTAGTTATAGGTGCCCGAAAGTGAAGATTTAGTTTTTAAAAATCAGCTCAATGTCCAGTTTGGCCAAAAGTGTAAACCAGTATTGTGGGGTCACCCCATACCAAAGTTATACCTCCTAATAACTTTGATAAGGCACCATGGAAATGGTCACAATTGTAGCAAGTTACGTTATGCTAGGCACTTATGAAAAAGGCTCCACAAGCAAGCAAGTTATGTTATGCTTGGTGGCCTTGATACGTGCAATACGATATTCAAAGGGGTTTTTCTTAGTTCATGAAAGGTCTCACCCTAGGGACATTGTGCCTAATGTCTCCAAGAGAGAAATAGTCGAGGATAAAATGATTCATAACTTAGGGAATGCAATCCATAACATCACTACTAAGAAGAATGTCATATGTCAAGAAAGGTCATGCTCTTAAGGACAACAAACCCAATGACACCATAAAGAAGACACATCACATGAATTAATAAGATCACACTTTGAAGCAAATAATAAGCAGGGATGTGTATGCCCCCACTTTAAAGAAATTTCTAAACACCATGTTGTTAGCAATTACTTTAAAGTAGAATATGACAAATTCCAATACATGAGAGTTTTATTTGGAAAGCCATATGTAAACATATGTTTTTGAATAGAGCTATGTCATATAAAGGAGGGTGTCCCCCCATATGCAATCCTAAGATAACACATAAGGGATCCAATGATTTGGGATCAACGTTTGTCGTTGCTACAGTGATATAATTGAACTCAGAATCGTCACCATTCCCCAAATACTCGTAGAATTGGAAGAATGACACATATAGAGTGAAAATAAAGAAAATATTTTGGATCAATGTGGAAGAGACCTAAATGTCTCAATGCCTTGCATCGCCCCCAAAAGGAAAACACAAGACAAGAGAAAAGGTAAAGGTTTACGACATATAGAAGAATGTAGGTACAAATAGAGGAATAAACATAAAGACATGCCAAATAGAACAATATAGGGGATCACATTACACACATGCAATCACACAAAGAACATGAAAAGAAGACAAAAAAAAAGACTAGTATGGCACATGTGAGTGAACCTATTGAAGGTCGTCTACATCCCAATCTTGTTCATCATATTAGGTGGACAACTAGCTAAATGGACAATGACAAGTGTTGTACTATGACAAGGCTATCTAATCCCTTTCCCCCACTAAGTGCAGGACAAGGATGAGTTGAGATAGGTGATGGGAATGTTTTCCTTGTAATATAGAAAATGGTTTGCATTAAATGTACATGTAATAGTGGCATGCGATGATCCTACAACTATCACACGGAAAGGAGAAAAGTGCATGTAATTTCTATTCGATTATAACATTAAAGGAATTATCAAGAGGGTTAAATTCACTCAATATCTTTCAAAACATTTGGAACTTGTAGTAGTAGAGGATATAACGACATGCCCTATTAGATCTCAGATTTTTGATAGTATTGCCACCATTACTACACAGATCAATCAGATGTCATCTAATCATGTTGGTAGATACTTATTACAACCATGAATTAGCCTTCCTCCTACTAAGGATACATCCATTACTTATGATCCATTTATTCATGTTGATCTACCATCACCATCAGATGTGGCACATATGAGTGACATGACTATGCGTAATGTGTGTGCAGTCTCCATTATTGATTTACTAGTAGCATACCGATTCATCAATGAGGAGCATGATATCCCTCTAGATTTTGTATCGGCCCTTATTAGACGTTGAAATCCTACTACACAAATGAGCCAGGGGGAGGCATCTTCATAGGATATTCCACACCATCCTATAGGCTCCCCTGCACAACATTTTTCTATTGATTCTGCAACTTGTTCAGGTTCTCAACATGTTCTAGATTACATTGAGGTTACTGTGCCAACTGATCTTGTTCATTGAACATATAGTGCACTTCTTTTTGGCACTGATATTGTATCATGTACAGATTTCCCCAAGGTGTCTTTGTGTTCTTGTGCTATTAGTGGGATTGGTAGAGCCATCAATGGTGCACAACATGTACTTGAATAATTTATATATAAATTGTGTTTGAAAAATTTACATACATATATTTTAAATAAAATTGATTTCAAAGTAGTTCTAACTCTTGATTGAAATCTTGTATTTGAAAATTTTGAGCAATATGGTGATTTTCAGACTTTGGAGATTTGGAGCATACTGGCAATCCCATGCATAATTTACGTGAGGTACATTTAAATTACTTCATGCATTCACACATTAAACTTTTACATTATAAGTTTTAGATAACTTTACATATACAAATGTATATTAAATTAAATTACATGTACTTGAACTTGTGTAGGGCTTGGGATAGGGCACAAGACAAGGATCGGGATAGGGCATAGGATAGGGATCGAGATAGCTTGGATCACGATGGGGATTGAGAGAGGGATCGAGGTAGGAATCAGATTCATATATCCATACTAGATATCCTTCTCTTTGATTTGTTTTAAATGCACACACATTTGTTATAGACATTATGATTCACTCTTATAATGATTTGTCACATTATGTATACATTTTACATTATGGTTTGTCATGTCATGTTATATGTACGCAGTATTATGGTTTTTACTCTTATTATGATTTTTCATATTACAAACATTTTACATTATGGTTTATGTCACTTTATGGTTTGTCATGTCATGTTATATGTACACATTATTATGGTTTGAACCCTTGTTATGATTTGTACATCACATTACATGGTTTGCCATGTCACATTATATACATTTTACAATATGGTTCACATCACATTATGGTTTGCCACATGTCATGTTATATCACATTATGGTTCTTATTCATTTAGCATGTTCTACCTTCTAATTTTATTTATTTAGCACTTGTACCTTAATTTTTTTTTCTTAAATATGTTCAATCAAGATTAGAGAAAATATTAATTTTTTAGTCAATCTTGATTAATGTGAATCATCCTTTGAGGTGTACATTATATATATTGTAAGCATTGAACCTTTTTCAACCTAGTTTACTATGATCTTTGATACATTTGAAAATGCATAAGGGTGATGAAAAATTGCTATGGGTAGGTCCTAGTTTACCCCCTTGTTGGATTGAATTTATGACTTTGGTTGAGTGTTCGATTCATACTTCAAGCATGCAAATGTCATATTTATATATAAGTTTTGAGACAATAGGTCCTCATTTTATGATCTAAACAAAAATGTTCCTAGAATGGTTTCTCTTTGTATTTAAAAAAATGGATGCAATTAATTACACAAATGAATGTCTTTAAATACATATAAATAAAAATAATTCATGCAAACATGTAAGTTAGATTAATTCCTACGAGCTAATAAGAAAAGATAATTTTAATTTATTGATTTTGAATTAAATTTTATGGTCAATCTTGAGCCACATAGGATCAAACCTAAGCATTACATGATTGATCTTGGTGGGAAAATATAAATCAAATCTAAGTATATGAGCATTCTCAACCAACATGAAAACTAAATATATTTAAACACAAAAATGAAATATTCATTCAATGTAAAGTGTATGGTCCATTTAACACCCCTTGCTATTCCTTTTCATGTTCTTGTGCAAGCAAATAAAGTGAGAGATGATGAGCTATAAGTGGAGTTGAACAAATGAACTCAAAGATTCTTGAACTTAAGAATTATATGGAACAAATACAATTGGAAATAGATGATAAGGAAAAGGAAAAATCAGATCTAAGTGCAAAAAAGAGAATCAATTTGCTAGTGACATGAAAGTCTTATCTGAAAAGGTAGACAAGTATTATAAAGAACTTGTTAAAATAAACATTTGAATTCTCTAATCATAAACAAAATCTCAAAAAATGTGCAAGTTGTGTGCAATGGAAAACATGCATTTATGCAAAACTGGAGGTAGGAGACCTTATTAGAATGTATGAAATTCAAAAAAGGAATATATATGCTCTAAGGACACTTGAAAATAAGTAGACGAAAGTGAATAATAGATAATATTTGGTATATATCAATAAAAAATTTGGCATATAACTAGATACACTAAATCATGATATCACTTACTATCACCACTAAATGCATCAATGTGTGAATCTTTAATAAAAATGAGTACTGTAAAATATAGGACGAGAAATGTCATGATATATACCTAAATGTGTAGATCACTAGATCATATTATATTTCACAATACATGCTCATAATAATATCACATGTGATAAGGAAATCCAATTAGATCATCATTAAAAAGGCATCATGCAGATCCTTGAACTACAAAAATAGTTTAGAGAGAAAGAAGGGGTATTAAATTATATGTATCACAACCCTTTATGTATTCAAAGAAGTGGTATTGTTACATGTATCACAACCCTTAATGTGTTCAAAGAAGATAGGGCTAAAGCATTAGATCTAGATATCACATGAGATCAGAAATAATGTGTTCACAAGAAATATAAACTAGATCTAATAATGAATCACATGATGAAGCATATAGCAATGAGGAATTAGAGGATACAAGAAAAGGGGAACCTAAACTTTCACAAGTAGAAATAATATATAATGTAGTGTATGCAATTATGTATGAATAAAAAGGGATAACAAAGGAAATTTGGTTTAAACTTAATTTTGGAGGAAGATAGTACACCATAAAAGGATAAGAAGTCAATGATTTTGATTGGTTATAGGGCATGAAGAAGTTAGAAAATCATGCAAACTTATGGATTTTCAAGAAGGGGACTTGATCTCCAAATATAACATAATCAAGTCAAGTCAACCTAAGATGTGCCAACCTAATGCAAGAGGATGGGAAAAAGGACACACATAAGGTTTGGAAAGATCTAGTAAATTTTTAATGATAAAATATGTATGGACAAGGTAGTCACATGTGAAGGAGAGGATCCATAGAAAGGCATCAACATTAATTTTAATAAAATCCAATTGAGTGAGTGGGGATGGGAATAAAATGGAATGCAAGAAGATCCTCAAAAAAGATAAATGAGGAAGGAGAATGGGATAGATAAGTGCTACAAGAACTACCAACCTAAGAAAATTTCACTAACATAGAGGAAACTACCTCAAGAAGGTACAAAGGTGTCCACAAAATACATCAAAGAGAAAAAGGTATAAGTGAAGTGAAAACCCTAATAAAGGAGGTTGGACAAAGGAAGGAGTAAGGATGGATAAGAAGGTCAAAGGGGAGAAAACGAGACATGATCTCATAGCGAAAAGTTGAGAACAATTGAAGGAAATGGACTTGGATGTAAGAGGTTAGTGTATGCCATGTAGATGAATTTGAGGAAAAATAAGGAAAAAACATATTAATCATGCTAAAGTATGAGTGTCTGGCGAAGGATCAGACAATCTTCATGAAGCTTGAAGAGTAAAACTACTACTTCATCTCATTTGTGAATAAGGACTCATATTATTTCACACCTAAAGAGTTATATGTAGGGGCACAATAGGTTGGATAAGGATGTTTTATAGTCCAATATAGAAATAGGTTTTTTTGGGATTCTAAAGGATTGGCACAAAAGGAGAGGGTGTGAGCAACATTATGTAAAAGGACAGGGTTCAAACACATGAGATTAGACCATGTTACAAGGAAGGAGTTATGCACAAGAACAAGGGATGAAACCCACACATGAGAAATAAATGAAAAGTAGAGAAGATAAGAGGTGCAATGGAATCATGATTGTGCAAAATATTACACATTCAGGGAACCACAATAAACAAAGACATGACTAATACCTCAAGAAGAGAGTTATCTAAAATTTATAACATGATAATCTAAAACACACTAGGTGAAGTGAAGCATATGTTTGTAAATTTCATAGTACAAGTTTGTAGATGCACTTGAACAATCCAAAATTGTGGGTCCTTGAATGTGTACACCATAACCTAATAACTCTAGTTCTCAACCATATTCAAATGAAAAATAGTGAAAACTAGATTCAAATGCACCCATGAAAAGAGTGTCAATAAATTATAAGTTGAAGATAAATGTACCTTCAAGAATAACTCTTCTTTTTTCGAAATAAGTCTTCTTTTGTATTTTCCCAAACATATTAACAAAATTTGAAAAATATATGGTGCACTAGAGGAGAGAATCCTCTTCGAAAGGGTATAATTTGTTTTTTGAAAATGATTAAAAAACTAGACAATAGTTGACGTCAAATGAAAACTATCATATTCTAGTAAGTTTGACTTTAAAATGTTATTACAAGAAAAATATACATAAAAATTTGATTTTTTTCCATGCAATAGATACTGAAGTTTATTTCACTAGAACAAGGGATGCACTAGATTTTTTTATCAATTTGATTTATGATTTTTAAAAATTGATTTTTTCCATGTCACTTTTTCTTGAAATTTTTAGCAATTCCAAAGTCTACTCTTAGATTGATAAAAAATAATCAAAATAATTTTAAAAAAATCTAAAAAATTATAGGAATAAACTTCATCAAAAGTTATACATTTCATTAGTTTACATCATGTTGAAATTCAAAACATAAATACCACTTTTATAAGGTTAAAGTTCATCAATTTTTTTGTTATTGGCTAATTCCTTTATAAAGTGTGACACAAGTTTTGCACTTTTACCCCCCATTTTTTATTATGTTTTTGGTGGTATTTTTTATGATTCAAAATCAGGTTGAAATTGTTAGCCTTTGATGTTTAATTGTTGAGAAATTAGAAAAATACCTATAAATACAAGGTCTTTTATCAATTCAAATCCTAGAACTTTTTGGGAGACTTCACAAGAGCAAATATTATTGTCAAGAGAATTAAAGAGAAAAAAATTTAGTCATCTACAACAACATTCAAGACCTTATCATCTTGTCAAGGTTTATGTTCATTCATGCATGTTTTTGGAGCTAACATTGTGATGTAGGTTTCAATCATTCAAGCATCAAACCAAGTATCAAATCAAGCATCTAATCAAGCCATTTCATGCAAGATTCAATCCTTGGAGTGATGTGTTAGAATTTAGTACTCCGAGGGCAACCATTAAAGGGTTTGGTGAGTTGCAGCAAGCTAGTATTCATTCATCATTCCTTTCATTATTATTTCATTTCAAGGTTTAATTACCAAAATGGAGTTTGAGCAAGGAAAACCCCCATTCACTAAAGACAAATAATTTTCCCTTCTTTGTATGTGTATATTTACAGGTGAAGACGAATTGAAGATTGATCAAAAGTGCAATTTTTCAAAGTTGTCAAAGTTGTCATCAAATTTGTCAAGCTACAGAATCTTACTTGCATCATTTATTTCTGAATTTTCGATAGTGAGATATGGAGGAATCAAGAGTGTAGATCCAAGATCAGAGGACTGTGAAATTAGATTTTGGACCCCTATAGAAAGACCCATTTGCCCTAGGGCGAATTTGTCCAAGAGGACACTCAACAACTTTTGGTGACTGGTACACATCAACTTACCCTTCTCAGATCTGTTAGAAGTTTGTTGTTTTTATTTATGTTATGATTTAAATTGATGATTAAAGTTTCACATTGTATAATTGAGTTCATTTAGTATTTTTAGTTTTTATCCTCAAAGTGCATTTCAAGTATATTTACCTCATCTTTTCCTAAGAAAAAATAACCCAAATCTCCTTTAGGGTTGACTCACCTAAGAGTTGAAAGTCAATCCTACCTTTGGGGATCTCTTTTTCCTAATGAAAGTAGAAAGATAGGGTGCATTCCCCCATTACATATCTATATTTATCCACCTTATTTTTCTTTATTTCAATTGTTAATATATGTCCACAATATATGACTCCATGATACATCCCGCTCTGCATGTCATAAAACCATTCATTGATATAAATTTATAAAACCCTTAACTGATATTATATTTATATAGATATATAATAATATATAGTTTTAATATATATCAATTAAAGTTTTTAATAATTTCAACTTATATATTATATATATGTGAATTAAACACACACACACACATATAGTTAATATATATGTCTACAATATGTGACTCCATCATGCCTCCTACTTTGCATGCCATAAAACTTTGATATAAATTTATAAAACCCTTAATTGATGGATTGCTTTATGGAATGCATAGCGAGAGGTATCATGGAGTCATATATTATAGTATATATGTATATATCATTTAAGGGTTTCATTTATAGTGTTAATGCTTTTATGAGTATAAAAATCGTTGTCGACGACCACCTCTACATAGGTCACACCACCATTGCCCCTCTCTCTCCCACCTATAAATTTTCAAAAACTTGTTTTATGGCATGCACAACAAGAGGTATCATGGGATCCTAAATTGCATTTATATAAATATATTGCACCTTTATGTATTGCATGTTGAAAAAATTCACTAAAAGTTTGAAAGAAATTGAAATAAACAATTATATATTAATAAAACCCTTAACTGATATATATGTAACTTGAAACAATGTTTTTGATATATGACTAGTTAACATATGATTGTTTTTGAAACAATGTTAACATATATGTCTACAATATATATTTATATATTTGCAATATATGACTCCATGATACCACCTATTTTGCACCCCATAAAACTATTGATTGATATTAATTTATAAAACCCTTGAATGATATTATATTTATATAGATATAAATAATGTATAGTTTTAATATATATCAGCTAAGGATTTTAATAATTTAATTATTAAAACCCTTAATTGATCTATATATATAACTGCAATATATGACTCCATGATACATCTTGTTGTGCATGTCATAAAACCATTCATTGATATATATTTATAAAATTGTTCATTGTTATACAAGATGTATATATTGTAGAGCTACCAACTTGTTGAAGAGTTTATGTTGTGCAAAGGGGGATGTATGATGAAGCTTAGGATATTTATTCCAAGTGGGTTCAAAATGAGTTTTGTGCTATTAATGACATGCATAGAGAGATGTACATGACAAAATCACATCTACAAAACTATATTGCAATGAAAAATAAATACATAACCAAACAAACAAGTTCAAAATCAATTGAAATAAACATTTAGTTGCCCAAAGACATATCCTTATTTGGAATGAACTGAGCTTCATTTCACCATCAATGACTTGCAATGCTAGAGAAGACATACAAGACAATTGAAAGCATATCGATTGTCTGATTCACCACTTTTAAAATTTCAGTTGTAATTTAATGTTTGTGGTCACATCACAACTTGCAAATGCTTGAAAAAATTATTGTCTAGTTGAAACATTCCTCGCCTCACTCTTGAAAACAAAATTTGACTCTCATTTAATATTTTCATTTAAATGGATAAACAAATCTCTCCAATCTCCAAATCAAATCAAACTTGAGTAGCCCTAAAACCTCGATATTTTCAAATTTATTTTTTTATATTGTGAATAGATCTTAAAGCATCAACTGAAGGGAGATAGGTTTCAGTTCGTCTTATTTTAAATATATTTTTTCATGGTAGGGTTTCATAAATTTTTATTGCAAACTATGCCCATTTTTTCTCATCAACATCATTGAGAGCATGACACAATTTGTGCATAATCTTGAGGTAAGTCACTTGTGTAGTTTTAGTGAATTTTCCTTTTTTGGAATCTGTATGCGACCATAAAACAATTTTGTTGTTATTTTTAAATGAAAGGAAAGTTGTCTCATGTCGAGAAAAATAAATTTTAGGCAGTTGAAACATTCCTCACCCCACACCTAAAAAGAAACTTTAACTCACAATTAATAATTTCTTCTTAAAAGGCTGCAACAATCTTGTTTCAAGCTCAAGAATCGAGTAGTCGGGCAAAACTTTGATATTTTCAAATGCTTAATTAAGTGCACATACAAAATTTGGATGCATCGACATGTAGTATCCCTCTGTTTCTTATGGTTTACTTTTGTTAGCATTTAAAATTACAAGATTTGAAATTCTATGATTTATTTTTTTTGGATTTTGATTATGGGGTTTAAATTTTTTAGGATTTTATTATGGGGCACTTTTCTTCTATTTTATTTTGAATGTGATGGAAAATGAAATCTGAAAACCTAGGATTTTGGGTGGCAATATTGTAGGATTATCATGGCACCCTCTTGGTGCAAGCTTGCACCCTTTGGAAGGAATGATGGGCTTGAGTTTCTTGCAATGATCACATTTCAATTACCCACCAAGCTCATGCCTGCCCTAAATCTTGCTACATCCGATCCAACTAGGGTTCAAAATATCATTTAGGAAATGATACCCCTTTGTGTTGTTCCACTTAATTTGGCGAATACTATTGCAAAGGCCCTTGTTTGCACCTATTAGGACTTGGGGTTTGCATTAATGAATCAATCTCATCTTCAACACTTGGTTTTGGACTAGGGCATGGAAGTCCCAATCCACCAACTCTAAAATGATGAACTGAACTACTCTACATCCTCATTTTTCTCTCTATTTCAGTTTCTGAGATCACTTGACCTTACAAGTGTGAATGAAATGAATTCATTATGCATTCATCTAAGGGAAGGAATTATGTAGCTGACTCTAATAGGAATGTATGGAAAATGTGGAAGCATAGACACAACACATGAATGACTTTAAGAATGCCACCTACTGCCCATTGGCCTTTTTCTATTGGTTAGTGTGTGATCTGAATTTTGTAAATTGGGGTTTAATTTTTTATTGGGTGTGTATAAACTAGGTCTATAATGTGAATGCATCATAATGAAGTGAAATTAAAATGTTTTTGTGATAGTGTGTATGATCTAAATTTCATAAATTGGGTTTAAGGTTTTTTTTGGGTCTGTATAGACTAGGTTCTTTCTAGTTTGGGATATGAATTTCATAAACTGGGTTTAACGTTTTTTTTGGGTTTGTATAGACTAGGTTCTTTCTGTTTTGGGATATAAATTACATAAACTGGGTTTAAGGTTTTTTTTGGGTCTGTATAGACTAGGTTCTTTTTGTTTTGGGATTGGGGTTGTTTTCTAGATAAATAAATTACTGTATTGATTTATTTTTGAAAAATATTACAAGTAAATGAAACAAATAATCTAGTTATACTGCATTATGTATGTTTGATCTGAATTTCAGAAATCAAGGTTTAATTTTATTTTTTTGAGTAAGAGTTTATGTATTCTTCAAATTATATGGATGGTGGGTTGTAGAGGCCATAATTTTCACTTGAAGGGAAAAGGTTTTTGTATTGTTGTCATAAGATTTGGACCTTGTCTTGGTTCAATGATAATTTATTGGGTTGGTTGGTTGGAGAGTGGGTGGACAAGAACTAAAATGTCATTGTTTTCGTTTTGGAATGTGGATTTGGAGAAATTATTGCATTTCTTCATTTTAGGAATGTATGACAATGAATTCAAATGAAATATCCAAGTATATTGCAGAATGTTTGATCCAAATTTCATTTATTGTATTAAAATTATGTTTTCCTAGGTCAAAGGTTGTTTTTTAAATTCATGGCTAGTGGGTTGTGCATTCAATATTCTTCACATTTTAGATTATTTTTTATCTTTTTTTATATTTTTCCTTGGGATTTAGTGTCTGATAATTTGTTGTCATAGTGGATCTATCTTGGGTCAACTAGATTTTTTTGTGTTTAGTTCATATTGTGAATGCATTACAATGAAGTGAAATAAAATTTCTAGATGTTGTATAATATCTTCAATCTAATTATTATTTATTAGGTTTTCACATTTTTATTTTTTTTGGTAGGTCAGAGGTGGTTGCTTCTATTTTGTAATTTCTAAATTTTGTTTTGATTGAGACCATAGTTTTGAGTCTCTGACTTTGCATAAGCTTGACAAGTTGTTTTTTGACTCAGGCTTGGTGAAAATTTGGAATATTTTTTGTGACTTGGAGGTGGAAAAACTCATAAATGTATTTAATAGCTTTTTAAAAGAAATTCCATTTGAAATTATTTTTTTAGAATTGGCCTGGTCTGATGGAAAATTTCACTAGTCTGCTAAAACTTGCGAGTCTTCGCCGTCAGACTCAACTGATCATGCAATTCATGGCTATCAAATCCGGTTGAGTTAGCTAGATGAGGCTGCAGACGTGCCAAGGCTGACTTGGACTTGGATCTATGAGTGCTTGTTGGGTTTCAATACTATGGTTCATAGAATTTAACATGTTCTTTCATTCTGTAAATGCATGAAAACAAAGTGAAATTAAGTATCACGGTGCAGTTCAGTATGCTTGAGCTAATTTGAAAGTTTGAACCATAGTTCTATTTTCAAGGAGTTTTCACAAATGTATGCCAAAAAAAAATCAAAAATTTATTGAACCTTCCACACTTCTTCGGCATACCCATTGCACACCAAGATGCGATTGCTAGTATCTGTTCATTTTCGTAGTGAGGTTGGAAGATAACCTCACCTGTCATGGCTAATGGAATGAACCGTAGTGAGGTTGGAAGATAATCTCACCTACCATGGCTGACAGATATATTTTATTTAGATGTTGACCATGTTAAAGAATACAATGAAATGATAGAATGCATTGTTGTGGCTTACTCCCAACCTCCCCACTAACAGAGTCAAAGTGCTATATCACTCTTCCCTCACTGTCCTTCCACACAACGTTCAACCATAAAATGGGGTTGTAGATCCACAAGTGTGTGATTGATCACATAGTTATAAATATGACCTAGACAACTAGACAATGTATTTCCATATATCAGAGCATTCCTTTGAGTAAAACTAATGTTTTTAATACATTGATAAGTCATTTAAAGAGATTTATAATGACATTTGCATCAAATTTCTATGTATCGTTATTTTGTTTATGAATGTTTATTTCAATTTCAATATATGTTCAAATTGTTATATCTAATCTAATTAATATTGATTAGCATTTATTTATTATTGTTAGCATAGATTTAATTGAAAAGCTTAAAGATCCATTTATTTTTCCTTTTCAAAAAAATTAAAGAGCATAATAATTATGTTGTAGAAATTTTTACTTCAAAAATTTGATCTAAATTATGTTTTCAAGTTGTACCTTAATTTTTTGAAGTAAGATATTATAAAGGAAAATATACTTTCCTTAAGAAATACTATCTAGATTAATCATTAACATAAAAAATAAATACACGAACTAAAATAAATGATAGAATTTCAGGCATACATATTAAAAGAATTGAAAAAATAAATACTAATTTTAGAAATCAAACGCAAAGGAGAAAAATATGTACCTTAATGATCAAAGATGAATGACTTTGATGGATTTTGGAATCTATCCGTCTTTATCTTAGAAATGGTACTTCTCTATCTATGTCACCTCAAATTTGATGTAAGACAGTTTGTGCCTCTACATGATTTCTATACAGATTTGATGTCACTAGTTCTACATTCTTATTACTTAATTAATTAAATCTATTACTGTATGTTTTTCTACAAATATTAACAATATTTATAAATACCTTCAGAGGGCTAGTTATTCATTTGGGAAAATTTCTCTTATATTAACCCTTTGAAAGAAATAATCTATAGTTGTCCCATATGATCAAAAATATGTTTTAGCCTTATAAATTCTTTAGCATGAATACTTAAATCTAGATCATTTTAGTGCATTGATGGAAGCACCCGTAGTATTATTTTCTCCTTAAATGTAAATGATATTCAAATGATTATCTCATGTGTCAAATGGTTTCAAATGATTTCCCTTAAATACAAGTACATAGTGATAAATTTTTCAAGCATGTGTTTAGTTAGCTTTAGGTAGAAAAGGAATGGGTAGGAGTAGACAAAAACCAGAATTAGAATTTTGAAATTGTGGGTATTAAAACTACAAGTGAAGAATCAATTTTATGCATGTGAGATTAATTTGCCAAATTTTAAGAGAACCCTAATTTAGATTTTGTTGATTTTATTCTAGCACATATGCAAAGTTCTAATTCCAAATAATGGTTCAAAAATTATGATTAAAATAATAGATAACTATCTTTCAATCATTATAACAAAACATGGTAAAATCAAGGTGAGAATGAAATTTCTAGGGATAAGTACATGGATAGGCCTAATACATGAAAAATATCTTAGAATATGGGTAAATGTGGATAATTTATAGATGGAGGATGTTGTAATGTGTCTAAATAGAAGAGTAATAACATGTGAGAAAGATCTCAACTTCACACAAGGTTGCACAATTAATCAATATATAAATATTTTAAGAAAATCTCTCAAAATGAAAACAAACCTAAATGGGAAATGGAACATGTACAAATTTAACCATTATAAATATATATTATTATATTTATACATCTCAATAATCAATAGATATATAACCTAATCTAAATATAATCATATATCATTTTTATCTCATATTTTTACTTCAATATCAATAATAAAGTGTTGTGAAAAAATTATGATTGATGTCTTTTTTATCAATACCTTGAAACTCCATATTCATTTCAATTGAGTGAATATAATATAATTTAGAATAATATTATAATATTCTTAACCTTTCTTACATTTAGCATACCTTTAACTATATCTCTTAAAATATTATTCTTTTTTAAGGTTGGATCAAGCTTTGATGTATTTGTTCTCAAGACATAAAAGTAATAACTATTATATCTTAGACAATGTGTGTAATTATTGTAAAGGAAAATAAAACTTCCCTAAGCTTACTGCAAGCTAATCCAATATAATGAAAACATATAAACATATATTAATATATATTATTAAAGGACTATATCTGGGCATATGTAAATTATATGAATTAAATGTTATTCAAGGAAAATAAATGCAAAGCGGGTGGATATAGTTAGCTCGATGACTAAAGATGAATGGATTTGATAAGGATTTTAAAGTTATTAAACTATCTCTACTTTAGAAATGACGTCTCTCTATTTGTGTCACCTTAGATTTTGTGTAAAGCTTGTGTCTCTAGGTCACTTTGTGTCAATGGATTCATCTTTCTAACACATAAAACATGATTTCATTAATTTTGCACTCCCACTATTTGATTCCCCATATTTTCTTCTATCTTCTTTATAATTTGTATTAGTGGTATTTATGAATACCTTTACATAATTACTAATGTCACTACTAAACATGTTCTTCTAATTTAATATTTGGATAAGGAATTTTTTTTAAATCACCAAATATAACAAAAATCAAGCATGTGGATACTCCCATGATGAATATGTAGATTTTTATTATTTCTAGTGCACAAATTTGAAATGTTCTTCTAATCATTTTTCCTTAAGATGAGAGGATATTCAAATGTGAGATGATGTGAAATGAATTCCTTTAAATGATAAAACACAAAAATAAGTTGTAGAATTATGTGTTTGGTTTCTCACAATAACTAGTACAACTAATGGGAGTCAACCAAATTTGAATTTAAAGTTTGTAAATTTGGGCTTCGAATTTGTGGATGTAGGATTGATCTTGCACCCTATGGAAATGCCCAAGGATGGTGGAATAGTGAAGTTTGTGCAGGGGATGGATGTCTAATTATGGTGGGTGTAATAAATATTCTTATTGTGAAGAAATATGAAATATGGTTAATATGAAGATAAATGTATTGAAATGTATGCATTGAGACAAGTGTAAGATAGGGGAATCAATCCATATTTACATGATTTTATAAAATTTATAGATATGTAATTATATTAATATACTCTCTCAAAATGGGTATAAAACTAAACATGAATTGACATGGGTATGCAAATTTAACCATATATTTTTCTCCCACTTTGACATGAATGTGAATCATAGAAGTATTATAGATCTCAAAGTATGTAAAATTCATAAAATTTCATGTAAATTAAATATTTAGGAAAAAAAGGTTATCCTAGGGTACATTTAAATTAATGGAACTTGTTGAATGTCATAATGTAATTCTATCCTTCAACATCCAAGATTCATAAGAACCTAAAAAATATAGTAAAAAATGTTCAGGAGTAGCTTCTATCACATAAATAAAAATGAAAACAGATAGTAGCTAATGTTTACTATCATCAATCATAAATAGGTGAAGAGGGATAGGAGGGGGTAAGGTTATAGAGATTCTAATTGTAAAGAAAGTGTTTATGGATTGTTGGCATTTCATGTGATAATGTTCTATCAAGCACCATCATGATGAGCCTCTATGTCACACATGTAACTACTTGAAAGCTTGACCATAGGAATGTTAGAGATAATATTTTTGGCTTACAATTGGTTGCATATATTGGATTAAGGGATTGCATGAGAGGGAAAAATAGTTCATGAAATTAAAATATATATAAGCATGCAAATCATATAAAGTAGATAACATGGGAGAAGAAATGATGTCCTTGTGTTAGGGATGATATGGTAATGTTGGTAGGAAATTTCATGGAGGAAGGCATGATTTTCATGATGTAAAGATATAGCTAGGATAACTTAAATGGTAGAGGGAAGGAATGATTCCCCTATTGTAAATATATATAAAGGAAAGCATGAATGATATAGGGTGAGGCATGATGCCCTAATGTAAAAGAGTGATAAGTTAACAAAAGCATAGAATATAAGGGGGAAGAAATGGCAGCTCCAAGATAGTGTGGTAACTCCAAAAGTATGATATAACTATGTAACTACTAATTATGTGAAAGACGACATGTTTCCGCCAATGTAGCTCGATATAGTGTAGGATTTAAAGAGAGGGAATACATGACATCCATTGGTCAAGTGTGATAGCTCTAAGAGTGTGATGTAACAATTTAGGATCCATATGTGAACTCTAGAAACATGGTAAAGCAATATAGGATCATGTTTAAAAAAATATAGTAAAGTAAAAATATCAGGGAATATGAAGGTCATAAGAAAATCATCACAATGAACATAAAAATGTGTAACAATAATGAAACAATGAGTAAAAATGTAATATGGAGAACCAAATCTTAGTAAATGAAAGAATCATAAAATCATGGGTGGATGAAAAAGGATAAAAATGAGTTGGGAGGAAAAAATACAAAAGATCAACCCAAATGAGAAAAATAAAGGCAAGGGTAAATGAAGAACAAGAAAGCATAGGAAGATGTGTGAAGCAAAGAAACTGAAAACCTAAATCCATCCTAAGTGAGGGATAATAATCATGCAACCAAATATTAAAGGTGAAATGAGATTATTAAGCACAACAAACAAGGGATAAGAAAAAAGGCCAAAGTGTGAAGGCAAATAAGAAAAATATGAGAAGGTAACATTAGGTTATATCTAAGCTATATATGTATTTATGTATAGTGGTGGTGTTTGTCTATTATTAAACAATCTTGGGAGATTTCACCTCTTCTAATATTTTTTCATCATCCCAATAGAAATCATCAAATGTGTCTTCATGTTCCCTTTCCTTTTGTTATTCTTTTCTTACCTTTTAAATTACATTAGTTTCTTCTTCATATTATTCTATGCTAGATATAAACATGCAGTAAATAGATGTAACATTAGGAACTTCCTTTCTCACCTATTCTAGTTTTTAGTGTGTGTGTGTGTGTGTGTGTGTGTGTGTGGTGTTTGTATATTATTAAATAATCTTGGGAGATTTCACCTCTTCTAATAGTCTGTAATCATCCCAATAGAAATCATCAAATGTGTTCATGTTCCTTTTCCTTTTGTTCTTCTTTTCTCACCTTTTCAATTACATTTATTTCTTTTTTATATTCTTCCATGCTCGATACAAACATGCGGTATATATGTAACATTAGGAACTTCCTTTCTCACCTATTCTAGTTTTTAATTGTGAATCATAGTGGAATAATAAGCATTTGGTATAATGAAACCTATTGCTTTGGCTTCCAAGTAGTCTTCTACATCTTTATTTTTTTATTTCATTATTTTATCTTTGATTTTAGTCATGTTTGATTTGATCTTTGGGTGGATCTTTATATTTTTTTATTTTTTATTTTTTATTTTACACTTGTTATTGTAACATGTCTTAATATATCTCAATTAATTCCTTCATATTCATATATATTTTTTACATATCTAAAGTAAAGTTTCATACATCTCCAAATCTAGTTTGGATCTATGTCTCAAAATCTCAATGAATCTTCCATCATCAATCAATTGATGCATTTATGAAAAATTGAAGTAACCTTTTTAAGCGTTCTATCCATTGTATACTAGAAGTATCATAAAATATAATCATTAGTTGGAATAATAGGGCATAAGAATTGGATACAATTAGGTCTAAAATATTGTTGAAAGGTGAAATAACTCAAAGTGATAACTAGTATTTAATTCTTTACCTTTAGATACATGCCTAAATGAGAATAAAGTCTTTATTTTATCCATTTATGAATGAGAAAATATTTCATGCATATATTCTATTGGTTTGTAGGATCAACATGAACAAATTAATTTGAATAGAGATCACATTTTATGGTGTATAATGTTCTATAAGGATTATTAAATGGTATCTCATTGTCATAGAAAACAATTATTTGAACAAGGCCAAGAGTAGAATAAGATGAAATGTTAGCTTAAATGGTCTACACAAAGGCGTGTTCACATAATATATTTTAAATTTCAACACTATCATCAATCATATATCAATTACGTAAAAAAAATTCAAATGATTTTGAAAATGGTTCATGCATATTTGCAATCACTTATAAGTAGGTGCAACTAATGTATTTCCATTGTCATTAATGCCTTCTATTAGTACTCAAATAATTTCTATTATATTTCTAAAAGATACGCCTATCAAAACTTTTATCCCTAGAGTACAAAATTAAGCTAAATGAACAAGTGTTTCTTTATAATCAAAACATATATAGGTTGGGAAATTTAATAGGAGTGGGTATAATCTTTCATACAATTTAATATTTTTTGAACTTGAGATGGGTTTTCCCTTTTGATCTCACAAAATATACAAATTTTCTTAACTTTTTGGTATTGCACAAACCTAACATAGTACTAACTATTTTTCAGGAATAGGCCATGGGAATCTACTAACTAGATGTCTACATTGTTGCAAGAAGGTAGTGGAGCTCTCACCATTTTTTTGTTTGGTATTGCACAAATCTAACATAGTAACCTCATGTTTGATGTTGTATGAAAAATGTGCTAAATTGTTTTAGTCAAGTCTTTAAATGTGGTGATAGAGCCATGAGATAGGTGGATAAACCATTCTAGTGCTTGACATCTTGAAATTTGAGAAAATAGTCTCATAAGATATATGCCACTATAAGAGATTTCTTGCACTAGTAGAAAAACAACAATAAATGACTAAAAAAACTACTAAAAAATGCATATAAATGACTAAGCTTGGTCACGTGACCATTAGTAGTTTATTGCTGGTCATTTATAACACGACCAAATTTATGACTAAACTATTTTTAGTCCTTTATTGGTTGTTTTGATTGATCAATTTGGTAGTATATTTAGTTGTTAATTTAGTCATTTTAATCATTATTTTTCCGTCAACTGGTCATATATTTAGTCACTGATTTCTGTCAATTGGTAGTATATTTAGTCGTTAATTTATCATTTTAATCATTATTTTGCAATCAACTGGTCATATATTTAGTCACTGATTTTTGTCAATTGGTAGTATATTAAGTCATTTTAATTGAATGATTTCCATTAATTGGTAGTAAATTTAGTCATTTTAATTTTTATGCCAAAGGAATTCCCTCATTGAGATTTTCCAAACTACTTTTTCCTATCAAGATACAAGATACAAGATACAATACATTTTTATTGTTTTCATTTGTTACTAGATTATGTCAAACTTGTTCTCACTTCTGTATGGTGCATGTAAATGATTGCATTGAGATCATTTCTACTTTATGCTACCTTTGTGGGGCAAGTTTTTGTAAATATCAACACATACAAAACTAAAAATCCATATTACATTGACAAAATTTTAGGCTCATTGAGAACAATCATGAAACAATGGTTTGCTATACACACAAAATTTATGGAATTAGATTTGTAAAAAGAACAACTTCTGCTTATGGCCTTAATGAAACATGTACAAACCATGAAATGAAATAATACATAAATTCATAAGGAAATGCTCGTTCAGGACAAGCACAAAACTCAAATGGAGAATAAAAAGACTTGGGAAGAAACTCAACTAGACTAGAATGTGTTGGAGACTCTACAAATGAAGAAATAGGCAATGGCATTGGTTTGTCATTGCTTTTTCCTTTTGATTTAAGAGATCCCTCAAGAGATAATGGGAATAATTCAAGAGTTTGAAGTTGTCCATTTTGTTCTTCATCTTCTCCTTGAGCATATTTCATTTCTAGAGAGGATGGATTGATGGGATGAGATGTTTGCAGGCATATTGACTCTGAGCTGCTCTATATGTGCAGATTGAGATCTTCATTGGGAGTCTACCACATTATGTTCTTGTGTTTGCATGAATTAGTAACCACATTTTTTAAAGCCATGTTCATCACAACTCCCTCTCCATTAAA
Source organism: Sequoiadendron giganteum (assembly GCA_007115665.2). Classification (NCBI taxonomy): domain Eukaryota; kingdom Viridiplantae; phylum Streptophyta; class Pinopsida; order Cupressales; family Cupressaceae; genus Sequoiadendron; species Sequoiadendron giganteum. Next base: position 106,737,692 of record CM021110.1, on the reverse strand, counting down.
AGAATCCCACAATGCACCAAAGTTGTTGTTGGGTGATCCAACTCAAAAATCATTCAATATCTATTTTTGTGGAGACCCATAACAACAACCTTTGAATTCTAGATCTCTTTTTATGTCACTAGAAGGTAGTTGTGGTATTGTCAAATCAAGATTGAATGATGATAGACCCTAAAACAATTAAATGAAAACCAATGAGAGAGATTTCTTACTGTCAAATTTCTCTTTTTTTCATAACCCAAAAGTTCTATGTATAGTATTTTGTACAATGAATAGTCGCCTTAGAGAATGGCATGTTGAACAAGAATGAAGAAGTGAAGATAGGATTAGAATTCCAATATGCAAATGGAAAATTGTAGAAGGAATATCCACCTATTAAAATAAAAGTATGTTCAGTTTATCTTCTTTGTGTATAAGGGTGTTCATACAAATAATCTTATGGAGGCTCAGGCCATTTTATTGGCTGTGGAGCGGGGCGGTCAATTGGGATGGCGAAGGATCATATGTGATTCTGACTCCCAGGTTGTGGTGAACTTACTGAAAATGCGGTATTTGGATGATGCTAGCTGGCAACTGGCTTTGATTGTTGAAAAAATTCTCACTCTTTGTGCTTCTTTGGAGTATATTACTTTCACTCATATTCCTCGAGAATGGAATGGTGTTGTTGATTGCTTGGCTAAATGGGCTTTTGAACATATTCATGATTGGAATTTGGTGGATCGGGGTCAACTACCCCCAGATTTGTCTCATCAATTGGATCACTTGGTTGAACTTGATAGGGCCATTTAATGCCCTTGCTTTGTAATGTTTCCTTGTTTTAATAAAAAAATTACCCCCTCTTGATGTTTAAAATAAAAATATGTAATACACATCAGATATTGGGGCTACAAATAGCTATGTACAACAAACAAGCTAATGAAGAATAAACAGTGATAGAGTTAAAGCCTAAAAGTAACTAATCGAGGAACACAGCTAAAATGAAACTCAAGGCTAAGTATAAATAGTTAAGATAAATGAACTTTGAATACAAAGGCTGTGAGGTGTTAAAAATCAACTTTGAGAAATTATTTTAAAGGGTAAAATGTCATCTAATCCAAAGGTGAATTTTGCAAGTTGGCAACCTTCCTCCTGATTGTTTTCCATCATTGAGAGCTAACTTAATGCAATTTCTTTTGGAAAGAACGAGCATTGGGCTCGATCATAATTTAAAATAAACTCTGAGTTTTCAAGTCAATCATATCCAAAACTTCATCACTCTTGGATTAGAAGAACCCAAGTTTAAATGTGCATAAATATACGCAATAATTATATTGATGGTTCATCTTCAACAAACCAGCCTTCTCAACTACAGAATCGTCCTCATAAAACTCCTACAAATTATTTTTTTGGTTTTGTCTTCTTGTTAAACTAGGTCGGGCTATCCAACCCAATCGCTCCTCCTTTTCTCAATTTGATCACTCCCACACAATACATCAATCTTTCCCTATTTTCCACTGGTAGGCATCCCTCAACACTCAACCTACTTTGACCACCTTCTGGTGAAGAGATTCTTCCTCCATCAAGGCTCTGAGCAATGAATAATCAAGAAGGAATTAAAAATTAAGCCATGTTGAATTTAGCATGTGTTCAATAGATCAATACACCAACACAACAACAATGAATTCCCCCAAATTGAATGTAACTACTAGCCATCCTTAATTCAACGAGAAAGAGAAAACTCTAAAATATTGCTTACCACTCTAAATCGACCACCCATCCCCAAAAGGCCAACAAGGAAAAATACAAGAAAGGCTGAACCAAAATCTAAAATGTGAAAAACAAAATTTGATGCCCTTGCATCACCGCCTCGCCGCAATGACCAAGCCAAAATCCCCAAACATGGTGTGGTGTTGTGGTAAATCATATTCTTCTCCCACATTCCCATGAAGAACCAAGTAATAAACCCTAAGAACAGTGTGGTGTTGCGGTGAAGAAATAAAATGAAATTTTATTTTAATAAAATGTTGTAAATACTTTATACTTAGGAAAAAATTATTGAAGTAAATTTTGTTGGCAAATCTTCCTGGAGCAAGATGTAACGTGTAGAATCCAAGAAGGAGAGTTTTGATTGTGTCCCATATATGAAGCTATCTCCTTCAATGCAACCAACAATAACCCTTGAATCTTTCCTCCTTTATATGCAACGTGCCATCTGATATGAGTAATAGGGTGTTTCCTTTTCTACCATGAATGAAGTTGTGCCTCAATACAGCCAACAAAATTACTATTAGTCTTAATTTAAAAAGAATAAAAGTGCATTGTCTATTGAAAGTTTGCAAAAGTAATTCCAAACACAACAAAAAGATAAATCAATTAAAAAATTATAACCTTGTCAACAAATGTCTTAAACAAAGTGTTCAACATAGGCTTGAAATAGTTTTCAGTACCAGTGGATTTCTCAACCAGATCCCCAAGATTAACTTCTATCAGCCATTCACCATATAAAGCAATGATAAAAATATGAATAATTGAAAAATGCTTCTCAAATTTATTTAAGTGTATAGCAAGGCTCTTTTCAGCTAAACAAAATTTAACTCATCTAAACAGAATAGGACAATAAGAAGAATTCAACAAGAATTATTGATACTTCATAGCCTGAAATGTTTGATAAGAATTTTTTTTAATAACAACCAAACAATATTTTGATACATACCCTAATCAAAAAAATAAGCTCAACAAACACCTTAAACAAAGTGTTCAACATAGGCCTAAAATAGTTTTTAGTACCAGTAATTTTTTCAACCATATCCCTGAGATTTAACTTCTATTTTCCATTCACCATATAAATAAATGATAAAAATATGAATAAGTGAAAAATGCTTCTCAAATTCATTTGTGTATATCAAGGCTCTTTTCAAATAAACAAAATTTAACTCGTCTGAAGAGAATAGGACAATGAGAAGAATTCAAAAAGAATCATTGATACTTCACAGCCCAAAATGTTTGATTAGAAAAATTTCTAATACCAACCAAACAGTATTTTGATACAACCCTAATAAAAATAATAATCTCAACATCAATTAAATACCATCCAGGAAAGGAGAGAAGACTTTAAATGTATAATCTAACTAGCCTTTGACAAAGGGTACTCAAAAACGACATCCTTCCCACAAATTTTTTTGTAAACCCTAGTAAAGTTTTCCAACTTGTATTTTGTGTTATTACGCTCCTTAGGATCCAGATAGACCTAAAAAAATGGGAAATCACTCAACTAGTCAAAGTTTAAGATGCACAGATATAGCCTGGAACAAGTCCAAAGAAATAGATATACAAGTTTCTTTATCACCAATCATCTTACCTTCATTATCTTGGATCCATCAACATAGTATCTAACTCGTTTGTCAACAATCTCTGCAGGATAGAAAACATCTTCCAAGGTGGCCTCATGGACAACACTCAATGTTCAACTATAGAGTCGAACTGCAGCTGAGGCTTTCTTCAGTGGCTTCAATATTCTCCTTGTGGCAATCATAACAACATCCTATTTTTCAGCAAGAATTGGTTACCACATATTATTGCAAAATAATAAGAGGAAGCAAGAAAAAAATATTCAAAAAAGAAAACACACATACAACTTGTTAAGATGTTAACCTTTCCACTGAACTTCTTTTCCAGCTCTCGCAAAAGCCTCACATGAATCTTTCGGAAATCCTTCCTCAAGCGGTATGGAACATGAATGACAATTGCCTTACGATTGCTAGATATATCACCTTTCCTGTACAAGACCAAAAGATTTTAAAACTGACAATTAGAATCTAAGACTTCTTAAACTCTGCTTAAATATTATTCTAGGAGTGAAATCATCTAAGTAAAACTATATTACATGATAATAACCATCCATGCATGTGAGTTTTGGAGATTAGTAAAGATTTGAGTCATCATAAGTCTGAAATAACATATGGGAATCCAGCTACTGATAGAAAAACAACTTACTTGGTAGAGTTGATATACAAATCTTTGAGTTCACTTTTCAACTCTTGATTGGTGTTCTCCAAATCAAATAAGGCTTCCAGTATAGAGTGAGGGGTAGTTACAACAACCTGAAAGAAACCTAATACATATTGCATCAAAGATAAGTATGCATAACAAGATTTGATCCTCACCTGAGCCATAAACTCCTCAAAGTCATTAGGCTATGCACCCTTTTCCTTTTTAATTTTCCTCCTAGCGGTATACATGATTGCTAATGCTTACCTGCAAACAAACACAATAAAATATGGGAAATCATGCACAAGTCTTGTGTTCCCAACACAAAGATAGCAAGTGAGGAGTCGTGAAAAGTGGTAGCTAAAAAATTGTAAGTAATAAATGTCCTTCGATTTAGAGTAAACATAGAGAACTAACTAGAGGCTAAACACCTTATAAGCGCATTCATCTTTAAGTTTTGAATAATATTCTGTTTTAACCATTTTATTTCATTCATCACCTCGAGATACAATGCATATCTATGTCAATGGATTTTCCAATTAAAAAAAATAAAGAAAATGAACTAGAATTCCTAACTCACAAAATGGCCAACAACAAGCCAGATGTATAAAAATATACGTTTTCAACTATTTTGAGGCTACAAAAAAGCTATGTGAGCCACTTCTTTACTGGTTCCTTGAACATCTTGCACACAAACCTTAATCTATTTTATATCTAAAAATGTTGCAACAACATACATGTGAACATTCTTTTAATAGTGGGGTTGGGGCCCTAGCTCGGTTGGCTAAATCTTTCCTGTTGCAAGAGGTTGGTCACGAGGTCTAGTCTCCCCCACCCCTGTGGTACCGAAGAGCATGTCGCGCCAGCACCGCCGGTCACATTAAAAAGTTTACCAGGCGCACTGCAGTTTATAAGGGGTTGTGCTACCCGGTTCCTACAGTCTAATAAAAATAAAAATAAAAACATTCTTTTAATAGTAAGTTTAGGTAACATATAATGATTTATTAATTGACAATATTGAGCTTGCTTGAAATGCAAATCCTAGAGATCCAAATATTTTTAGCATAGCTCAATTTTGCCATAATGATCTTGAAATCAAAAAATCTGAATAGCACACTTTTAAGAATCTTCGTAGAATAACTGGACCCACAAAATTATTAACTTTATAGCATCAAACAATATGCACAATAATTTTTCATAGAGAAAATAGATTAGAAAATATTTTTCATGATATTAAATGCATTTCTTGTTGAGTTTCTCATTTGTAGATTTGTCACATTCTCCTTCTCTCATACATATAACTAATTTGAATGAGATTGGGTGGATTTTTTACTCTGTAAGAACTAATTTCCATGGTATTGATATAATATTGTATCATTATAGTCCATAAAAGTATAATTTCGTTCATGTTCATAAAGTTGTGCAAAATACCCTTAAACCAAGCAATTAAAATTGTGCCTTCCAAATGAAGGAGACAAGATAAAGATAAACAAAGATATTCATGTGTATTGTTAATAATGCAATATTTAAGGCTATAATACTAGTTGTTGCCACTACAAAATTCATCAAGTCAAACTATAAGTGCCTTTCCTTGCAACCAATATAGGCTACAAGACAATATAATATAATCAAACCCATTAATATTGAATCTGGTATACAAATTTAAATATGCAAGTCAAATCTTCAGATCAATTTGCTTCAACATGAAGTGATATGCCATTTATCATGCTGTACTTAATAACAAAGAATAAACTTTATTCAAGGAAGACACCTAAAGGTACAAAAAGGTGTTTCAAAAAACTCAAGGCATTAAAAGATTATGTCCAAAAAATAATAGTATACCTCTGGGTTTTACCCTTCAGTTTTGTGATAACATTAAATCAAACTTACAAAGAGAATAAATATTGGCAATAGTCACTTGGAGACACCAATGTACCAGTACATATATCTAGGCACTATTTCCAATAAGGGCATGAGGATACAACTATTTTAAAGTTCTTTCTTTTCCATACTTGGGCTAGGGTTTCACACTTTTCTTTGAGAGTGCTTGGTTCATTTTGAGGCTTCCTTTAGATCTTGTGTTGTATGAGGTCATGAAGAACAATAATATGCAAATGATTTTGAATGATGATGTGAACATCAATGATGTTCAAATTTTGATAGCAACCCATACCTTGAATGAACCTTCATTGCCTTGAAGGCAGGAATGCAATCACTTGATAGTTTCATTCAAAAGGTAGAGGATTGTGTCATCTTGTCAGGCTTGGGTAATCTAGGAAGCAATGAGGAGTAACCCTAGGTATTTTATGCTATCAAACATTACACAGTGAGTAGGTCACTATGGAAATCATGCATGGTGTAGTCCTTTAGTGGAAGGGTTTAAAGCTTGATGAACTCTTTTCAAGGCAACCAAAGGTTCTTTGGAGATGGATCTTGTTCTTTTCTAGATGGTTGCAGTAGAGAATATGAAGAAATAAACTAGATGAAAGGTATAGGGTGTAGACACAGTGTTTATGGGTTGTGACCTCATTTCCATATTTTTCATCATGGTGTGACCATTAAAGAATACAAAGAAAGGTGCAAGATAATGAAAATAGTGACCTTCTTACAAATAATGTGTAACGCCCCACCACGTAACCCTAGAGGACAACACAAATACAACAGAAGCGTAACGATTTTTTTTTTGAAAGTGCAATTGACAAGAAGTAAATTGAACTACACTTAACACATATATCCTCTAAGGTACGCGACAACACTTACATTTGAAACCCATAACATAAAAAAGTAAACTAATCCATAACATATAAATTATACTCTTGAAATAAGAACATACATCCATAACATTATACTCATTTCATTTGATACAAAGTACATAATAAAACCATTCATAGATTGCATTCATTCAATATAGCAGTTACAAGGCTCATTTCCAAAATGAGGTAGATCATACAACAATATTACAATTTCAATTATACAAGGATTCTCCTTGAATACAATTAAGGAGTAGTACATATACAATAACATCCAACTGATCCAATAGATCACAAGAGATGATGTAAAGCAACTGGAACATGCAAGCTCCCCAATCTAGAAGATCCTGCCATCACGAACATGAAGTGGAAACCCAACGGTGTAAGGTGCACATTCCACCCAACCAAGTGGTACCCAAAGGCTGACCCCCCATTCTAGGAGATAGTAAAAGGGATTCCTAGGCATAACCAACAACCTCAAGACACAAGCAATCACAAGACTAAACTATACAAGTACAATACAATACATGAAGGCTACATTGCTTCCAGGGTAAAAGAATCAAGTAGATCATCTGAACAATACAAATTGTTGTCATAGGAGGAGTGTCATCACCAAGTAGCATGGGTTACCCTGGCAGATCTTCCTAAACCTCGACCCCCATCTTGGGTTACCCTAGTAGCCTCTCATGATCCTCGGACCCACATGCAAACAGATGCAGAATCATATATCTTTCAAAGGGACAAAATAATGATCTTGCCATTCCAGGCCTTCTCATCTCATCCCAAGTCTAAACAAGTCCTTGAGCCCATGAGCGAGGCACAATTAACAAGTTATGTGTTTAAAGCTACCCTTTCCCCTAATACATTTATTTAATTTCCATTGAATTAACTAACTCTCACATGAGTTACCTTGGCACCACTTTGTGCACCAGTCCTCATTGAGAGCCACTCCCCTACTGACAACACAAGGATCTAATCCATAAACCAAGGGTAAAAAAAGTGCACAAAAACGGATATTAAATCCCAACCATAATGCAAGAGGCAACACATCCCGTAGGTAGAAACTGAGTGTTTAAACTGTATCACAACCAGGTGCACTACCCAAGGAAAACAAAGGGCTTAACAAAATATCAAAACAACCCCCAATTAATATTACAATATCTGGAAGGCTTACACAATCACAACTAACAAATTTCCCAACTTACGTGGACAAAAGACATCATAATTAAATAAGCAATTCAGATAGGAAATAAAACTATCATTAAGGTTTCCTTAATCTAATTTCCATTTCAAGAAAACAATAATACATTGCTCTAAATAATCTAGCTTAATACAATTTCGTTTATAGACAATAAAGAAATTAAATCTAATTGTTTAAATCAATTTCCTCTTTTTAAATCATTACAATTTTAAAAAAAAACACATCTAATTCGTGCATTTACATGCACCTATTTTAAAATTCATTTAAATATATATATTATTTAAATATTTCAAATCTAATTACAATTTCCAAAAACAATAATTAAATATATATATATATATATATATATACGCATATATATACATACATATATATATGTGAATATATATAAATTTATATTCACATATATATTTATGCATATAAAAATGTATATTATATAGTATAAATTAAAAACCATATTAAAAATCATATCACAAATTTGAAATTGCAATGGTGGACAAAATCATAGAAGCTAACGATTATACAAGGTTGTGTAAACACCAGCCGAACCCCATGGAGGGGGCGCGGCTTCTGAAGGCAGTGCTAGGCGCTGCCTTCACAGACTGCCTCCCCTATGGGGGCGGTTGTGGGGGAAGCGCCAAGCTTCCCTCAAAATATAAACTTATAAAAAAAAAATTCATTAAAACATACGATTTGAAATCGCCATACTGACTCTTCAATCTAGTTTTTTCAATATAAAATTTTACAAAGACATTCATAAAAATTAAAATATACATATGTATATATATATATATATATATATATATATATATATATATATTAATATATATCAAACGATTGCTCCAGATGAGCAATTTTTTTTACAAAATTTTCTACATGAGGATATTCACAAATTTATGAAAGGATTTTAATTTCCTAAGCCAAATAAATAAATTGGAAGAAAAACAACAATCTTCTACAGAAAGATCTTTTCCAATACAATCAGAGGTTTTCTACAAATTTGATAGGAAGATTTAAATCCATTCCCACAGAGGTTTTCAAAATTTCTATTGTTTTCCTTCTAGGAATTCTATTGTTTTAAATCAATTTCCTTTAGAGGCTCTAAAGCTTTCACAACAATTTCCCAATTTCGAAACATATCAAAGCTTTAAAACAAATAAAATCTTCTTCATTGTACAGACAATATTTTCCAAGACAATAACTAATTCTAATAGGCTTTTCCAATTTGTATTTAAATAAAACAATAAAGAACCTGTTCCAGAAGCTTGAAGAATCGAAGTTTGAAGTAGAGCCTCGCCTTCAAATTCCAAAATTATCAAAGCCTTTTCCAATAAAATCTTCTTTTCCAAAAAGTTGAAAATAAAACCAAAGCCAATTTCCCCAGAGCTTCCTCCAATTTTCAACAACCCTCAATTTACAATTTTCATTCCCGTAAAATAACCTTTTTCCCTCTTTCAGTTAATGCGATTATTCTCTCTTTGTGAATTATTTCCCAACACCAGTTTGCCATTTCAAATGCATGTCACAATCCCAAAATATCTTCCCACATTAATCACAAGATATTTCCTCTAAGATATTTTGTAAGATATTTGTATAACTAATAATTTAAAATCAAATATTAATTTAATTAACCACTCATTTAAATTCACAACTTTATTTAATTAATTTAAATAATTAATTAAACAAAGCTTTTATAATCTAACAATTTAAATATCAAATTTAATCTAATTAATTTTAATCACTATGTAAAATAAATTTAATCTAAATAATTAAATTACTTTACACAATAGATTAAATCAATTAACTAAATCAAATTTAAAGCTTCTAACAACATTAATCACGATTAAATAAATAATCAATTTAAAACATTCCAAACATCAATTAACATTAATTTCCCACAAAGCATACCTTGCAAAATAATTAAACGACAAGGCAAACGGGAACAACATGACAACTAAGCATGACCAAAACAAGGACTGATGACACACTGTGACTAGGGTTGTTGTTTAACAAGGAAACCATGTTACTACCTCCCAATCAACTATTTTGTTGGGCAATGGACATGCTCAAACCTATGAATCCAAGTGGAGTCGATGTCATGTACTTGCAATCCTGCAATCAAAACATATGCCATACATGTATATAGATCATGAACAATCATACCATGAAGAGAAAATCGTGGAATCGCAGGGTGCTCGCAAGCAAGTGATGCAATCTCGTTCCCTTCACCAATACAGTGTCACATCAAAATTGACGAAACTAAAACATCAAATAACTACAGATGAACATACATCAATATCAACTCACATAATCAACTATGCTAACCAGAGAGCATGTCATTAACAATAATCATCAATATAGTGTACCATCACATCACAATATAAAAACCATCATCACTATAACATCAGAGATCAAATAACATCATAGTATCATAATCTATCAAAATAAATGCACTATCTAAAAACATAAGCAAATCGGAGGGGTGCTACATAATGGACTATGCAAATGGTGGCAACATGTACTAGGGTTCTTAGACCTTCTAGTTCTCAAGACCAAAGAGCACACATAAAATTCCATGGGCACTAGCTATAGAGAACATAAAATAAAATGATAGAGATACCAGTTGGATAAAGATTTTATGTGGGGTATTTGTAGTTTTTATGAAGTATGCACGTAAGATTAATAGTGATAAAAGAACAAAGTAGTTATGAGGTCTAAGTGGCAACTAATGAAAAAGTAAGTGCTCAAGAGAATCACTATGCAAAAAGGTTACAGTGACAGAGATTACAATGGTAATCACATATTTAAGTTTCCAAGTTTTGAGGGTAGAGCTTTTGTTGTCAAGAAGGAGAAAACCATGCACATGAGGTCTATGATGGATAACAGGCCTGAAACAACATTAAGGAGGACACCTTCAAACCTTGTTCAAATATTTGTAACATTTGCATCTAGTATCCCTACTTTAGGAAGCTTATGCATACATTAAATTCATGAAGAAGCAGTGAATAGAAAAACACTATAATAATGCTATCTTTGATAGGTACAAGTCTATGTTTTAGAAGGCAGCGTTAATATGTTGTCACAATATTGTGAGATTAGTAGGGTTACAATGACAAAGAGAAGAAAATGGCAATACAAGTTGAAATCAGTTTTAGTTCCTTGTTGAAGCATGGTGAAATGAAAGCAAATAATGAAGTATAGTGACATGCTTTTTATTAGAAAACACAGTCACAATATTTTGGTAATATGAAATATATAACACATTATGGTCGTATTGGTATGAAGTCATCATAGGGATCATTGAGGAGTGCAGAATGATGAAGCAGTTACTTTAATGGATATAGTTGTGGATACTACTTCCAAAGCAATGAAATTTTGTTTACTCGCTTCTCATTGTCAACTGCCTTCAAGCCTCTCACTATGGTCTGTATTATACTTTGTTTTCCTTGATATTTGACTGTCCCAGCACATTGAACCTTTACATGGTTATTAACAATACCATCCTTTGAGTGTCATAACCCTCAAGCAAATACCTATTCTGAGCATAGCTTCTAATGGTATATTTGCCACTGCCCTTTTACCCTTAGAATGACATCTTAATCCCATATTCTTACTAGCTATGAATCAAGGAATACCTTAATACATTGTTAAGGGTTTAAATGCATAAGGGGACTCCAAGGATACCCATCTTCACTACCTTTAATCTCCTTGAAGGCTATTTTATCACTATTTTCATACATTAAACCCTTGAAATGATGATCATCATGCATCCTTTTTATAACATCATCATACTTGATATGATGAAAGCCTTGCATCATTAGTGTAAAGTAACGGTATCTTGTCCTCATTGCGGTGAAAGATCATTTAAAATCTGAATGGTTATTGTCACTTGGATATATCAAAGTTCACAATGACATTCATGTCTGTATTCTTAGACAAAATAACCTCATTAATGCACACACCCACTACAAAATCACTAACCCTCATAGTGACTTGATTCTCATTCCTTGTCAAAGAGACTAGATCCTCATTTTGATGTTCGGTTAGATTGATCTCCATTTTTTATGATTACTACCTCCTTAATGAACCTAACATAATAGCTTTAAGGTAATGCAACAAGCCAATATCCCTAAAACAAAGTCATTGTCTCTTTGTTGCACTCTTGAAACCCTAGATCCCAAAGCATAATGATTTGAAATACTATCCAAAGGCTAGATTGCAAGGGTTTTGAATTTGAAAACTTCTATTGCATAATGTTTCCTCCATAATACATAAAACAAAGCTCTACAAAGCAACATTTCAAACTGAAAATGCATATCAAACTCAAAAGAAAACCCTAACCTATGGGAATAAGAGAAAGAGCCTTCAAATGGATGAAGAAGACATTGATATGCAAGAACATGAAGAAAGAACACTCCCTTGTTTGCCTTTTGCAACTCATAAATGAAAAAAACCTACCCCGGGAAGATGGAAAAACACAAAAAAAGAGGCAAAGGAAACAACCAACCATACAAATGAAGATTGAAAATGCTCAAAAACATTGCCATGAAGCTGCCCCATGATCTTAGCTAAACGAAACTTAGATAACTGCCTAGAAACACTGCAACCTTCCTCTTCAAAGCAACAAACAACAAAGAAGGAATCCATTTTGGAATGGTAAAAACAAGTAAGGTTTTTCCTCTCAAAACTGAAACTTTCCTCATGAGCCCGTGTTGTTTCAGTCCTTTTTCCAAAAAAAACAAAGAGAGAACTCCTTGCATACATGGAAACCCATGCAAGTTTCCCTCCACTCTTGCAAAAATAAAAAAAATTAACTTTATCACTTGCTCAACTTCATGTGGATTTGATGAAAAAGGCCATTAAAGGATAAAAATGCCTTTTTACAATGTTTTACCATAAAATTTCATTTATTTGCCAAATATTTTTTTATATAATACAAAAAATTAAGATATAAATATAATACAAAATATAATTAATATATTATATATATTTAATATAATAGTAATACAAATTAATTTATATATAATATAATTATATTTATTATTATATTTAATAGTATATATAGGTTATATTATTATATTTAATAGTATATATAGGTTTTATTATTATTATATATTGTATTCTATAATAAAAATTATTAAATATAAATATAAAATTAGTATAATTAATAATTAATGTATTCTTATATAGAACAAATTATATTAATATATACAAATCTGATAGTTTAATAGAGCTTTGGAAAGGTTAGCAAAAAGAAAGAGAGATAGAGGGGGGGACAATTCTATATATATATAGAGGAATATATACTAACACTTGCACCTAAAGGAGGTTCAAGGATTGTGTCGATAGAAAACTATATGTATGTTAATATGTTAGAGAGTATGTGTTGAAGTTAGGGCTCCCTAACATGCTTCCTCTTTGACCCCATCATGGTGGACTATGGGAATAACACTATTGATTCTTGATTCCTTAAATGATCTATTCAAATGGATTGAAATAATTGATAATATATATGTATTGTTTGTACCATAACTCTTATTGAATCATTAGTAGAATTATATGTTATCTGACATGATTGCAGGACCGAACTATTTGTGTGACTAATTATCTAGTCATTTTTATTTGTGTGAATACATAAATGACTAATTATTTACTCGATGATCAAATTAGTCATTTATAGTTGTGTTGCAAAAATGACTAGAATTTAGTCATTTTTAGTTGTCGTGACTAAAAGTTTTAGTCACATAGTCATTTATTTTCCAAATTCTACTAGTGTTGGTAAGCTATACATAATATCTTAACATGCTCTATAGGATCACCATTTCCCTTATATTTTTTCAAATTTAGGCATACCATAATGATAGACCTATTAAAAGTAAAATGGCATATGTTTTCAAATGTGTATGGTTTATTTTAAAGTCATGTTTGTATTCCTATCATCATGTTTCTTACTTCTTGTAACTCTTGTGCCAAGGAAGTCGTAGGGTTAGGTTTTATGTAAGTTATGTTATAAAGGGGTGGTGAGCTATATGAAGATTTGTGTGGGTTGATTTAGTGTTGATTCAAAAGAGGTTGTTGTTGGTGTGATGCAGTAGGTTGGATGCATGTAGACTATAATGTGTAGATTTTGGTATGTGGATGTGGGTTGGATGTATTGTTGTGATGTGGGATTTGAGGTTTGTTTATTATATGTATTTTTTGGTGGGAATTTGTTTGAGATGTGAGGGAAAGGGATAGAAGTTTGAGGTTGTATTTTTTTTGTTCAAGTATGCTAAGAATTTTGAGATTGTTGTGGTGCGGCAGCATGGGTGATAGGTTAGATTTTGTTCATTGGCATTTTAACTCTTAGGTGTGATGATGATTTGGCTATAATTGTTTGTGAAGTGGGGATGTAGTTGGAAGAAAGTTAGGGATTTGATGTGATATAAGGACCACCTCTTACATTTTGTGTGAGATTGGGATTGTCAGATGGTTGGAATGGATGGATTCCCATATGTTATTTTTTTGGTAGTGGACTTTGGAGGTGCTTGTCTTTTGAGTTAGGATGTGTCAAAATCAAGAGGTAGTTTGGCACTACTTTGAGCTAGTAATGAGAAAAAATGGTCTATATTTTCTCTGGTGAGACAGTCTACTAAACTCATTATTTTTGGATCTTGAGACAACTCTTGGATTCTAGATGAAAATTATGGTTGGTCCACAATATTTTCCTCTACATCATGTATCTCATGTAAATGGGGTTTTTGTGTGGTTTATGTTTGATTTGTGTAGGGGATTGATGTGTGATTTCCCCTTATGTTTTTAGACTAAATATTTCATTAGGCATGTTTCAGTTGTGTGGTTTTAAACCATTTATTTCTTGTCTTCTAACCTTTTAATTGGCATACAATGGTGAGACCTAGGAAGGTGGGTTTATGTGGCTTGTGTTTGATGGTGATAATGTGAGGTTGAGTTTAGATTTATGGGGTGATAATGCAAATTTTTTGATAATCTAGGCTTTGGATGTTTTGCATCTAGAGAAGGGATGTGAGTTTATTTAGGATTTGGAAATGATGATGGGGAAATGTATTTTTTATGTTTTAGTTTTGATGATCGAGATTTGATGATTTGGATGTAGAATTGGGATGTTTTGCATCTAGAGAAGGGATGATTTGTAGTTCCTATTATTGGTGCATCACCATCATTTCATTCTTAAACATTTATTTTACTCTTTTCATCTTAATTACACACTTAGCATTAGAACCGGTCCTTGAAAGTGAATCAAGCCTAGTTTGAAAGGGAACCAACCCTCTCTAGAGAGTTATCTCTATCTTTCAAGTCCCACACTAAATGATAACTCAATATTGGAGTTGAGATGAGTTTTCAAACTTATAGGGCATAGTCTTAGAGTGATAATAATACAATTATTAAAAAAATATGTTGATGGTTTTTCTAATTATTATATTAGTGAAAATTATTTCTATGAGAATTTTGTGTTTGGTAAAGATAATAGATATTTATTTCCTATTGGAAGCTATACAAAAAAGATAATATTAGAAGTTATTCATTCAAATGTATTTGGTCAACTAGATGTGGATTCTATGGGAATATCTTTGTATTATGTTTCATTATGCCTCTAGATAAGTCTATATTTATTTTATGTATGCTAAATCTAATTTTTTACTAATTATAAGGAAATTAAGGCCTTACTTAAAAAATAAGTAGATAATAAAATAAAGGTGTTGAGATCTAACAATAATGTTGAATATTGCTCCAAGGAATTTGAGGAATTTTATAAGCATGAATGTATTATTCAATATAATACTATACCATACACACCCCAAAAAAATGTGGTTGTAGAAAGAATGAAAAAAAAACCTTAATGGAAAGGGAAAGAATTATGTTGAGTGGTACAGTTGTGGGGTGTAAATGTGAGATTCAAAGACAGAGTCCTTGAAGTGAGATTATATTGAAGTGAGATTCAAAGACAATGTCCTTGGATGGAATTGGAAGGATCTTAACATATTGAGTTTGTCTCTCAATGAAATTGTGAAACTTCAATTAATTCCTAAGGATAGAGTCATTACTATTTGGGATGTCAAAGATAGCTTAGTGTGGACTGGTTCAAATACAAGGCAGCATAATGCAAAAGATGGAACTACAAAGTACTAGGGAAAGATGAAGAAAATACTTCATTACCATGGCACCTTTGTTAGAACAATCATTGCCTCCCAAAAGTGAGAGATTTTACATAGGAAACACTTCAAAGTAGGATTCTAGCAGTTGATAAGTTTGTTAAAATGGGGCATCAAGGCCCCTCAAGATGTTTTTTTTGCAAAGGCGAGGAAGAGAATGTAAACCATCTATTGGTAGAATATCCCTTCACACAAGCCTATTGGAGATGGTTGTGTACCAAGATCAGTTGGGTTAGTGCCCTTCCCAATGACATACTTAACTTATTTAAATCTTGGCTACTTTTAAGAAAGAATTCTCTTTATTCATGTTCATGGCTGATTAGTCCTTCAATCCTGGTTTGGAAAGTTTGGAAGGAATGAAATAGAAGACTATTCCAAGAAAGGAAGTGTATTTACCTTCATTCATCAATAAACTAGAAGTTGTTATAATACAGTTGGTGAATAGTAGGGTGGCAAGATCAAATCCTCAAATGTTTTCTTTCACATAATGGGATTCTGAAGTAAGATAAGTGTGGTTTGGACTTCAGATAACTGCATTCGAGGGTCTAGAGGTGAAGAAGACTAAGAACTCAAGGGCCAATGAAACATGGAAACCCCCCCAGCAAAACTATATAAGCTAAATTTTGATGGAGCTTCTAGAGGGAATCTTGGAATCTTTGGAGTTGGATGCATTGTTAGGAATCAAGAGGGCAAAAAAATGGGTAAGGTATTGAAACCCTCTCAAAAGGTACAAATAATGTGGCAGAATTTCAAGAACTGATTCTCGGTCTACATTTATGCAAAGATTTAAACATCAAAGATATTGAAATTGAAGAGGATTCTTCTTTGGTTATAAATGCACTTAGAACATGGAAGATTGTGAATTGGAAACTCTAAGAATTTCTAGAGAAAGTGATTGAGAGCATCAGGAGTTTCAACAACTTCATGTTTCAATATATTTTCAAAGAGGCTAATGGTGTTGAAGATAATCTTGCTAATATTGGGGTGGATGGCATCAACCAAAAAAGTTTGAATATATAACAAATGCTTCCTACCCAAAATATGTGTATATCTATGGTCAAATAAAACACATGTATAAAGAATCAAGTAAAGGGAAGATCAATAAAGGAAGATGAGTACGATGATTCACTCAGCATTTAATGTTGCAAATAGGCATAAATGCAATTCATGTAAGACCAATACATATGGCCATTTGGTTGTGCTTTCAAAACAAATGTTGGTGTAGAAGGTGCTTTGTTAGTGTGCCCAAAAAGGAAAATGAATTTTCTTGGCACGATAATAGAGCTTCGACTAAGGCCAGTTTTCTTGATTGAGGGGGGATTAGAGAAAAAGAATAATGATGTAATAATGAAGAAAAAAATGAAATTATCCTATTACATAATTTTTATATGAGGCATTGGTATATGAAATACATTCACAACAAAAGATATATTCCAAAGGATCCTTCATATATATAAAAATTCCAGTAGTGATCTTGACAAGATGAAATATATTTTAATTACATTTATAGGCAAGGTTTTATATAACATAGAATGAATTTTCACTTGATATTTCTCATACCCTGCAACAAATATAAATTCATTCTATTGAATTGTGAATCATTAGATGCACTATCAAACTATTATTAACAATTATGTATCTTTATTGTGGATAAAATTTCATTATTCAATGGTAGATTGTTGCATTACATAAAATTTTAGGAGATATAATGTAGAAACCTACAAAATACTTTAAAAATATTAACACCATTTTATATGTGACCTATATCAACCTTAACCAGTTCATGATTATCTCACATTTGACAATCCCTTGACAATGATGAAATAATGCTTTACAACTTAAAAAAAAAATGAAATGGAATGAATTAAAAACAACCATGTGATAAAATGACAAGTGGGAGCGGAGCGAGCGAAGCCCAATGGGCAGATTTTTGCGGGAGCGGGTGATGTGCAAAGGATGCCCAATGGGAAAAATCTCTGATGAATGATGCGATGGGTTGTCTGGACAGGGCTACAAAGGTGGGGGTTGTGCAGGGACTGATCTGTCCTCCCCCAGATGGGGTTCTTCCTGGTGTGAGTAAAGACGGGAATCCCCTATTTTTATTGCAAGCTAATGTTGATGAGTGAAATGGTGTTAGTGGAGGCCCTTCTCCCTCTCCTCCTGTTACTTCTGGTGGCCATCAAAAATCTTTCTCTGATGTTTTAAATGCTCATTCCCAGGTTCCTCCTACTCCAACTAGGGTTTGGCCTCTACCCTGCACCTGTGCATCACCTATTGTGGTTTGTGGGCCTGAGATTGCTGAGAATGAGGATTTCTATTTGTGTCAGGGTGTGGTCTACAAGTTTAGTGGCCTGTGGCCCTCCCTTCCTGATCTCTATGAGTGGGTTTCTATTTCCTGGAAGCCTATTATTTCTGGATAGATTGGCCTATATCCCAGTGCTAGAGGTTTTTTCTTTGCAACCTTTTCTTCCTCTAAGGATCATGATGGAGTGTTGCACAGGGTGTGGATGTGGGGTGTTCATTCATTTTTCATTCGGCCTTCGTCTCACTCTTTCAATCCTCTTACAAAGCCTCTGAATATCAGACTAGTTTGGGTTCAACTACCGAATCTCCCTCTCCAGTATTGGGAGGATTCTTGTTTTGAAGCTATTGGCAACGCCATTGGTAGCTTCTTGAAGGTGGATTCTACGTCTCGAGATCTTGGGCATACTACGGTGGCTCGTATTTTAATTGACTTGGACATCTCCAAACCTCTCCATGGTGATGTGGTCTTGATGGTGGAGGACAGACCTTGGAAGCAGCTTCTGGACTATGAGGGGCTCCCTTTTCGATCCAAGAGGTTTTTCTTTGTTGGTCACCTGGCCTCTAGTTTCCCTCTTTCTCATCACAAGGGTGTTGCTACTTAGTGGAAGAATGCTCTCTCGGACCATCTCATAGTTGACTCCCCCTCTTCGGATAGTTCCTCTGAGGAGGGTGACCCTCCCTTGACTGCTTCCCCCTTGGTGTTGGAGCGTCTCTAGGATCCTCTTCCAACTATCCCTTCTGTGAAACCTTTGTTGCATTGGTCTATTGTCGATGTTCAGTCAGAACCTTCCCATCCCTTGTTGAATGACTATGTTGGTCCTTTGTTCATTCCTGTCTCCTCTTCTTCGTTTTTGGCTCCCTTGCTGTGTGGTGGTTCCTTGCTCAGGGTGGCTGATGTGGATCCACTCCCCTCGCCTCGCTCGATGGATTTTGATTTCAATCCTTCTTGGTTGGTTGTAGTTAGGAAGAAGAAGGGACTCCCCAAATCTGTTGCTTCTTCACAGCCTCAGGTTCAGGGAGTCAGATTAGCCTCCTATGGTTCTAGGGTTGTCTAATCCTTTTTTGTTGTTCTACAACTGTCGGTCAGTTGTTTCTATTTTTTTTCCTCTAGTTCATGTTATGGTTTGAACTAGCTTCTTTTGGCCCCTTGGGCTCTCTGTGTAAAGGGTACGACACCCTATAAATGCTACTTATTTTATCAAAAACAAACATGTCATAAAAGATGAAATTTTTATATTTATACTTAATATAAATGCATATGTTTTCATTCAAATGAAGGCACAACATATTGCAATCAAAATTTACTCTATACTTTGTCATTAAACTCAATATTCCCATTTCTTTTATATAGAAGGAAAGATGTGGATGCACACGAAAAAATGATATTATCAATCATACCTCAAGAAATTAGTATAATTAATGCAATTGATGATGATTATGATTCTAGAAATACATTACAATTGTATCAACATTCAACAAGTGTTCTATCTTATATCCATTCTAATTATATGCTAATGATTATGAGATACATGATGGTCTAGTTAATGGATTAGATGAAAATTTTAAAGCATACATGAAAATTAATAATATTGACATAATATGGATCAAATCAATGACCTTAACATTAGTCGTAGACAAGCCATAAAGCTATCACATTTTCATAGCAATTATATTTACAAGGGATGGTTTCCTAGTCTACAAGTTGTAAGGTCATACAAATCTATCAATAAAAAAATTAACTATTAGAAAATATTTTTTATTTTGCTAGCATGTGCATCAAAAATGCATATATCACAAGGACTTATAATGTGATGGCCTACACTCAGTCCTTTGGGAATAAAACAAAATGGATTATCATATATAGCACTTTCATGCACAAGAACTATCAAGATACTATTTCCATTAAACAATCTTAATAAGAAATCACTTCAAATTTAAAAAAAAGTACTGACTAAAATGTCACGCCTCCAATAAACTACAAAATATACATTGGAGAATCATTCGATCCACTATAATTCCACCCCATCTATAAAAATAGCTAAATATAACCATCATAGCTTCAAAACACATATAAAAGATGTGATTCATTCAAATTGCACTATTTTTTAGTCTTTATAAGGATCGATAAGACATAAGAAGCAAGTATACACATGAGTTTTGACTTCCTAAATGATGTTCTATTTGATGGGGTATCCTATTGGATCACATTTCATCCTCACGCCTTTTTCACACCAACAAAATCTTTGAAACTTGATTCCCCAAAGAGAAGCTCAAGCAGAAGTGGAATGTCCTCCACCCAATCAATTAAAGTAGGAGGTGTAATACTCATACGAAGAAGAGTAAAGAATAAGAATCATAAAAATAAAATAAGTTTCATATGGCTTGGAAAGGCTCATACATTGTCAAGGAAGGTCATTAATGACACTTCTTTTACACTATCAAAGCGTGCTACTCCAAATATGCTCACCACTATTGTGCATAAGTTGGAAGTGGGGTGAAACATGAGTTGCTCATGTGTGGCTTTCATGTAGACAAATTACTCTTGCCCATGTCACAAAATCCAATGGAATAAGGGAGTGTTTGAAGGACCGCCCTCTTCCTAAGGAATGAGTGTCCTAAATGTGGCAACAATATTCATATGCACAAGAGTTGGCACATTTATTTGATCTCTCTACACAAGGAGATTTTGGTGATAACAGGTGGTGTTGGTTTGTGGCAATGTGGGGATATGTTCTAGCAAACCTTCGAAGAGGTGTTGTGATGATAATCATTATATGATTGTGCATTTTTTTTGCATAGATTGTGCTAAGATCTTGTTGATAATTAATGAGGAAAATATTCAATCAACATTTTTATATTTCAAAACATTCTTTTAAAAGGGATAACTTTAGGTATTGTCATCTAATTTCCATTTGGGTCTAATTTCTTGTCTCCTTTGCTTATAATTTTTATTACTTGATGTCTAGTGTTAGACTAATGGTCAATCTATATTTGGATCAATCATTTATCTTTTGAAAAATCATCTTAGATCACCCATCTCATGTTTATCATTCCTCCTTGGTTCCCTAATCCGTGTATCTTATAAACCTAGAGATAAATTGACATGCTAGTCAACTTGCAATCCATAGAATAAAAACATTGTGAAGAGTAATCACAATGTCCACATCATATCATTTTCATGCAATAAATAGCTTCATGCCAAAATGAGGCATATACAAAAAATATATTCGTTTCAATCCATCATAAATGTGTTATACATTCATATGTATCCATTATGCATACATCATAAAGTTCTAAAAAGAGAAAAATAACATATTCTTTTGCATCCATAACCAACGTAATCTAAATTCTAATCCATATGTGTGTATAAAAATAAAGTAATGCATACAAAAGAAATCATGACAAGATATGAAGCAATATTAGCTTCAATAATCTAAATAAATTCGTACATGTGTGAATGTTGATTCTGAGTATAAATGCTCCACTGAGGAGATAACAATAGCAAATAAAAGTATCTTTAAATTCCTCATGCAAGGGGGCAAGATAAATTTATGAGAACAAAATCAAAGGATTTGCAAGAATGTTTGAGTAGTTACAAGCCCTTAGTTATTGAGGACCCCTACTCTCCCATCTAATATTCTTTGCAACCTCTGATTATGTGGAGTCTTCTCCCTCAACATAGATGGCTAAGTATGGGTAGGTTTCTTGACTTGTGAATGGGATGGTGTGTGATGCCAATAAATACCTCCCACTCCCATTAGCTCTCTTATAGTCCCCACCTTTATCCAAAGATATTGCCACTATCATGGTGAATGTGAGCAAATACAACTATGTGATAACCAAAAAATAAAGGTATGTTTGCATCCATCAAGAGCTCGTCTCTCATCCTCATGGGAATGTCAACAATGTCCATAAGTGAGTTCCTAATTAGGCCCCTCCATCCATTTGTAATGCCTCCATCACAAAGGGAAAAGAAAAGAGAATGTGATAAATCCATGTCCAAGTTGTAATTGATAAACATTTCAAGTATCATAAACAACTTGAAAAATCAAATATTAAAGAGTAGTGAAAGAAACTAAGCAAAAACAAACTACTCGTGAGGATTTCTTAGCTACCAAGGGGGATCACCTACTCTCATATGATACACTATCAATTGTACAAAGGAGATAAATTTTCTTGGTGTCGCCTATGTTGGTACTTCTCCCTCTCCCTAGTCTACCTCGTCCTCTACATATTTTACTTATTATCCTCATTATCACCTTCCTTGGCCACAAATCATACTTATCATCCTCATTATCCTCCTTCTCCACCCTCCATAATGGATAACTAATGGTCTTGGTAGCATGGTTGTCACCTCTACCTTGGTACATATGCCCCTACCTATCCTCCTCACTATACAACTCTCGCAATTGAAACTCCTAAAGTAAGGGGATGCCACCAAGCAGTCTTATGCTAAATTTTGTAGACTCGTAAATTGATCTATAATATGTAATGGCTAGAGGCAAGTTTGTAGGTGGAACTTATCTACACTATTGTAGAACTCCATAAATAGGATGGATCTCTACTCCCTTCCTCCTATTTTTTAGGAGGATCTCTCATCTATAACAGGTTTGTACAACATCATCTATGTGCCACCATTTAGTCATCTCCACATTGGGGTGCATAATAATATCTCCATCTATCAAGTTGGAAACCATCTATGTAGTGACATCAAAATGGTCCACACTCCTCCATTACATCACTCTAGGAAGTGAGCGATCAAAGAAAAGAATGTGCCTTTGATAAAGCCTAATTTGCTCAAATATCTAGCTCATAATCAATGAGGGGTGACTAAAAGATTGAACTCCAAGCCTTGCAATCATGTAAAATTTATGATATATATGTGTTATGATATCTACCCCTCAATCCAAAACTCTCTCCTACTCCACCAAGTATATAATCAAATCCCAATCCATGCTAGAACATGCAACTTCTTATCTCTAGATAGTTTGGAGACAATCAAGTCAATAATAGACTTCTATAAGAGAGAAATATCTAGATCTAGGACTAGGTCAGTTCAATTCTTCTCCTCCCTATGAGATTATCATCCCCCATGTGAGTAGACCATGAGACCATCTTTGCCTCCAAGGTCTAATAATCTAGGATGAGGAAGTTTCCCTAAATAGGAATGCCCATGACCCAATGCATGTCATGTAGGGTGATTGTCCAATCATCCAAAACTCTAAGGGGCCAAAAAGTGTTTCGGTTTGTATCACAACATGTCAAAATATCACAGCAAATCTAGCTCAAAGGTCGCATAATAGAACTCATGGTACCTTGTCCAATCCAACTTGTCAAAGGATATTCTAATTTATGTCCAAAAACTCACCCAAAAGGTGAACAAGTGAAGAATTATCCTTGGTGTTTCTCAACTAAATGTAGGAATCCTATCAATTTTTAACCAAATCCTCTTAGAAAACTCCAAAAAAATATAAAAACTATAAAAAATCTACAAAAAGGTAGAAGTTAAAAAATTGAACCCAAAAGTTGGAAAATCAAACTCTTTGTTCATAAGTGTCCCTTGTGATACGTGGGGAACGACCCAATCATTTTCAAAACCACCCACATATATGATCACCAAGGCAATACTATTACTATCAAAATTGATAAACATATGCTAAAATTGTGATTTTGTTTGTTTTCCATAAAAAATAAAATTGATAAAAGAGCCCAATAAATCAACATGAAAGTTCAAAAAGGGACCAACTATGTGTTCATGACCTAGATATCCATCTTTTGACTCTAACAACCCTAAATTTAACAACTAAACATTTGCAAATATGGCAAAAACAAGAACGATGTCTTAAATAGTTTTTTTCAAAATATGCACTTATGACCTACCTAGGCTATGTCACTACTATAATCTCAATCCTCGATTCAAGATCTCTTAGTCAATAGTAAGTTTTCTCAATTTTGATATGTATGATCTATTGCTCAAAAATCTCAAATTTTATATAAACAAATGACCTTCCAAAACCTTAAATTTCAACTTATACATAGATATAACTCCTTGTATTACATGAGTTTATTTCATGTAGGTGACTCCAATGAGGTAGCACAAGTATATTCATGTATCCCTGACAATACATCCTCTTGTCCATGTTCTCCATAAATTTGAGTTGATTTCATGATTGAGATGCACTTGAATCATGTTTTTCCATGTTTATTATTTAGGTTATGAGCAAGTGACATGAGCTCATGTTAAAGGTAGTATTTCTCATACCCCACACCAATAGTAACCTTATTTGTATTTGTATTTTGTATTTCATTTCTTATATAACTTTATACTACACATGATCTTTTCTTCCACTTTTGTAGGTTTAGATGTGAAACATCAACTAAAGTGAGTTTAGGTAAGTGTCACATGCCTATTTTGGGAAGTGGCATCAACTCATTCATGGAGATTTCCTTACTTGAAGGTACAAATATGTAAGTATCGAAAATGAACAACCATACATGGAAAGTTCTTACGATGACATGGTTGCCTAACATACAACCCATGTGGCATGAATAAAAGCATTCTCTTAGTTAATCCAAACTCGATGGAAGTAGTAAGTCAACCCATATGACTCCCTTGCCTTTTATCTTGTGTTTATTAGTTATTTGTCAAACATTCATGATTAGACACCTTTGAAAATTTTGCTTTTTGTTTGATTATTGACAAAATCATTCTCTTTAAAATGGATCATCTCATGTCAATTATGCAACTACCTTGGCAATTGTATTATTGGAAAAATCATTATCATATCTTCTATTTTTTGTTGCATGATTCTTTTGCATGCACCACTTTTGCACAATGTTTGGCTCTAAAAATCCAATTCAATTTATCTTAGGTTGTGCTTAGACTAGGAAAACTCTCAATTGCATTGGCTAAATATGGATCGTGCACATTAATTATAGTTTAGCAAAAAAAAATAGAAGGGTCTTTTGGTATTTATTTAGAAAAGACACTCATTTTTTCCTTTCACCAATAATGACCAGCACCAAGTACAATGCCTATTTTTTTAAGTCATACAAAAATTCTAAACTTTAGCAAGCTTTCTATAATATTTAGCATTGTCCAACATAGTTAGAAAGCCTCTTGACTCTTTTAATCAACCATATGTTTCAATATCACAACCCAAAATAGTTTCCAATCTCTTTAGTCTCCAATTTCAACTTCCTTTGGCTTTTTGCATTTGGTATTTTTCACCTTGCTTCCATAAAAAAAGAGTCCACAGTAAAGAGGAGGAAAAGGATACCAAGATGGGTTCCTAAGGAGAATCTTGTCAACAATCACAATCAACTTCACATCTAGAATTATCCCATCTCTTAGGTATCAGGTTTCAAAGTTTATTGTATTGCAATTTCATTGTTCAAACAACATCATTCTATCTCAGGGATTCACAAAACTGGGCAATGCAATCAACAAACAAGCATGAAATAGGCAACACAAACATTTATTTTGTAATATTATTGAAAAACAATAAATTGTAATATTTGTTCTTATCTTGTTAAAAAACATTTCAAACAAAAATGAATTACATAAAATATTGAAGTTGATTTATTATTAGTTTACTTTCAAAATCATTGCTCACATTGTGCTTTAAACAAAAGAAAAAAGGAGAATAGTTGTCAATTTTAGTGTTAAAAGCATTTTCATAATTAGTGTAATTCATTCAAGTTGCATGCAATCATTCAAGAATATAGAAAAGAAACGAAAAGATTAGTTATCATTTATTTACATATCAAAACCACAAAAACATAAATTAAATGTGGTTTCTTTGCATTCAACAAGCAAGCAACTCATTACTGCCAAATTGCAAACAATCAAAAGCATTCAAATCAACACTTCAAGGAAATCTGACATTTTCTCATCGCATTTAGCATATCACACTCATGTGTATTTAGATTAGAGAGGGTCGAATGGAGGTCACCTTGAGAGGCATAAGGGAACTAACCTAATTTTGAAATCACTAAAGAAGAAGCCCAAGCCATAGAACAAGCCTAACAATAGATTTATCAACAATTGCCCATTGAGTTAGCACATCTAAAAGCTACATTTGAGATAGGGACTCTATTTTTATACCTTCCTCCAAACACTCGCTAAGAACTTAATGTCATACGAATAGAAATCATCACACATACTACCCCAACCATCTATACCATTATCACTACTTTGTGACCAAACATTATTGTCATCTACAGAGCACTCCTTTCTCATGAAGAGGGTCGCTTACCTAATCCCACACCATTAAACATGTTATTGCATCACAAACAACAATAGTCAATTTTATCTAATCAATGTGAACCATAGGTGTGCTTGCCACTAATGACACACAATATTGGTGAATTGGATTTGGTCAGAACATAGATGCAAGATTGCTCTTGCGCACCACAAGGTTGACTTGGAACAGTATTAATATTAAGATGGAGGAAGAACTATGGAATGGGTCCAAAGATAGGTGCGATAAATAACTAATGTATAGGAATACATGTGGATAGGATCAAGTGTACCAAAAAGAAAAGAGTACAAAAATACACATAAATGAAAATCAACAAATAAAAAACAATGAAGACTCCAACAATGAACCCAATTTTATTAAAGAATGTTGATACATTTGTTAATATGTAATTATATTAAAATATTATAAAATAAACCCAAAACTAAATGAAAATTGATATGGACATACAAATTTTACCATTACATATGTATAACCAAAATATTTAAATATGTATTCATCTGTATAAACATCAAAAAAAAAAATTGAAAAAGACTAACCCTAGAATTTTTTGACCAAAAAAATCGATTAAAGCTTAAAAACTGCAATTACTCAACTAAAATTCGCGGTTTACCACGTTTTTTTCTGTTGTAAATCGGAAGACAATTTGCTAAAAGTGGGTATAAATGAATTGACTTGATCAATTCGATTTCTGTCGCCCTTTTTAAGCAGCATTGTCAGAGATTTATCAAAAGAAATCACGATAAAATAGAGATCTTTAGTTTGCAACTCATTTTTACTTTGTAGGAGACTGGTAAAGATTTTAAACAATAGTAATGTCGCAAACTGTCATTGCTCCACATGCGATCGTTACGAGTTTTCCAGATACAGACACCTTTAGGCGGTAGCTTGAGATCGGTTATTTTTTACTATTTGTTTTATGCATGCTTCCAGTAATTCTTGGAGCCGTTAGGCCACTTTTTGCTTTATCTAGTCTACATGTACAACCTTCCCATTATGAATACCTTTTTGAGTTTGTGTATTTCTGAACTTTTGCTGCAGCCGTGGCCTACAGTCATAATGGCTGCTGGAATTTTTTTTTAAATGGTGGAGTTCGTGTATTTCAAATAATGGCCTACATTTCAGTTCCATTATAAATTTCACGTTCACTTGGCCTAAAATAAGACTTCCGGATGTCAATGACAGGCATCAATAATCTATGTCCAAAGAATTTGTTTGAGTGAATAAAATTGGGATTCAGTTAAGCCAATCTCATGAATCTCCAGTTGAAAATTTAAACCATAACCAACGAAAGCCAAAATGTGATTTCTAGAGTATTGACACATTTTATTTTAGTTTGGTATATTTCTTGATTTGATCATATAATTTATTTTCTTCATCAACATTTTAGATCTAATTCCATGATCAGAAAAAATTATTTTTTCATCAACATTTTATTTTGACTTAACCTTCTAAAAACAAAATTTAAACTCGCCTGACCTCATCTCATTTCATTTGGGTGAAAATTTCAGTAAGTAGCACTTGCAGTGGGAAGTATAAAGACCTCATCCAACTCCAAGATGCCTTGCCATTTCATTTACACCAACAAATCATAAAAGAATAAAGACCCTGATAGTGAACCAGGATCAGGGTCGTATGGCCATCTGCTAATACAATTTACTGTTACTAACACAAGCACAAAGAATATCATTCTGAGATCTGAATGTAAAATATCTTCAGGTCATACAACTTTAAATAAAAAATCAGACTTCACTTTCAAGAAGGCTTGTTTTATACGCATATGCAACTTGTTTCCGGGCACAGTTAGGCAATACAATTTACAGCTAATTTCAAGCTTGCACATTGAAGCAATATATCAGGGGCTATTCATTGGAATATTATAGAAACCCACATGATCTTCAGGGTCATGGACACTTCTTTCCTTGGAATAAGTCATTAAGCTGCATTGCTTCAGCTGCTCAAAGAAAATAGTTAGAATCTTCCAGTCGAAGTATTAGCAATGACAAGGCAAGACGAAACAAGAAGTCAATCACCTGAAAAAATGAGAAGGATTAAAAACCTGGCTAGGGCAGATTTTTAAACAACAGTAAAAGGCTTTCGAAGAAGTAACTAAGACTATGAATCTGTTTCTCTACAATTCTAAAGGTGTCTGGAATAATTCTAACAAGACAGTTGCAAACAGGAAATCATATGTCAGCCTTCTAGTTAGTGAAGTGTTGGGAAAAGTTCCGCAGATCAAGATCCCTCAAAGAATGGAGCACTGTTTGTGTTTCTTTCTACGCTTTTTCTGCTTGGGTGGCTGAAGAACCACTTTAATTGCAGCATCAAAAACAGACTTCACATTCTGCATCTCACAATCAACAATGACACTAAATATAAACAAATTGTAATACCCCAAGATACTGAATGCATGAAACTACCAACCCCAAATCAAAAAATAAGAAATTCAAGAATTGCTTACTAAATGAGCTCAAAAAACAAATGTAGTACTAGCGTAGACATAAAATTAGATGTCGAACTACATTAAATAGACATTAAATTTCCATTTTACTAAATTAAACTAATAGATTCCACATCTTTAGGGATACCTGCTGTGTTTTGGAGCTGCATTCAATATATGCTGCAGCTCCAATTTGCTTCTTCAACTCTTCACCCTGCAAATTAACAAAGAAAGATAACTTGGTATTGGCCAGAAATTTTACACCATGTACTGCAAATTAAATTTTAATACAAACGATTACAACAGTTAAAACCTTGAAACATACATAGCAATACACTAGTAGCTAAAGCCTACATGAAACCAGTAAATATTCTGATGCCCTATGCAGCTTGTCTACAACATTGTTAGGGCACTTTACAGTCATCACACTTACCTAAAGAAAAGGAAAATCTCTTATTGAGTTATTAGTCTCAAGTGACCTTTACACTTTGAGGCTCCATATGAAGTGTAAAATTCCTTCAAATCAGTGCAAGAAAAACCACTTACTTGAGCAGTAGTTATTGGAAATGCACCGGGGTGGTCAGAAAAGAATTGTTTATCATCACGCAAATCTGTGAAAACATAGAGAGGGTTTTCAGAGGGCAAAAAGTCACAATTACAAAAATAAAAACTAGAGACATGTAAACTGCTAGAATAAAGGGCTTAAAAATATACATAGACTAACTGCAAAAAAAATGATAGCTTATGGCCCACCTAGTTTGGTTCCAACAAGAATGATTGGCACAGTTGGTGCATAATGTCTCAGTTCTGGAATCCACTGCCATGAGGGAAAAAATTAGGATTTAGATAGAGAAGAAAGTCTGTAAAAGTTTGATTCCTAACCTGAGCGAAGCACACAAACTAAATCTGATATTCACCACTATCAATGTTAAGAAAATGAAGAAACCAAACTGAAACCTTGGGAATTACCTTCTTTGATATATTCTCATAACTAGCTCTGCTGATCAGAGAAAAGGCAAGAAGAAAGACATCCGCACCTCTGTAACTGAGGGGCCTCAACCTGTTGTAGTCTTCTTGACCTGCACTTAAATCCAGTTTCTAACTTTTTGAACATTCTAATAAGCAGAAAATTTACAGTACCAAGAGGAGAAGCCTTGGGTATAACACGAAAAATAATGGACTCCAAATTTGATGACAAGAGATTTGTTTCAGCTATCGTACCAAAAGTTGGATGTAAAGGTTTTGGCAAAATAGTTAATTATAGCAAAATTTGATCCAGAACTACACAGAAATGAATTTTAGCAACCTCTGTTCTCGAAAAGTTTTTGCTTTTAGTCCAACCAACTCTCTTATGTTCACTTACACTGCACTTGGTCTAAGGAAAGGTGAATAACATTTGTTCAGTATGGATGACAAAATCAAAGTGTACGTAAATACAAACCCTAATACTAATGGCAGACTGCAGTCCGGGGCATAAGACAGGGGAAGTTCGATTTATTAAATCTATATTTGCATAGACAGAGATCAAATAACCAATTATACAAACAGAATAAGATTAAAATGCAGAGAAAATGGATCGCAAAACATAAATTCCTGCAGACATGAAAGAAATATGGAAGGGCGTCTACCTGCAGTGTCCCATAATCCCAAGTTCACCGTATTACCATCAACAACCACATTTGCACTGAAATTGTCAAACACCGTTGGTACATAGTCCTGATTAAACCAAAACATCCACAGCTCAACTTTATTCACCGTCCCAAACAAAACAAAAGAAATAATTATGATTGCAGTAATAAAACCCAACAACAAGCCTGAATTTAGTAACAATGGAACAGATCAGAAGCTTTGCTCATTCTTTCAAGTTTATGAGAGCATATCAGTTTATGGCCGTATTGGATAATTTCAGACTGATGCTCTGATTCGTCTAAATATAAAACCTTAACCCTAAGCTGCTATTTATTTTTCAAAGAACATTAATCTCATTTGAAGACCCATTTACAGAAGATATCTGATTTGAACAGGGGGATTCCATTTTAAGAACTTACAGTTGGAAAAGTATTGCTTGTATAGGAAATGAGCATGCATGTTTTCCCCACAGCTCCATCACCCACGGTCACACACTTGATGAATCTGGAAGTGCTCATGTCATCAAACCCAATCTTCTAAATCACTCAACTAATCAAAAAATCAGCCCCTGTTTAGCAAGAAGCCAGCTTTAAGTCCCCCCATAAAACTAATCCGACTCAACCTGAGCAATGAATAAATAAAACTTGGCAGGTACCGCACAAAAAACTCATCAAACTGATCCAAAGGCATGACTATTACGCTATCAAATGCAAATGAACAGTGCCAATAAGTACCTTAATGCCCGTTTCTTTGAATGTGGGTATAAATAAAATTGAGTAAAGCTTGAGAGCTTTAAACATGCACCCAGACGCTGTTTCAACAGGTTGGAGAAGATGATTAATTGACCCGGAGAAAAAAAAAACCAAAAATTGAAGGCAGACAAAAGTATTGGCAAGCCAGAGACTGACAACAAAAGATTAAATGCCCAGAGGTGAGAGAGACATGAACAATTCGGTTAGAACAAGTCAACATTTAACGATGCACTAAATGATGAGCACTCATAGCTCCTTTATTGTCGTTTGACAGGCTGTATTTTTGAAAGGGGAAGCCAGCAAAAGACAGTGAGGATGTTTCTCATATATTAATTGCCTAAAAGACTGGAAAGTCTTCCAATTTGACTTTCTTTGTATCCTATCTGCTTGGGTGCCATTCCGGGTCTCTGAGGAAAATGGAGGTAATGGCCGGACTATACTATAAAAAGTTTATATATTAAACATAAATAGAAATCCAATATCACGGGTATATACAAGATCAAATTTTGAAATGGGTAGTGGCACTCTTTTCAAAGAGCAAACAGCTATACAAAACAACGTTTAGAAAGTGGGTTCTTTTCCAATGTGGGTTCTGCCAATTTTTTCAAATAACAGCTATAAAAGAATGCCTCAAAGTTGTAAAGCAAACATTCACTAAGGAATGTGCCTTCAACTTTTTAATTGATTAAAACTTAGGGGAAGAGTACCAATAGTGGACATAGTTCCAATAATGGTTTATTTCAAGTGTACCTGACTTCATAATCAATGGTGTAAGGTTCTCTAATAAACAAAAATGCATATATTAAATCATATATAAAACTGAAATCACTCAAGTCATCATAGAAATCAATTAAATCATATATAAAACTGAATTCATTCAAGCCATTATCAAAATTAGATATAAATGGCAACTGCAATATGAAATGATCGATTGTTTCCCACAAAAATTCAAATTTGAAAATCAACAACCACAATTCAATGCATTCATTTTCCACATTCAATATATTTCATAAGAGGGAATTTTCAGGTTCATTTTCATTATGAATTTTCCTTTGTTTTCATTGAATATCCTCTACAAAGTTTAGAGCTTTCAAAGGCAATCTCTACACATTCCTAATTAAAGGGCGCTTATTCGGGTTGGTACACCCAAAATAACTAAATTCATGTTTTCATAAATCAATATATTGTTTTCTATATATGTTTTAAATCAATATATTATTTTATATACTGTTTTTAGCCAGCTACTCAAAATTAAAAGGTCTAAATTTAGAAACAACAGCATGATCCAATTTTTTAATCATATAACAATTACATCTTTAAATCAACTGCATCTTATCATTCATGTTTAAGCTTTCCAACTGCATACTTTGGATATAATAACAGCAGCATTATACATTTTTTAATCACATCACAATTACATATGTATCTATTGCATCTTATCATTCTTGTTAAGCTTTCCAACTCCATACATCAAATATACTTTTAAATCTTTATTTGATGCATCTACTCATTCCTACTTGCAATTTGTTGTATTTTATCATCATTTATCTGTATCGCGTCGAGGGTTTCATTGAAATGATTTATTTCACTTTATACTTTGAAATCATTACATAGAATGTGAAATAAATAGAATATTATATAACTTCATTTTGAATCCCTAGTTTATAATCATGAAATTTAATGGGTATAAGGTTATTGTCCTAATTTTTTAACCGGTTTTAGGATCACTCACACACATGTGCATATGTGTGTGTGTTGAATGCACAATATATATGTGTTGAATGCACAAGACAACTGAGAGGGGGGGTGAATCAATTGTACCTTAAAACTTCAAAACCCTCATTAATATATAGACCCACATTCATTCATTAATGATTAAACCCTTAAATTTGTTATGAAGAATTAGCATGAAAAGCAAATAACAGAAACTGAAACAACTTAACACCATACAAGAGAACACTATATTTACGTGGAAAACTCGATAAGGGAAAAACCACGGTGAGGATTAGCTCACAATATAAGTAATATCAACACCAAATACAATAAGGCTCACTTTCAGAATAGAAAAAAAAAGATAGAGAAGGAATGTTACATAGACAAAAGCATCTCAATGCAACAGAGAATCCACCACAATGGCATCAACACCTTTGCATTCTGATTGAAGAATTGTAGCCACCTTCTGATCATTGCATCCAACAAACTAACACATGAAAGCTCACACTATATTACTCAATTTCACACTCTAACACACTACACTTCACATCATTCGCATCTCTTGCATCTATCTTAACATCCTTCAACAACTCAACTCATACTTATACCGTCCTCAACCTTGAAACCCTTCTCCAAGGTCGGTTATGCACATCAACCATGCAAATTCAAATTAGGTTGGTGCCAAAACACTTTCGTGGTGGATAGAAGTGAAAGCGGACTACATCAAACCTTAATTGGAACCCAAATCTATAACACCACACAACCACATACTTTTATAAACAACAAAAATTCATCGCAAGTCTAGTGTAAACACTAGGTCAGTCGTTACCCATGCAAACACCATTAAACTTTTAAGTACATGCTTCCACAAGTCCACAAATGACTTGTGAACCACACACCATGCTTAAATATGATTTGGAATATTCCCCAAACACCCTAAAATCCAAAAAACTCCTTCGCAACAACTTCCACCTGAAGAATGTACACACTTAGTGCACCTAGACTGCTCTACCATGCACTGTAACTTAGAAAAATATCTTTTGAAGCACCAAACCGCAAACCATCTTGACCAAAAAAATATACCAACACTATCAACACTCCTTTAGATCCGCAAGACCTGAAACCACTCTACGGAGAAACATGGAGCAAAGACATTTCTCCTGGACACCTCTGCAATGCATTATTCATATACTGGTGAACACATCTTCATCTATACAATGATATTTATGAACTACCAATGGGAAGACAAAGGATTAAAACCATTATGTGCATAGTAAAAAAATTCCAAATGGAAATTTCAAGTATTTATGAACTACCAATGGGACAGCATCCATGGAGCATAGTCATGGATAGCCTAGCTTCACATGGAATTGATTCGACATCGGGACGATGGAGAATGAGACATTCAATAGCTTCAGTCCAACTTTTAAGGGGGGAGTGACCCAACCTATCATAGGGCGAGCAAAACCATCATGCATTTTGATCCATGCTTTCAATTATTCGTAATAATCTTGGTAAATTTCATACGCAAATAAGAATCAGTGATCACACTCTCTACACATACATGATCGATTAATATCACATTTGTAGGCTTTTCATTGATTCTTCTAGCTATGTAAAGAGGACCATTGGATGCATGTTTAAGTATATCACTATGTGAGAAAGCAATGTCCATAGACAAGTTGGTTTGGCCCTTACGAGATTTAACATCAATTAATTCAATCATGGTATGTAGATCATCTTCATTATCACTTTTTTCAACATCAGTTATATCTTATATGTTGTCAACATTCATCATATCATTCCTAGTATCACTAGCTTTAACAAATGAGATGGAGTGGTTTGGCATTGGATTGGTAAAAATTTGTAAATTTTGATCTAAAAATGATAATTCACCGATTTCAAATGCAAGGACCTAAAAATAATTATGCCAATTTTGATTTTAAACAATGCACTTTTTCTCACTAATTGAACTAGATCCAAACAATGAGAAAAAAATACAATTTATAAAACTGAAATAGAGATTTGTAGGTACAACAAAACAAAGTAGACAGACACTGATAAATGTGCAAAAATTTAGAAAATTGCATGTAGAAGGATAGGTTCTCCCTAAGGCGAATGTGCCCTTGAACAAGGTTTTAAGAAATTAATTTTTGAGTGTTTAGTTTGATATTTAAGCTCACTATTCACAATTGCAAATAGATTCTTCAGTAACAAAATTTCCAAAAATTGATATGAAATTAAAATGAAATTTTGGACATTTTTTTAATGCAAATTTTGATCTAAATGACTAAAACACACTTTTATGCAATCTAATATGTAGAAATTATGCAATGTTTTTGGATTTTTATGAATTTGAATGATGCAAATATGCAAATTGTAACCCTAAATGCAATGCAAACCTAGATCTAGGGTTTTAATGATCTCCAAATCAAAAAACATGGTGTGCAATGTCAGGTTCACCAAAATGAAATGGTTAGAAAAGGGGGAATCCCAAAATAGGTTGTCCCAGGTCCTTCATACAAAGAACTAAGACACTAAAGGTATCCCTCTTCCCATAATTTCATTAAACCTAAGAGATTGCAAGGTGTAGAGATTGACTACCAACCCTAAGGTGAACCAATCAGACTTGAATATCTAGGTTTCTTAAGATAATAGGATTTGGAACTAAATGGAAATGATTTGATGCAACTAAACCTAATGAACAATATGACCTAGATGATAAAATGAAAGACCCTAAAGCTACAAAATTCAAACTAGCAATTTACACGCAGATCTAAAAAGGGTTTGGACACATGTACCTAGCATTAAATTTGATTATGAGCATTGTTGAAGGATAGGTTCACCCAAGGGCGAATGGGTCTTGGGAAGGGTGTCTAGAAAAATATTTGGCAGTCCTTTGATTTTGGATCTTGGCTTTAGTTTGACACAAGTCCCACTATCAAAAAGTCAGAAATAAAATTTGCAATCGTGTTTCTATGGCTTGACAACAATGGTGCCAACTTATGCAATGTTGCAAAATTGCTCTTTGAGATCCTTTTAGTCCTTCTTTCACTTGTAAATTAGCACATACAAAGAGGGGATTTTTTTTGAATGGGGATTTGCCTTATTCAAACCCCATGTTTAGTAAATAAACCTTGATAGAATGATAATGACAATTGATAAATAAAAGAAATGATGAATGAACACTTGCTTGCTACAACTCACCAAACCTTTAATGGCTTCCCTTAGAGGACTAGATTCAAACACATCACTCCAAGGAATTAGATCTTTCTTTGCTTGATTTGTTGGACACTTAAATGCTTGGATGCTTTCAGGATCAACAATGCATATTAGCCTTCACAAGATGACATGAACACACATAAACCTGAACATGATGATATGATCTTGAATGTTGCAACAAATGACTGATAAACTTGCTCTTGACAATAATATTTGCTCATATGAAGTCTCCAAAAAGTGTGTTAGAATGCCTCTTAGATTTAAATTGATAAAAAGATTGTGTTTATAGGAGTTTATATAATTTCCCAAAAATTAGATCCCAAAAGCCGATGTAATTGCATATGAAATTTGAATCATTAAAATACTACCAAAAACATATTAAAATTTGGGGTCTAGGACTTAAGGAGAACCCAAAAGTCTAGGACACATTCATTTAAGGGTGATTAAAATATTAATTGCATTAATTAAATATAGGATTCCCTTTCGGAAAACGAGTAAAATAGGGCTTTAGAATACATAATTTGGTAAATTAGGAGCTTAATTAAGTCCAATAAATTAAGGGACCCAAACATAGTGGAAAATTGTAAAGGTATGCAATTTCCTACACTACACTAAGTGTTCATCCATGTGGGCCCACTCACATTAATGAATATAGTGTTAGGAGGGGGGCAATTTAATAATCTAACCACCCTTTCATGTCCACCTCTGCCACATAGCCACCCTCTCTACCATAGGTTGGAGACCGTCATTTAGCCCTAATTAAATTGTCTCCCATCCTATTTTCCCCATCTATATGTGTGTGTGCGTGTAATCTTATATAGATATTAGATTCTATATATATTGGAAAAATATATAATCTAGTAGATATATATATAACAGTTATATATATTAGAAAAATATATAATCTTATATAGATATATGTTTGTATTAGATTATATATGTATATGTATATACAATTAATCTTATACTAATGTATCCTTGTCTACAAAATGTAATTATTGAAACAAAGAAAACCCCTACCAAATAGAATTGTAATTACTTCACAATCACTAAAATAATTTCAGCGTATAATGAAACCATATAGGGGTATCCATATAGCGATGCAAAATTGGCGAGATAAGAGGAGGAAAACAGATTAACCCATATCATTGTTTGTAAAATGTAAGGAGAAATGATGGGTAGAGTTTTCATCAAACTAGGAGACAATGCATGATGTGTAATCCTAAAACCAAACAAAAAGTTGGGACAATAACCCTATACCCATTAAATGTCATGATTATAAACCAAGGATTCAAAATAAAATTAGACAATGTTTTATTTATTTCACATTGTATGTAATGATTTCATAGTATAAACTGAAATAAATCATTTCAATGAAACCCTCAACATCATACAGATAATTATTTCACAATGTAATCAAATCCTACTCAAAGAATGCATTTAGTGAAATAATAGCTATTTCACAATGTAATAAAACCCTAAACCGAAATACAATTGTAGTTACTTCACATTTGGTGTAATTATTTCATAGTATAACGAAAACCTACACAGCATGCATACAGTGATAAGAAATTAACAACATATGTGGAGGAAAAGAGAGTAAATCGTTACAAAAATGTAAGGAGAAATTATGGGTTGACGATATATGTCACATGGATATCATGCATGATGTGTAATCCTCAATCGATGAAAAAATAGTCACAATAACTATATACCTATTAAATTTCATGATTATAAACCAAGGATTTTGAGTAAAACCAGACAATGTTCTATTTATTTCACATTCTATGTAATCATTTCATAGTATAAAGTGCAAAAAAATCATTTCAATGGAACCCTTGATGTCATACAAATAAATGATGAAAATACATAGCAAAGTGCACGTAAGAAGTAGCAAAAACTGAATATTGAACCTACAAAATGTAAGGAGGGAGGATGCAATGTGTGCTACCTTCAAAATGGAGAGGAAACCACATGTAGAAGGGAGCCATCGTAGAGTGTCACTTCTAGAAGAGATCGGTGGGAAGAAGTTTGCAGGGAAAATAATGGGGAAAATAGGGCGGGAGATAATTTACTTTAAGGCTAAATGATGGTCTCCAACCTGTGGTAGAGAGGGTGGCTACATGGAAGAGGATGGACATGAAAGGGTGGTCGGATTATTAAATTCTCCTCCTAACACTATAGTCATTAATGTGAGTGGGCCCACATGGATGAACACTTAGAATTAGGCATTTTTTTAATTTGTAATTGGATATTTTTAAAATTGTTATTAGTTGTCTCGCGAACTAATACTGGAGCTATAGAAGTGGTGTATCAGACAAAAATTTAAAATGACCACTTTTTACTCTTCTATACTAAATGAATTCCACAACATGTGTCATTACTACCCAAAATCCAAATCAATAGCTATAAGCAATTAAGTCGCATACAAAGATGATAAAAAAAATGTTGAAATTTGATGCATCGTTTACAATGTGTGAGTACATGAAGTTAGCTATATCCACTATTGGTGCTCTTCCCCTAGGTAAGGATGTCATAATCAGATGCATCATCCTTGGCATTAAAGGGAATCAAATACTATAATTTTAAGTGCCTAAATTTTGATAGCTTTGAATTAAACTACGCATTCATGCATAAGTTGTGCACAACTTTAAATATCTTCAATTAATTTGTGCATCCATGTAAGGGTTTTGACTTTAACTTAAAGGTTATTTAACATGAAGATCATAGCTTTCATAATGTTCACATTTTAGTAGTGTTATCTGTGGACGCATACTAAAGCCTAAGGGTAAAAGCAAGAAGTTGGGTCCATGAAGAGGGGAACTTTCGGCAAAAAAAAATCTCATAGAAAACGTGTACGCATTATTAAAAAACATGTATGTGTTATGTATCGGGTACCCACGCCTAGAAAAACGTGTATGCGCTTAAAAATGTGTACGCGTTTTATAACACAAACATGTCATTTATTTAAAAAATTAAATGCTTTTTAGAAACATGTACCCGTTTTAAAACACGTACGTGTTTTGAAATGCAAAATGCGTACACATTTTAAAGCTACTACGCATTTCTAAAAAGCATTTTTTTTTAAATAATCAAACAAATAAAGAATGCATATGCCTTTTGTAACGCGTACACGTTTTTAAAAATGCATATCTTTTGTAACGCGTACACATTTTTAAAAACTCATACACATTATTAAAAATTTGAATCTCCAACCCACATGTAGCCTTGGTTTTAGGCTCGGGAAAGGCTTGGCAATCCAACCCTTAGCCTTTGACCTGCAACTAAAAAACTAAGGCAAATTGAAGAAGAATGTCCAACTTTGGCAATATGGCTAATGGATTTTTTTCTGAATTAATCTATAAAATAAAAACCCATTAGAGAAAATGATGTCTAGTTTCCAAATATATAATTTTTATTAAGATTGGATTATATTTGTTAATTTTTAATTAATTTTTAAGCAAACTAGTCCTTAAACTTGAAATATCAGGCTTTTTTTGTTTTTTAATAACTTTTTTTGGTAAAGTTTCTTGTAAAATAAATTATATGGCATCAATCTTCAGAAAATTCTCTACACAATGAAAAAAAAAGATTCAAAAAATGTTTTTAGGTCCAATTATGATGTCCATACACGTTGATTTTTAAAAACAACAATTAAGGCCAATAAAAATTCAATAAAAAAATTACAAAAAAAAATTGTCATCAATCTTCATGTTGTTAGCTTTCTTTCCCCAAGAGGAATTAGAAAAATACTTTTATTTGGGTCAAAAAGTGATGTCCGTACACGTGCATGGTATGGTAAAAAAATGACTTTTAAAAAGTGATTTTTATACATCTTTATCAAAATTTAATTTCTATCATCTGGGTATTTGAATAAATTATATATTTGGAAACTAGATTCAAAATGATAAATTTCATATTACTAACTTTTCTTAAGATTCATTGTGTAAGTGCCTCAAATTTTCAATCCAAGTGTGACAAATTCTGAAAAACAGCAAAAACACTTCCACTTTTTGAGCTTTTTGTGGACCCAACTTCTTGCATCAGCCCCTAAATCTCTCATTCCTATCTCGAGGACGTTCTAGGGATGTGGGGACGGCCAGGGAATGACAACAGTGTACCTTTTTTTTATATCATAATTGAAAGTAAAACTATTTGGCAGCAATGTAACCTTTGGGTAATTTGCTATACGTTTATAACTTGTATGTTATTGTTTAATATCA
Source organism: Sequoiadendron giganteum (assembly GCA_007115665.2). Lineage (NCBI taxonomy): Eukaryota > Viridiplantae > Streptophyta > Pinopsida > Cupressales > Cupressaceae > Sequoiadendron > Sequoiadendron giganteum. The sequence continues at coordinate 106,697,063 of CM021110.1, read as the reverse complement.
CATGCATATTGATAATGAATTCTAAATTTTGAATGCATATTAAGTATTGACAATGAATTATGAACACAAATGTTATATGCTAAGGTTCTATAATGTATAAATGTGTGCTTTATCCATGTTTTCATATAAATATTTATAATTTCCTTACATATTTTAAATTTTCCTATATTTTATACAATTGTCCCCTTTGTCATCCCCTAGCCATCCCCAAAATTGGCTTAAAAATCAGGGACTTGGGGACATGTCTCGTCGTCCCCTATCGTCCCCATCCCAAAAACTTGGGGTAACATTGCATTTTAGTTCATGTTTTTTTTAATGAGGGAATTACTATCTAGTGGGATCTATGAAGCGAAGTCTTAACATGCACTATTATAACATCCATCCACATGAACTGCCCTCCATTCGTCCAGGAGTAAATCAAGGAAAATTAAACCTTGACAATCATTTTAAACAAAATTATTCATATCAACAATAAAGTTATAATAAACGAGATGATTTTCTGATAAAAAGTAATTAATTAATAGATTGTATAATAATAAAATGATTAGTTAGTGGACACATTTTGTCAAAGAACTTAGCATTACAAAATTAAAGTTTGTTATATTAAAATTTGTAAACCCATGTCAAAGCACAACCTGATGTATTCACACATTGTCACATTCTAGGTAAGAATATGACCATACATACCTCTGGAAGATGGATACATGTAAAATACCTCCCATTCATCCTAAACAATGGAATAAATTAACTAAGTGTATTACTTTAGATATGAATGAGTTGAATGGAGACTTGTGACACTTCTAAGTTGAAGAGTACCAACATGAATGATGAGGGAGGAGGGAAAACAGTAGGAGATAGGTCAGGATCTGGCAAGGACCTTAGGTCAGCCCGCGAGGACAGCGAGGAGGAGGAGACAGCAGAGGAGAGCCCAGGTGGTGAATGGAGCCGAGCAGGTACCCGATGAGCTAGAGATGGAGATACATGAGGAGAGAGAGGAACCTGAGGTGAGATGACAAATGAGGGTGGGGTAGAGGGGACAACTGAGGAGATTTTGGGTGGCAGTCGGGGCTCAGCAGGAGCCCAAGACACTAGAGATGAAGATGCACGAGGAGAGAGATGCACAGGAGGATGCGATGGATGTGGACGCCCTTGTGGTGGAGCCACTAGCGACGATACCGTATGTACCACCGGAGGACCCTGTCATATTATTGAGGGGGGCCTAGGTGAGGCTCCAGATGACAGAGTAGAGGTTGAGGATTGCAAAGGCAGAGGTTGTCAGACTCAAGGCTAAGGGGAGGAGGCTTCAGGAAAAGGTAGTCAGATTAAAGGTCACAGGATAGATGGATTATGGCTTCATTGTTGACCATATAACTTCACAGGTATGGGATGTAGAGAGGGAGAGAGATGAGCTACGTAGTGAGCTAGACAGGGTAACCTAGGACCGAGACAGATTATAGGCAGCAATGACTATATTGCAAGGCAGGGGTCAACAAGATTCTAGAGGGGATGGGCAATAGGGCGAGAGGGAGATGGACGAGTTGAGGGCACAGGTGACAGGGTTGGTGAGGGAGAGGATTGAGCTCCAGGACAGGGCATCTGTGACAGAGACAACACTTGGGCAAGCGAGGTCGAGGGCAGAGGTAGTAGAGACCTAGTTAAATCACACACACATAGAGGGACATGGTGCATGCAGAGGTACAGGCCTTACAGGCATAGGTTGAGGTGATGTAGGGGGAGAGGGATGATACACGAGAACAAATAGTGATACTACAGAGTGGTGGTGATGGATCAGGGATGGGGGTGCAGAGATTGCAGGGAGAGGGGGATGCCTCAGAGGTACGAGCAGTGGAGGAGGTGAGAGATTGACTACAGGTGGAGATCGATCAGTTGAGGATGGCACAGGGGGTGTGGGCAGAGGAGAGGAGAGTCATTACACAAGATCGAGATAGATATAGATAGGGGCAGAACATTCTTCGAGGTCAGGCTACAGAGAGAGATGATTATATGAGAGAGGTATCCTTTTGGATGGTCTCTTATCAACATGTGATTCCAGATCCAGTGCAGCGCATGTTTCACTTTGAGCGACGAGCTCCTCAGATGCCCGTGCCATCCCAATCACTGGGGACACGAACTCGAGGATACTATGGCTCTTAGGTGACCATCCCTAGCAGAGGACTGGTGCCTGAGTCCCCATAGAGGTCAGATGTGGGCAGCTCGTTTGGCAAGTGAGAGGTTATTAGATTTTGACAGGTGCAGGATGGATGGACAATATAGAGTAGCAGTGATTATATTTGATGCAGATCCTTGTACTTGTATTTTATTTTTTGATTATGATAGACACGATGGATATGATTTTTGATGATATTGATGGACATTATTATGGACTATGTGATGGACTTTGTATTTGTTGGATTTTGGATATGATATGTGAGAGCCCTTAGTGACATTATATGATGCTTATGGGATGGATGATTTATTCATGCATGTGTGTATGTCTATGATTTTATGATGGATAATGTGATGTATGAATATGCCTATATGGATTTATGTTTATGCCTATATGGATGTGTGATTATGATGCATGATGATTATGTTGATACCTAACATTTATGATGCAGGATGTGATGGATGGTTTCTATGATTATTATTATGATATGCATGATGGCTAATCTCTATGGTGCAGGGTGTGATGGATGATTTATATCCCTATGTGGATGACATGATATGCAAAAATGAGATAGTTATTTATGAATGCATGATATCTAATGGATGTGATGTTATGGATGTTATGATTATTAATATTGTGGATGATTTATTATGCCATGCATGATGTTTAATGTGTATGATGGAGTTGGTAATGAACCTAATGATATGAACTAAGATGAATATGCGAATGAATGTTAAGATGCATAGGATGAAAATTAACCTACACAACTTAAAATGATTATGTAATGCAATTTAATGAACCTAGAATGCAATATGATCCTAAATACCAATAAGGGCCTGCATAATGATGGAAGTGAAGAAAGCGATGGGTGTGGGACTGCACCTATCAAGAACCGTAAGACTCCTGAGAAGAAAGGAGAAAGTGGAGGGAATCACTGTTTGCACAATCCAAAATCGTAAGTTAGGTGAAAAGAAGGGATGAAGGATACATGAATGCAATAGAGAAAATGAAATGTAATCCTAATGCAGGTTGCCATATTCAGAGCATTGATTTTTTCTATAGCACAAGACACTAGTTACCATGGTCTATGGACCAACGCAGATTAGTGTCTAATGCATAAACAAACACATCAAACAAGAAGGTCATACGAATACCCCAAAGTCATGATGACTTTGTTCGGGCCAGGTATTGGAATAACCACAAGCACAAAAGGATGTCCCAGTGTAACACAAGACCTCAGGTGTCTTGGTGGGTACTACGCGGGACAACCAGGAAAGCAACAAACAAAAGAAAAAATCAAGATATGCCCCTATGTAAACTAGTCAAAACACAACACAATATGAGAAATTATGGTGGCCTTGACGAGTGATGATAGGGAGCTTAAGTGATAAACAAAAACCAAAAGCATCCAAAGATTGCAATCAATTTCAAAACATCCTTTTCCAGAGGATCAAGATGATGGATGGGAGTGATGCGGTATATTAGGAAGGATACATTCTGTTAAGACCAAAGATGGAGGCTAAACTAAAAGTTTGATAATGACGCGGGATATTCGAAAACCGATTAAACCTCGTCATACAAATGGATTCTATTTGTGAGGTACCAGCGAGATAAGGACATATCTTGATAACATGACACAAGAGTGACTCACCCTAAAGACCTAGAGGCTCGAGGGTTGATCAAAGATCAGCCTTGCCTACGTGAAAGCACAGTGCCAAGTCGTAGTTTAGGAAAAGACCATGATAAAAGTGGAAAGAGGACAATGAATACAAATGATGGAAGATGATGATCAAACTGACTGACCACAAAATAAAAACAAAGAAAAGCCTCGGGGCAGATCAAATGATTAGCCTTGCCTACGTGCAAGCATAGGGGCAACGTAGTTCGAAAAAGACCAAAGACCAATGATGATTAAGATCGAAAAGTGGAAAAATGGTGATGGGTGATGAAGGACAAAGTGCCCCGGGGGAAGATCAAGTGATCGGCCTTGCCTACGTGAAAGTGCATGGGCAACGTAGTTCACCAAAGACAAATAGACAAAAATGACAAACAAAACAAAGCCCCGGGGGTAGATCAAATGATTGGCCTTGCCTACGTGAAAGCGCAGGGGCAACATAGTTTTCCAAAGATGGACAGGTAGTAATGATAGACAAAACAAAGCCTCGGGGGCAGATCAAATGACCAGCCTTGCCTATGTGAAAGCGCAGGGGAAACGTAGTTTGCCAAAGACGAGATGGGATGTAGGTGGAGACAGGCATGATGAATGATCCTAGATGGAAATGACCAAAGCGTCGAGGGGACACACAAGCTCAGATTAGGATAGAAGCTTAGGATGTTGGATAGAAGATGATGTTCATCCAATTCTCAACAGAAATATACCAAGCGACCAGAGGATGTAAGCGGATGAGAGGATAGGATCGATAAGAGGATAAGGATATTGAGATTTGGATGGATAAAGCATAAAGTGATTAGGACACGAGGTAGATAATTATTAAGCCCTATATGAAATGCGCCTGTTGCTAGGTTTTCACCAATCGTACATATCCAAGGCACCACGCAGGGGTAGTTTCACCATAGGACGAATTATTTCTCTACTATTTTTGGATTTTTGGATTTTTTTGGCTTTTGATTATTTTTTACTTTTTTTTTGTATTTTAGAGATTTTATCAGGAAGGATACCCCAACTGACCTAAGTATAGAATTTCTTCAGATGCATGATGTTGATGGGTTCTTCCAGGGGCTCTCCTTCAAGGGTAGATAGCTTGTACGCTCTAGAACCATATTTGGTGGTGATGACATAAGGGCCTAACCAATTAGCTTCAAACTTACCCTTCTTATCTCAATCTTGTTGATTCAGCTAATTTTCTTTGAGAACTAAGTCGCCAACATTGAATTGACGAGGGAAGACTTTCTTATTGTAACTTCTCTTAAGCCAATGTTGATAGGCTTGCAGATGGTTGTAAGCCTTGACCCATTTTCATCCAACAATTCCAACTATGTGAGTCGTGTGACCCGGGTGTCTTTGTCAGTGATCATATTCTTTAGAGATATTCAAAGTGAAGGGATTTCGACTTCGATTGGAAAGATGGCTTCGGTGCCATAGACATAGGATTATAGAGTAGTGCCAATGGGGGTGCAGATGGACATGCGGTAGGCCCTAAGGGCAGGATGGAGATGGAGGTGCCAATCTTGACCAGTTCTATTTACCATCTTCTTAATGATTTTGATCAGTGTTTTGTTTTTTGCCTCTGCTTGACCATTACCATGGGGGTAATAGGGGGTAGACCAATGATGTTGGATTGATACGTTTCATAGAGGAATTTCATGCACTTATTCTTGAATGGCTTTCCATTGTCAATGATGATGGTGGAGGGGATTCCATACCTGTAGAGGATATGGTAGAGGATGAACTTAGATATCTGAACATCGGTGATTTGAGTGAGTGGTATAGCTTCCATCCACTTGGTAAAGTATTCAGTGGTTGTGATGATGAAAGTGTGACCGTCAAAGGATGGAGGGTAGATCTTGCCAACCAAGTCGAAACCCCATTGTGAAAACGACCAAGGTGTCATGATAGGTTGTAACTCTTGTACCAGGGCATGAATCAAATCTGCATGTTGCTGACAAGGAAGACACCTTTTGGCGAAATTGCAACTATCATGTTCCATGGTGGGCCAGTAATACCCTGCTCTTAGAATCCTTTTGGCTAAGGCCATACCAGTAGAATGGGCCCCACAAATACCATTATGCACTTCTGCTAATGCAGTGCAGGCTTCGGTCTCGTCTAAACACTGGAGGAGGGTTCCATCATACCCACATCGATAAAGAGTATCACTAATGATGGTATAGTGGGCGGTGCATTGGATAAATGATTTTCGTTGGTTTCTTGTGAGGTCAAATGGTAGGGTGTTGTCACAATGATAAGTGTGAATGTATTGGTACCAAGGGGATTTAGGGCCTACAATGTCACGGACCATTTCTCTCTCAAGGATGTCGTATGTAGGGATTAATAGTTGTTCTACAAGGAACTTGTATTCGGTACGATCTTTGGGCATGTCCAGGAGGGAACCAATAGTGGCCATGGCATCAACTACTTTATTCATCTTGGGGATTTGGTCGAACTGGATGGAGATGAAATATTTCTTGAATTCATCCACCATGCATTTGTAGGGTAACAACTTGTCATATTTTGTGAGGAATTCATCATAACTTGTTTGATCACCAGTTGAGCATCACCGAAGACGTGAAAGTGTGAGATACGCCATTGAACGAAAAATCCAAAGGCCTGTGAGGAGAGCCTCATAATCAACAATATTGTTGGTGCAAGGAAAAGCCAGTCTGAATGATTTGGGTATGTAGTCACCTTGGGGGCTGACGATCAATACACCTGCTCCACATCCATTGTTAGAGTGGGACCCATCAATATATAATGTCCATGTGGTGGCTTCTAAAACTCTAAAGACCCCTTCATCTAGAAGCTTTATTTCTAAAGGATAGGCATCGACTAGTGGAGCATCTGCTAATTGATCCACAATGACTTGCCCTTTGATTGATTTGCGATCTACGTACTCTTTGTCAAATTTACTTAGTAGCATGACCCATTTAGCCATGTGACATGTCAATGTTGTTCTTGATAACAAATATTTTAGCGGATCAACTTTAGAGATGAGCTTAACTGGATGAATGAGCATGTAGTGTTTGAGTTTCTAGGAGCTAAAGATGATGGCTAGGTATGCCTTTTCCATTAGAGAATAATTGAAAAGGCCTACCTAATGGTTTCCCAGTTGAGTTTCCCAATTGAGTTTTTCTAGGATTTTTTGGATATTGTGAAGTTGGATTTATTGGAGTTGGTTCGAGAGTCTCTTCATAGTAAGTAGATGCTTGATGCCCTGAATGCTACTTTTCTGGTTCTCATTCCTAAGAAGGAACGTGCTGACAGGCTTGATCTCTTTAGACCTATTGCACTCTATAAAGTGGTGTACAAGATTATTACGAAATTGATTGATGAGAGGCTTAAATCTTGTTTGCCTGCGATCATTTCTGAGGAGCAAGGTGGCTTTGTGGCAAGTCATCAAATTCTAGAAGGGGTGGTGGTTGTGTCTAAAGCTATTCATTCCATGGCAACCTCTCAGGATAGGTCTATGTTTATCAAGTTGGATATGGCCAAAGCTTATGATAGAGTTAAATGGTGTTTTCTTCAGAAGATTCTATTGGCCTTTGGCTTTTCCTCTGATTGGGTGAGCTGGATTTTGAGTTGTGTGACCTCTTCCTCCTTTTCGGTTATTGTGAATGGGGAAACTTCGGAGCTATTTGGGGCTACTAGGGGCCTTCATCAAGGAGATCCGCTCTCTCCTTATTTGTTTATTATTATGGCGGAGGGGCTGGGTCGACTTCTTAAGTCTCGGGTTTCACAGGGACTGATTCATGGGTGGCAGTGGGGGATAGGCTTGCCTACGCTTTCTCATCTCTAATTTGTGGATGACACCTCTCTTATGGGATTGGCTTGTATTAGGGAGGTTGAATCCTTTAGGGAATCTTTGGACATCTACCTTGCGGCTTCAGGCCAAAAATTCAATGAGCAGAAGTCCTCTATATTCTTTTTTAATACTCCTCAAGCTATCCAGCGGAGGATTGCAGCTATTCTGTGGTTTCAAAATGGGTCTCTTCCCTTTGTCTACTTGGGTATTCCTCTTGTTGTTGGTTGTCAGCCCAGATCCTCCTCGCAGTTACTGCTTGATAAGCTTAGGCGGAAGGTTACTCATTGGACCCATCGTTGGTTGTCTACTGCTAGAGTGACTCTTCTTAAGTCTGTTATCCAGGCCCTTCCCATCTATAGGTGCTTTGTTCAAACGGCTCCTATGTATTTGCTTAAAGAATTTGATGCTTTGTCTCGTCAATTTCTTTGGAGCGGTAACTTTTTGTCTTCAAAGTGGAGCCTTGTTAAGTGGGATTCTATGTGTAGACCGAAGCAGGAGGGTGGCCTGGTTTACGCTCTGCTATTTTGAATGGGAAAGCTCTTGCTACCAAGCTTTATTGGTGATGGTGTACCAATCAGCATCAATTATGGGCTCATATTCTCAACCATAAATATCTTCGGGGTGTTGCTTCTTTTGAGGTTGCCCTCTATCCTCTGGAAGGGTGTGGTTCTATGATTTGGCATACTTTAAAGGTGGGGGCACAGTTGATTAAGAGTGCGCTTTTTTGGATTTTTCATTCGGGGTCACAGGCTCTATTTTGGTCTGATTCTTGGGATGGTCACCCTCCTATTCTCTCTTCTTTTCCTCACCTCCAATCCCTTTGTGATGTTTTTATTGTGGTCGACTGGGATACTGTGGAGAATTATAAAGTGGAGCAACATGGTGGATTGGCTATAAGTTTTTGCTGGAAGCATCCTTCTGAGTGGCCACCTGGAGGATCTCAGGAGGATAGGCATGAGCTTTCCCTGCTTCTGGCTTCCTGTGCTTGTAATTATTTGAGGGGACCTGATGTCTTGGGTTGGGATGGTTCGGAGTTGTCTTGAAAGTACTATGTGGTGGTTGGTTATAAGTAGTTAGGTAGCCATTTGTTTGGGGACATTGAAGTCCCTTGGTGGAAGCAAGTTTGGCACAAGTTGTCATGGCCCAAGTGAAACTTCTTTATGTGGTTACTAGCTCAAAACCGGTGTCTTACTTGGGATAATTTATGTAAGTGTGGTTTCCATGGCCCCTCTATGTGTGTTTTGTGTCATGGTTGTGAAGAGAGTGTCTCCCATCTCTTCTTCCAATATTCCTATGCTAAAGAGATTTGGCATTTCTGGTGGGGGGTGTGGAATATGACTTACTGGCATGCTTCCTCTCTGGTGGAGTTTGGGGAACAGTGGGTCAGGGCTCCTCTTTCTACCTCCTTTCTTCAGGCTGCTTGGGCTCTTGGTCCATCCTTTATTATCTGGCACTTGTGGTTGGAGAGGAATAGGCAGATTTTTCAAGATTCATTGTTGATGGCCCCTCACCTGTGGTGGAAAATTCTACACTCTTTAGGGGAAACTATTGCAGCTAAGTGTGATATGACTGTGGTGATGGATCCTCGGGATGTTGGGTGTTGTAATCGTCTTCATCTTCCACCTCTCCAATGGCAGCTCATGCGCAACAAATGTCTAGACATCCTACCCCGAAGGTGAATAGGGCGGGAAGATGGACCCCTCCTCCTCATGGAGTCCTAAAAATAAACTCGGATGGCTCTTCTCATGGAAATTCGAGTCATGCTGACATTGGGGGTACTGGTCGGGATAGCTTTGGAGATGTTTAGTTTATCTTCTCTGTGTATAAGGGTCTTCATACTAATAATCTTATGGAGGCTCGGGCTATTTTATTGGTTGTGGAGCGGGGCAGACATTTGGGATGGCGAAGGATTATATGTGAGTCTAACTCCCAGGTTGTGGTGAACTTACTAAAATGACAATATTAAGATGATGTGAGCTGGCAGCTGGCTTTGATTGTTGAACAAATTCTCACTCTCTGTGCTTCTCTGGACTATATTAATTCCACTCATATTCCTCGAGAATGGAATGGTGTTGCTAATTGCTTGGCTAAAAGGGCTTCTGATCATACTCTTGATTGGAATTTGGTGGATCGGGGTCAACTACCCTCGGATCTGTCTCTTCAATTGGATCACTTGGTTGATCTTGATAGGGCCATTTAATGCCCTTGCTTTGTAACGTTTTCTTGTTTGAATAAAGTTTTTACCCCTCCTTGATGTTAAAAAATATAATATTTTATCAAAATAAATATGAATAATTAATGTAAACTATAGACATGTGACAATTAAATAATTAACATAATAAATGGAATAACACCTCCACATAGATTAATCATATTAACACCAAAATCATATATATATAGATTCCCAATATTTTCAATACTTATCTGAAAATCATGAAGAGACTGTTATTTGACACTCAGAAGAATTATTACAAGTCTAGGCCTTTCACGAAAAGGAAGCATCCTTGGAGAAACCGGTTCTTACACAAAACCTAACCTGCCTTCACGACATAAATAACATAACCTGCCTCATGGGCCTCATGGCATAAATAAAAACCCAACTCATGTAAGCCAAGTATGGTACAACAACCTCCCTCATGGGCCTTATGGTACAACCTTGTCCAAGACAATCTTGGGTGTACGTCTTACCCCGAGTTGGAAACACATTGTATGCCCCTTCTCCAAATGCCTTAATTCCAACATTGACCTTAACCCTCACTCTTTTGTGCCTTTTGAATTTTTCATGTTTCTCCTTCTAATTCCTTTCTTTTCTTTTCGTTTTCTCTCCTTGAATGTTCTCCATGCCTTTTCCAAGTCTCACATAAACTCCTTATATATCCTTTTAAGTGGTGTTTTCCAAACCATCACACCCTTTCACAAGAGCTTCCTTTTAATAATTATTTAATAAATAATTATTCTCCCTTTCTTAAAAGAGTTTTCTTAAATATTCTTCATTTTAATCTTTATTTAAACCAAATGAACATATTATCCTTTATTTTTCTATCTCCTTTATAATTCTAAGGAATTATTTCATAAATTTTCTCTTTGGAAAAAAATTCACATAACATTTATCCCCTTGTAAATTATTTGTTGTCCTCAATAGCATGAGATGCATTTATGTCACAATTTAGAAAACACATAATCAATAATTGAAGAAACTGATATTGAATACATCCATTCTTCATAATGTCTCTATACATCCTTTTCTTCTATAGATCTCTTTCCATTTATTTTTTACTTTAAATTTGCAAGTAATTTCAAGGGAATCATTTTTTCTAATCAAAATTATGATAGGGAGTACATACATATCAAGAATTCACAATAAAAGAACTAATGCTATTCTACATATATTTCAACTTTATCATTTTTTTTCTCATGACACACATTATCTTTAATATAGATGCTTTAATCACTTATGTGAATCTTCAATAGTAAATTTGTAAAATTATTATCATGTGTTGACATAACATTTACCTAGTGCATACCCTAAACTATGTAGTCACTCATTATTGAACCATATATAATTTTTATATACTCAAAATATATTTTAAGATGATAATCATGCATTCTGGACTACATGAGTATCCTCCTTTCCTATACAATACTTTATAAGACATGTACAAAGTTATTGGGTTTATCAAGTCCAATAACAAAGCACAATAGAATAAAACATGGTAGTCTTTCTAGGCATCTTAACATGAATATAAAAATAATAAATTATTTAACATGCATAGAGCACTTCATAGAGAAACATTAGAACTAATCCTTCATTTATTTTAACTAGAGTGCACCCACCTAGAATAAAACTATATTAACTAGAATGTACCCAATATCTATATAGCTAACCCAACCCTTATAATTTATTAACCTTGTTGACACATCAAGTCCCATGTTCCATGAGATGAGATTCATTCAAAAATTTCTTTCTTTATATCTTTCTTCATGTAAGGAGGTTCACCACAGGAAAGTTCTACACTACTGATCCCAAGAGACCATATAGAATATTTTGTTGGGTTTCTCATTTTCTCTTACAATGTAGTCCAATATTTGTCGATTTGACTATGACACTATTATCTACCCAAATATGATGAGGCTTGGAAATTCTAACTTGTGAATATAAGTCAAGGCCTTCACTACATCTTTTAATATTGTTGCAACTAAAATCAAATATTTTTTTTTATATTTGATCAAGGTAGCCTGTAACCATTTTCCCATTATGAAAATGTGTATTTAAAATTTTTAGAGGTGGTTTCTCCCCTTGTAAAGTTGGACATGTCCTCATGTCTAATACCAAAACATTCAACTCATTCAAATAATATCATTTTTTATTCAAATGTGAAAATGATCCTAAGACCTATGGGTTATGGTCTGACAATGTAAAAATAAAAAATAAAAAAATGGTTATTCTAATGACACAAAGAGTGTGGACAATAGCCAAGAGGCTTACTAACTATGAATTTCAAGCATTGATATCTAAATTTGGAAAAACATACAAATGATTAAGTGGGACAAGCTATATTTAATATACTACTTGAGAACTAGATTAAGAGTACACAACTTTGGATTTTATCCATATGTAGACTTTCTTTTCATTGAGCATTATGTAGGAAGATCTTACATTCTTGTGATAACAATGTGTACATATGTGTATATAATAATAAAAAAGAGTGAGTAGAACACCATAGACCTATTAAAGGAAAGAGTTTGGCTTAGCCACCCAATCCATCATTTCCATAACCAATTCTTACTTAAATATCTATTTGTTGGCTATTGTTGTGTATTCAATAGGGAATATCAATTTTGCACAATGGAGTATTATGTTTTACTTCACCCCAATAAAAAATTGATCCACTGACAAAGAAATTGATCATATGTAGCATTATGTTTTACAATATGCATCCTCCTCATGTATACTTCAAAAAGAAAAGAAAATCATTATCAACCACATGTTTTATTTGCAAATGCCCACAACATCTTTTGTGTTAGCTTAATGATTTTTCATCTTTAGATATGTACTATTATAGATCGTGTTTCATTAATTTTCTCATGATTAGGGATAAACCTGTTTTAAATAGAACTTGGTGTATGGACCTCAAAATCCCTATTAAATATAATTAGTGTCATTGTCAAGTTAGAAGATAATTGAATTTTTATGGAATCCAACGTTCTTATAAAATCTCATAGAATGAGATTTATGTTTAAAAAATAGTATGGTTTCAAGGTACTTTTCCAAAGTGGTCTCTAAACCTTACCTAATCATAAATTTTGACCTAACCATTCATTCACATTTGATAAAGTAAACATGCCATGCTCATGAACTACATTAGATGTGGGCATCTTTATAATTTTGATTCACCAAGGTCTTCACATATATTAATGTTTATATTACATCCAATTATTTCCTACGTTTTATATATCATTCTACAAAATGTTTGCATGATATTTCTAAAAGAATTAGTATTTATTATCAAAAACCTCATGCCACCAATAAATCACATAAAAGTTGGCAGCTGACATCCACAATATGAAATGTTTTACATCACGTAGATTCCTAGACCCCATATCTGTTAAATCATGTTTCATGCTTCAATTCTTATGATGACTTTCAAAACTATCATAGCTATTTGAGTCGCTATAACCAAGTTCATTCATAAGCATATCCCAATCTTAAAAAGGTGAATAAATCATGTTTACTTCATGCATCGTCTATGCATTGTGTATATCGTACATTTCTAGGTTTATTTGAAGCTATATGTTTTCCACTAATCTCACCCATGACGTCTGATCTACCATCATTTGTTTTCATCCTATGCTACTATAGAGTCAAACTCATTTATCTAGATGAGATATCTATACTCAACTTGATCGACCTTCATGCTTAAGAACAAGCACCAATATTAAATATTTAATTCACTCATATCATAAGATGAAATTTCTTTGTTGTAGTTATGTATGATTCCTTGACCTTTCGACAACAAATCATCCCACTATCATTCGATTTTTAAATAGGGTTTAACTAAATATTTGGGAAAAGTTCTTTCTATAAGGACTACAAAGAAGAACTTAGTTTGTATGTTGCACATGTGCTTGATGTATGTAAGAAGGAGAATCTAAACATTTCATACATGCATATCCTACAATCATTACATTTCATGAGATGGCATTTTTTCGAGGTATTTTGTCAAACTGTTAATGTGCCTTATCTATTATTCTGTATTTTGCATACATGTCTACCAGGGCCCTGCAACTATAACATCTGAATAAATATTCTTTCCTGATTTTAAGGATGCTCATATCATGTTTCAAAGCTTCCATTTTGGGACGGGCAAGAAAGATTGACAAAGTTTAACGAGAAGGTCCAATGCTTCACCTCTATGAGCATCACCTAGATGTAATGAGTACTAAGTGGACCATTCACTATCATGAAAGATGGATTCTTGAGAACCACTACTCATAAAACATAGATCAAGAAATGTTACTTGTAAAACTACACAGTTGAATCATGATAACGATATCACAATTTGACACCTGTAAAAAATACCTCTCAGAGTTCATGAGTTTGGTTTTACACCCGCTAATTTCATTTATTTGAATGTTTGTGAAGCCTTTTAGAAATATCCATTTTGTGATGCTCTAGTTGTAGTCGATGGTGGGTACGAACGATGCAAGCTGTGAACGTGAAGAAAAATCGCCAAAGTCCTTGACATCTGAAGCGGCAACTGTTTCAATTTTTGGTACTGCAGAAGTGTATTAGACAGAGATTGTAACGTGGGTTCATCGAAGTCCAGATTTTAGCACAGGTTCAAAAGTGTCCAAGACTGTACTGTGGGTGTGCCAGAGTCCACGAACCATACAGATGTTCAAACTTGGAATCTGAAACAAACAAGAGCCATTTCATCCTCTAGTGACGTTAACCGTTCGACATTTCTTCAACAGATGTTAACCTTGCTCCAGGGATGGCAGAACGTCTGCTACATGTGTAAGATCCAATGTTTCACAGGGGTTTGTGCAGTCATATTACCTAGGATGTCTAGACATTGCCCGGTCCCAACTAGAACAACCCAAAAACAAACTCAAGTTTTGTTGGGTAGCATTGGTTTATCTCTGACATTACCATACGATTGATAAGGAGGTATTTTCCAGTGCTTCATTTCTGTGAGTATCATCTATATGTAATAAGTGTTAAGTGGACCATTTATTATTATGAGAGATGGGTTCTTGTGAAACATTGGTCAATGAGTTTGACTTGTAAAATTATATGGTTGAATCCTCATAGCAATATCACAATTACCATACAATGCTACAGAATTGAGTGCTTGTTTGCTAAGTGCAATTCGACATCAAAAAAGGAGATAAATAGGTCATGTCCCTTGAAAGATACCATTTGTGTGATATATAGAAGTCACGCCTCTTGAAAGACATCATTTGTGCGGTGCATGGAAGTATTCATTATGTGGTCTATAAGTCATACAAAAGTCATAGAGATAATCATAGGTATCTTAAACATATTCTAATCTTGTTTGGATGCCCTCCCATCAGGGGTGCATATGGAATGAAAATATATATATATATAGTCGGTTGCTAGCACTATTCCAACTTTTATAGAAAAACTATTGAGAGATTCAATCCATTTCAACATTCCATGTCTAACAACTAAGAGATCTTCAACCTCATTCTAAAAGATCCATCTATAACTAGCGGATACACGTCACATCATCCTAACAATACTCTAACCACAACACCATAATATCAAGGAGCTCTCCAAAGGAAAATGATCATCGTCCTCACTGCTAGAAAACTAAATTTTAATTATAGAAAAAGGTTTCCATTGTATGATCAGTGCAAACTCTAAGAGATCCTCATCATTTCATAATTTACATCTTTATAACAATAGATATTTGTCTAAATAATAAACAAGTCTACAGAAAAATAAATCATACCAAGACTTCCACTATAGATCCAAGATCTATCTCAATATTAGAAGATAATCTATCTGCAATTGACAAATCCACATTACCACCAAAAAATATTATTGAACTTGTAATGTCAATGGGTATAAAAATATGAACAAGTTGGCTTGGAGGATAATTCTGACAAGTACAAGGCAAAGTTTATAGCTAGTGGTGACATCTTATCTTCTCATGGAGCTTATTATTTTTTAGTTTTTGATCTATCACTACTATTGTTCAACCCTAATGTTCAATCTTCCTACATATAGTTTTGGAGAAGATCTATGTGACACAACCATAACACTTTGTGACATAGTGTAAGAAAGACATGTTTTGTAATATATCTTTGTATAGTCTAGAAGTCATCCATGTATCAAATTATTGATTCATATGTTATTAGAGTTGGTCTTTGTTATATTTAAGTCAAGTCATTGTGGATATTTTATATGAGAAATAATAGTATTAGCCCCTCACATCCTTGTAATAGCAAGATATGATTCAAAATTTTCAATATTAGTAATTCAATCATTCTATTTATTAGTCTTAGTAACCAAGTATATCCAACTTAGTCATAGTTAATACAAATTGTTATATGAAGAATATCTCTCATTTATTCTATTTCTACTTAATTTTCTTCTACATTGTCAATTCTGATTTTAAAGTGTATGTGTGATATATCACACTATGACTCTCTATATAAATGACTAGTACAACGTAATACAAATTAAATATGAATTTAATGTGAGGTTGTTTAAAGTGATATTATGTATTTATCCTTCTATCACTCTTAAGTTCTAGGACACATAGAAATAAAGAGAGATTCAACAATTAACAA
The DNA here is from genome assembly GCA_007115665.2 of Sequoiadendron giganteum. Taxonomy (NCBI): domain Eukaryota; kingdom Viridiplantae; phylum Streptophyta; class Pinopsida; order Cupressales; family Cupressaceae; genus Sequoiadendron; species Sequoiadendron giganteum. The sequence goes on along the minus strand of CM021110.1, from coordinate 106,680,596 downwards.
CTCAAAAGCCTAGTTTTTGGCTCTGATACCAAATGTAATGTCACTTTTCTCCAATACTTATTTTAGTAATAGCAGTGAATTGAATATAACCAACATTAGAGTTAATATAATTTATAGTATGAAATGTTATCAAAATAAATGTGAATAATTAATGTAAACTACAAACATGTGGCAATTAAATAATTAACATAATAAATGGAATAGCATCTCCACATAGATTAATCATATTAACACTAAAATCATATAGATAGTATTTCTAATATTTTCAAATCAATATTTTCAATACTTATCTAAAAATCACAAAGAGACTCTTATTTGACACTCAGAGGAATTGTTACAAGTCTAGGCCTTTCACAACAAGGAAGCACCCTTGGAGGAACTAGTTCTTTACATAACCCAACCTGACTTCATGGCATAAATAACACATCCTACCTCATGGGTCTCCCAACATAAATAACAACCTGCCTCACAAGCCTTATGGTACAACAACCTACCTCACAAGCCTTATAGTACACCCTTGGCTAGGACAATCCTGGGTGTACGCTATACCGCGAGTTGGACACGCATTGCATACCCCTTCTCCAAATGCCTCAATGTCAACCATTGGCCTTAACCCCCACTCTTTTGTGCCTTCTGAATTCTTGTGTCTCTCCTTCTAATTCCTTTCTTTTCTTTTTCTTTTCTCTCCTTGAATGTTCCTCATGCCTCAAGTGATCTCCATGTCTTTTCCAAGTATCACATGAATTCCTTATATATATCCTTTTAAGGGGTGTTTTCCAAACCATCACATCCTTTCACAAGAGTTTTCTTAAATATTCTTCATTAATCTTTATTTAAACCAAAGGAGCATATTATCCTTTATTTTTCTATCTCCTTTTTAATTCTAAAGAGTTATTTCATAAATTCTCTTTGGGAAAAAAATCACATAACATTGTCAATGGGTGATCCCACAATATTGGTTTACAATTTTTGGCCAAACTGGACACTGAATTGATTTTTTCTAGCTAAATCTTCACTTTCGGGCAACTATAGCGGCTAGACTGTGAGGAATTTGAAGATGATGTAAAATAGTGATTTGTGACATTTTATCTATAGATTCTAAATATATATTTTTCAAAAAAATTGGAATCAAACTGCACTACTTTTTCCATCTCCTTCGAAAACTAGTTTTTTTGAGTAAACACCATTTTTAAGGAGTGATGCTCACCGTATACAACATAACTTTTTTTCCATGAAGGATAAAATTCTGTTTTTTTTTAATTTAAATTTATAACTACGATATCTAGTGCTTTCTTTTGGTTTCATAGTGTTTTATTAAATATTTTTTTCTTAATCAATTTTCAAAGTCAAACCAATTACAATTCTGACATAGGTAGACTGTATAAAACATATCTTTTTTTTGTATGTATCGAAATTCAATTTATTTATTTTTGTTGGATAAAGGATTTCAATATTTAGTGCACTGATATTTTATTTTTTTTAAATTGATAATCTACTATTTTTCCACATGTGCAGAACAGAGAGCTTGATTTTCGGTGAAAAACCTACATTCACAAGAAATAAAAAATATATATAATAATTAAATTAAATTTATTTAAAATTATACTTTTTGGGAAGCTTATAATAAGGACTACATACTTACAAAAAATAAATTTTAAGTGAATTCATTTGATCCCCCAAAAGGTAAATCAAAAGTGGTTTTTTATCAGCATTTTGATAGGTGTAAAGGAGACTCTGTTATAGGTATGGTTTAAAACTAGTGGGGTTCTATCCAAGGGGGTTTGATCTAAGGTGGTTTGATCAAACCCTCTTCAATTGGAATTCTTAAAATGGAACTTTTTAAGGATTAAATCATTATATTTTCTAAAAATATGTGATTTCAACAAAAATCAGAATCTCCCAGAAATTGTAAACCAACATTGTGGGATCACCCCAATACTAGTTATTCAGTCACTTTCCCCTTCAACAATTAAAAAAATCTCTACTATAGTTGTCCACTTAAATTATTTTCTTCCACCCTTCATTATTTCAATGATGGGAGCACAAATACAACTAAAAATTCTAATAATCTTCTATAAAAACTCGTCAATCTATGGAAACTCCTTGCCTCAAACATACTTTTAGGTGATGGCCAATCCAAAATAGCCTTAAATTTTTGTGGATCCATCCATACCATCTTGTGAAACCCCAAATAAACTAGTTCTTTTATAATGCTAGACTTCTTAAGATTAGCCAACAATTTCTCATCTTTTAATATTTGTAAAACTACCCTTACATGCATCAAATGGTTTTCTTTTGTTCTACTGAAAAAAATAATATAATCTAAATATAAAATAACAAACTTACCAGGGAATAGTTTCAAAACTTCATTCATTAACCTCATGAAAGTACTTGGATATTTCATCAAGCAAAATGACATGACCATCCATTCATATACTCCATCCTTTTTAAAGGCAATCTTGCATCTATTCCCTTCCCTAATATTTATTTGATGATATACACTCTTTAAATCAATTTTAGTGAAATATTTAGCCCCACTTAAATAATCCATTAAGTCATCCATTTGGGGTAATGGAAACTATTGAACACTTTCGAAGACTGAGAGGGGAAGGTGAAATCAATCTACACAAAACTTAACCCCTTCTGGAACTTGAAACTTTCAACACAACTCAAACTCCTTTGGCAGATAAAGATAGAACTTTAAGCAAAGCCATAACATAGAAGAATATAACAATTTGAATCTTTAACACCTTTAGCAAACTTTACCAATGAATGATATAGCAGTAATCAGATCAGCAACAAAGAGAAAGAGATAGAGAACACACACATGCACAAGGAGACACCAAATTTATATTGAAAACCCAATGAGGGAAAAGCCACGGTGAGAGAGAGTTAACTCGCAATATAAGGCTCAGTACCAAAAGACTTGCAAGAAGGCTCACTACCTTAGAGCAAGATATAAAAAGGACTTGCAACACTAAAGTACCAACCAACTCCAAGAGCAAGATATAGAGGTCCTAATGAGATTCACTAATCTTAGAGAAGGATACAAAAGATTTATAAGAGAATTACAAAGATTGCCAACACAACTCTTTGTTGTTTAAGGTGTTCAAGCTCAATTTATTTTTCCTTTCACAATATTTTAGCACTACCTCTATTGGATATTCAATACAACCCACTCTCACACTTTTTCACACTTGTACACTTCTCCTCATACTTACATCTAAAATGATCTTGCATTTGTATCCATCGCAACACTTCAATTCTTCAATTAGGTTGGCCAATAAGAGAATAAACAATGAAATCAATTGTTTAGCCACCAAAGCATGGTGTGGTTCTATCTCGAGGATAGAGAGGACCAAAAACAATCTTAAAAATTCTTTCAATGTGATCCAAAATGATTTACACGTCTAGGTTCACATCAACATAAGTCAACATCAAGGAAATGTGTGGATGAGACATTGAAGCACATAACCAGTTGGCCCATAAACACTCTTTCAATTAAATTTACTTGATGTGTTCCTAAACAGGATAGTTCAAGACCCAAATCTATCATGTGACACATCTTCCATTGCTGGTGCAGCCCCCCAAGCACACAGCCCAAGCAAAGGAACAAGCCCTATCGGCCAGATATCCATGAATAACCCAGAAATCCAACTCAAGACACAATGTGGCACCAAAGCAGCCAACTAGAAACATGCAGATCACATAGGGAAGTTCCTTGAACATCCAAAAAAACTTCCATACAATTATTTCATATTGTCATGCCATCAACAACCACCACAGACCAAATAGGTGCAGAAAACTCTATTCAAGAAACACATAATACATAATCGGATGATGTATCATTTGTAGAACAACTTGCAGACCACTTCAACATATGATATCTTGAGATTGAAACATTCCAAAGATGTTGTGAACATATTCACCAAGCTGCAAGAGCAAAGACATCAATGCAAAGAAATGTGAAGCATTTCTCAAACCAATCCAGACAACTAGCAACATTGACAACCTTATGTAATTCACAGGAACCTCCTCAACAACATAGGTGACCTAAAAAGATAAGAATACAATGTAGACAAAGAGCTAACATAGAATGCCAAACCACAAGACCATAACTGATAGCAAAGAAATGCAAAGAATTCTCTTGAACAGACTTCAATGCAACTTCCTGAACCAAATTCATTTGAGAAACTTGCGGAGACCAAAACTTCCTTTTAGCAACACATATATTATTAGGAACATCAAGAGAGAGCATGAGACAAACTATAGACCCTCAACAACATCTCTCCAACATTAGTTATGCTTCTAATCCTCATCTTAATATATTATCATGAAAACAATTTTGTTCACAATAATAATGCATTATATGAACATCAACAATACTTCCTTGACAAGGCATGACATCCAACCATGAACTTCATCACTTCTTCTTTGATAAGGCATGCCATCAGTTACAACTAAAAATCAAAGTTGAAAATAGGTGTCAACAATATTCATAGTGTTAACATCAATGAAAACCATCAATGTTGACATCAATGACAACAACACAACCATCAGTGTTGACATCAATGATAACAATTGCAAATAGGAAACCAATACTTAATTGTTATCTTATTGATGGCTCTTGAATCGACACACATATTTTATTCTCCATCCTTTTTGGGTGCCAACACTAATAGTACAACACATGGACTTAAAATTTTCTTTATTAAATCCTTATCAAACAATTGTTGTACTTGTCTATTTATTTCATCATGCTCCATATGAGTCATCCTATAAGCTACCTTATTTGGTTAACTAGCTCCCAATATCAAATCCATCCAATGACTAATACTCCTCATAAGTGACAACCCATTCGATAATTCCTTCAATAATCTATCATCATATTCCTCTAACATTCCTTTGATTTCAGATAGAATATTTTGTTCCTTGTCTACTATCCTAACCTACTTGGGCTTAGGAATGAAACAAAAGCATATCCTCTCTTTCTTCATTTCTTTCAAAAGTTTTTTTTTTTAAATAATACACACTTATGTATTACCATCCACTTCGTCTTCCCCATCCTTCAATGGACTCAAAATGTATTCCTTCCCATCTTTCATTATTGTGTAGGCATTTTCCCTACCATCATGCACGGATTTTCTATCGTATTATTGTAGTGTACCCAATAGGACATGGTATGCATCCATGGGCATTACATCACACATCACTTCATCCTTATAATTACCAATCTAAAAAATAATTAAGCATTATTCATTCACCAAAATTTGATGACCTCTTTGTAACCATGAGAATTTATATGAATTATAATGCTTTATATTCTTCTATGTTATCTTCTCCACCATTTCTTGTGACACCAAATTATTTATTCTACCATTGTCCGTGTAATTCCTTTGAAAAACTTTCCACATAATTTACATATATTCATAAATAATTTTATTCTTTGTACAAGTTCTTGTCTTTCCTTTTCGAGTTTCCAAATCACTCTTTTCAACTTTAATGAATCACCTTGTTCAAGATATTTTGTATGTTTTGGCAAAGGTACACTTTCTTCATCAGCTTATGCAACATAGTTTCTTGCATCACTATTCCCACTATTTTGTTATATACTTGATGGCATTCAAAGGCTCGATTACTAGCTTCTCCACATCTATAACATGTTCTTGTAAATCCTACTTCTCCACCTCTTCTACAGTAGCCTCTTCCTCTTTAAAATCCCCTCTTCCTCTTGAAAAATATCCTCTTCGTCTTATCCTTTGACTGTAATTATTCTATGTTGTGCTTGATTCAACTTATTTTATTTTTTTCCCCTTTCACTATTGGATTGTCCTCTATCCCATGAAAATATTCCTCTAACTTTGGAATTATTTTATTATTTTTTGGCCAATTTTCTTTTGCCTTTAAAGCATACTAGTAATATTCTTAACCTATTCTTATTTTGACCAAGCTAATTTCATCTTAAATTGTTATTCATAATCCATTAACGTATCTTGAAAAATTATGATTGTCATCTTCAACATTCCCAACTCAAATACTTAGCTTGTAGAATTCTTCTATCCTTGACATTCATCTCCTACTAATTCAAATTTTACAATTTTCTAAATAGGCTAAGTTGATAGTCTAGTGGCAAAAACATTTCCTTGAACTTTATTACAATTATGTCCCATGACTTTATTTTTTCATTTCCTTTTCTTTATCTCTCTATTTGCATGTGATCCCACCATAGGGATGGATGTCCTTTCATCTTGGTACAAGAAAAAATTTCTTGAACGTTAGGTATTCTATGGGTTCAAAGTAAAAATACTTCTCCATTTCTGAAATCTAATATATAAGCTCTTCTGGATTTAGATTATGATGGTGGGTATGTGTAGGATCATCATGGAAAAAACATGCCCTTAAGTGGCGAAAAATTTAGAAAAATCAGATTTAGGCAACTTGACTTAAAAATTTGAATAAGTTATCTATATTATTTAAAAAATATGTAAGAATAGAATCTGTAGAAAATTGAATGTAGTTTCTAAACTACTAGGTTTATTTTAAAAAAACAAAAATCTATTTGGTGAAAATATGAAATTTCAATGCAGTAGTACTTAAATTTCAGGAAAAAAATTAGAAGTAGGTGTCTGTCTGACCACCCGAACTACAATAAAATGATAATATTTTTTTATAATATTTTAGATATAAGTAGAGGATTCATGTCCCAATGTGAATCATATTATTTTGTAATTTTTTTCCAAGTTAATAATTAAGTATGAATTTTTTATTACAACTTTTAAAAAATATAAAAACTTGTATGTCTAACCACCTTAACTTGGTCAAAAATTCATGAAATTCAATCTCTTTTTTTAATCCTATAGTATGTGAAGCATAGAATGTGACACATGTTTCGGATTAAAAAAATCTAATACCGTTTGAAAGCTATAGATGTTTTTCAATCAAGCTATCAATCAGAACTTTAGTTGTAATTCAAATAGAAAATGAATAATAATTATTTATTAAATTCAAAGTAAAGCATAATTTATATTGGTGGAAAGCTAAGAATCTCCTTTAAAAACCCTTTTCGTTTCATCAATTTTGGGTAAACAAAAAGTCGTCAACCACATGGGCCATCATATCACTTACATATCGCCACTTTTTGGCCCATCATGATCTTGCACATACCCCGGTAACTAGGTGGATTCAACCTCAATTTTCTACTAATCCTAGACATTACTTTCAAAAATCTTCCTTCCAATTCATCTATTTCATCTTTCATTCCAGTTCTTGTTCTTCTATTTTATTTTCATCTTCACTAACATCCTTTGTGCATACTCCTCTTATCTATGCTACCTCAATTGCATCCAATCTTGTTGTTATCCTTCTCAATATATTTATAATTTCACCCATTCTAAGTGCCTTGGGTCTTCCCCTGTATACCATGTCTTCTCAAACCCTTTGCAATTGTAGGCATTTCCTCTGTTCACCTACCCCGACAAAATATTATAGGGTTTCACCTTGACACAGTCCAACACATGTTTTAATACCAATTGATGCAAGTCAAGGTTTGGGAATCTTATCAAACTAGCAAACCAAACAACTATAATAAATCTCACAAAATTAATTCAACTTGAAAAAAGAAATCTACACACATTTACTCCTTGAAACATGTAATTCAAAACATTTATAGCTTTGTGTTACTTTGTCGTGATCAAATATTGATCAAAACCCCTTTATCCAACTTCAAATTTTATTATATTCACTATAATTGTTCTTTTCCATACATATACACTTTTCAATTTGCTTGGTTCCCCTTTGATTCCTCCTATCTATTTATTTTCTTACTTATCTTCTTATCTCTATCTTTTACCCCTAGTCATAGCCTCCTTTTCTCTTGTTTCCACGCTATCATTTCCATGCATTTTAATTTATTTTTAAAACTCTTCAATTCCCACAAATCCACTTCTTTAAAAAAAGAAGAAAAGAAAACTTTATTTTAATCTCTACACCCCTACTCTTCTTCTTCATGTCACTTCACATTCCCAATGTCTTAATTCTCACAAATCCCCTTCTTTAAAATTACTTGTTCATCAATGACAAAGTAGAGTCAAAGAATAGATATATGTCAAATATCATTTGAACAATGTATAAGTACAATAAAATGTCTCCCTCATTGGAACATCCAAAAATGAAATGTTCATCAACATGTATAAAGCCTTCATTGTTGGGGGTAATCATAGTTTTGATAATGTTAGGCACCTCATAATAAATATCATTAGTGTTGTGTAATAAATTAATTAATATATTAAGTTAAAAAAATAAACACTTGCATTCTCCTAACCTAGCTATAAACCTTTTAACCTAGCTTGTCCCAAATTTCATCAATTATAAATGAAAAATTTGGAAAAACTAAAGTATAGGACAAAAGAGGGATTTTAAAAGTGTGTGCATCTATTGTCATGCCCTAGCTGATGCAACTACAATAATCATGGTCCTTGTCTTGGGTGCTCTCCATTGACTATTTACATGATCAAATATCCATTGTTCACCCATAACTAAAAATATCTCAATCTCTCAAATGAATAGGAGAAAATAACACCCCCCCAAAAAAGCCCTAATTTTTTATTTGTATGAGGTCATAACCCCCTTGCAATATTTTTCGTGTAAGTACTTGACATAGAATGACCCAAGTATATTGTTGAAAACCCACACAAATCATGTGTCCTCTCATCCCAAATTTTATAAAATATTTGAGTCAATGTGATATGTAAAATACACTCAAGTCATATTAATGTTTCATTTTGTAGGTATCAAACATATTCAGGGAGGTGAAAACCAAGGTGGTATTTCTAACTCCACACCAATAGTAAGTAATATTTTATATTTTAGCATTTTAATTTTATTTCTTGTATTTTTATATTACACATGATCAATCAACCTATTTTTGTAAGTCTAGATGTGGGACGTCAAACCAAAGGTAAGTCTAGGAAAGTAATTGATGTCCCTATGCCATATTTAGGGAAGTAAAACTTATCAAATATTATGGATTATAAATACTTGTTTTATATTTATTTATCTCATAAAATTTATGTGGAAATGGTATATTTTGTAGTAATTTCCTTTCACAAACTTGACTAGTAGGTACCCCTTTCCCCATAGGTTATAAGTTATAATTTTAAAACCCTAAGTTTTAGAAGAAGTGTCTATGTAGAATCTAGTACATCAATCCAAGTCTTGGATAAGTCTATGATTTTACTAAACACAAAAGCACAAGTTGTATAGAACCATGGGTGCATGAATAGAATTGTGTCAAATGTGACATTGGTGTGCATGATACCATCTCAAACAGTCTTTCTATAAAACAAAGAATCTAGAATCAAGGCCTAACAACTTGTAACCTCTCCTATCTTGTTTTCTACCAACTACATATTTTTCAATTATTGAATTTGACACACTTTACATTCCTTCTCCCTTTCCATTTTGTATTTACATTTCTAGTTCTAATTCAACCTCAAATTCATGTATCATTTATAAATTAATTTAAAATTAATTTAAATAACATTTTTCTTATTTAATAATATAATGCTTTTAGATTTTATTGTAAAAGAACATGTCTAATAACTAAAATTAAAACGCATTAGTGCTCTTTAATTTTAGTTACAAGTTGAAAGTAAAAAAAGAAGTTGTTTTTAGATTTTCCATGTTTATGGGTAGTATTTCCTCAATAAATCATTCCATTTTCCTCTATAAAAGAATATGAAGTCCATCTAGATATATTAAACATGAAATAAACTTGTAAAATAACATATTTCCCTTCAATTTAAATACATCTAAAATTTACAATTTTAATATACCTAAAAATGTGCATCTTAAAAATACCTCTACAACTAAAAAAATCCTCATATACAACTACATTTTTTTAATTTTATTATATTCTATTGATGCGTGACTTATATCCATAGGTAATACGTGATGTATTTTGCTAATATTGTTGGCCTACTAGATTCTTCTTTGTCCTCATGTAAGAAAGAATTATTTACACTAGAACACCTCTCTAATATAATTTAATTGTTTGGGAAAACATTATAATACAAACATTGATGCCTTGGACTTAACTACATTATTTATTCTAGAATGGGATTGCAGCAAGATCCATAAAAATATATTACCATATGGTGAATTTCTTATAACATATTCATCATTACACCAATACAATTGCATAATTAATATGATACATTGTCCTCAACTTTATCACTTATGGCTTAGGACTTTCTTTAGATAATAACTTTATTATCAATAAGAATGGGGAATATTAATAGATTTATGTTCTTATATTTTCAACTTTTATATGATCAAAGTTGATTACATCAATTGTTGGCACTCAACTTTATATTTCTATTTTTCAAATATTATAGCCTTGAGTTTGATGGGGCAATCTTATTGGCCACAAATCCAAGTTGCCCAACCCCTCAACTAAGAAAAACAACAAATAAAATCTTTCCACCAATCCAAGGGCGATTAAGGACACATAGTTGACGGTGGTCTGCGGGAGGGCCCTATCCTAGGGAAACCAAAGTTTGGAGGGGAAGTATCCGAAAAGGGATAGGAGCCTTAGTAGTTCTAGGACATTGAAATGTTCACCAAACTAATAGTTCTTGTATACACCTAAAATCGGTCAGGATAACCGATTAATTAAATACAAGTTATTTAATTAATAAACCCTCTTAATTCATCTACTTATAAATAAATTGAAAATTTTATTTATATGGCTTACTTTCTTGAATTCTTCCTAAAATCATTTTCTTCATGATTTAATTAAATAAACAAATCTAACTAATTTGTTTTATTTGATTAATTCCCTCTCATACAATTTGAATTCCTAAATTCAATTTGTCACATTTCTACATAACTTTCTAACCTCCTTCCACCTCATCATCCACATCATCAAGTGTCTCATGAATTTAAATAACTATAATTTTTAAATGGAATTATCCTCAACCAATTTTGAAACAACCTTGAACACTTGGCTCCTCCATTTCATTTATTCTTCTAAACACTTGGCAAAGTGTTCTTTTAAAGGGAACACTCTCCATGATTCCCTCTAACTTCTTCATCCTCCACCCTTCATCTTTCCAACTGAAATCTTGACCGTTGAATCCTGCCACATCACAATATGCCTTGGAAATCCTATAAATACAACATCTTCTCCAGCATTTCATAACACATCTTTGACAAAACTTACTCTACAAAAATCATTTTAGAGAATTTAGAGCATTTTATAGCATTAAAGCATTCAACATTTAGCATAGTATTTGCATATTAATTTAGAATCATGGCTTAGTTGTTAGCTGCATTTCCATTATCACAATAGTTTTACACATCATTTGCATCATATTCTTTAGCATCATCTCCATTATCATATCACCATTATCATTTACAACAAATCACATAGTTTATTAAATCATGTAGGAACCAGGATTCTTGAATTTTACAACATCCATTCTCTAGGTTGTCATTCTAAAAGTCATAATGCAAAGCAAAATCTAAGAGCCATTATGATTTAAGGAATCCTTAGAGATAGGAAACAATGGAACGGCTTTAGGGATCGATTGTGTTTTGAATTCAATTAATTTTGTAATTCAATTCTCTAATGTAATACGTCTCATTGGTTGTGTGTTGATTATTCACTTTACACATATTCAGACGACAACATTTTTGGTGCCCACCGTGGGGCCCGAGCCCCTGCTTTTAATATTTTCTAGAAAGTGTGTCTATAGGTTTTGACGTGAAATATTTTAGCGCGACCATGAGTTCTTCCAACGCATACAAAACATCCTCTAGCGCATCCAGGCCCTAATCTGGCGCATCCAGCCATTCTTCTAGTGCATGTAGACTGTCTTTTGGCGCATACAGTAGTTTCTATAGCGCATCTGTGTGATATTTTAGTGCATATGGTTGTTGTTCTGGCACATCTAGTTCATTTTGCATAAATTCAAAATTTTGAGGACTAATCTTTATTCTCTTTTTTGCAGGTATTGTAAATGTTGTCAGAGACTTTTCTGAAACCATAAGAATGTTGTCAAAGACAAATAATCAAAAACTACTAAGGATTGTTTTGCAAGGGCCGAAGCTTTTTGTGTCTTTTTTTTAATTAAATTAGGAACTTAGCTTAATTAGAAGGATAATTGAACAAACATGTTTGTTGTGTTTGTAGAGTGGTAGGCATATGCTCTCCCCTTAATTGGGTGATCAAAAAGTTAGACCCATTCTTTTCATTTTGTTTCATCCTTAGAGGGCCTGTCTGGTGGGAAAAAGTAATCACCCCAGGGAACGACCCAACCGGGAACACGCTAAAGCCAAGAAACTTCCACCTGATATATAAGTGTGGGTACTTGAGAAAAGTTCAAGTATCACGAGGATTGTTCTGACAAGAAGGGAAAAAATGGTCTCTTGTCGTATGGATGATCCCTCACGAACGGAATGCCTATACGAAAAGCTTCTTGTTATAGTAAGCCAAAATTCCATTCTATTTGTTGGTGCAAGAGGTCTAACCTCTGAAGTCATCCCATATTCTTGTGGCTTTTAGTAGAGATGAAAATTTCGTCATGGGAGATTCATGAGAACTGAAGCTTGGATGACCCAAGAAGTGAGTGTCGAGAAAGGGGGAGCCAATGTGGTCAAGATTCTAATCATCCACTAAAAGTAAGCACAACTAGAGTAAAATCCAAGTGGGAATCCAGTGAATATTATCATAAACAACCTTAGGAATTGTACTTGTTTGATGTGTCTTACATGTGTGTTTTAAAATGACATTCAAAACAAACATCACACACAGAAATGTACAACCACTTATTCAAAAGAACATCCATTCAAACAACCAATTACCTACCAGAAAACAAGAAAAATCAATCAAATTATCAGAAAACAGTGGCATTCCCCAGACTAGCGCATCCATTCTTTGTTCTAGCGCATTGAGCTTGTATTTTGGCGCATTTGTGCCATCTTTTAGAGCATTCGATCTTTGTTTTAGCGCATTTGTGCCATCTTTTAGAGCATTTGGTCTTTGTTTTAGAGCATCTATGCCATCTTTTAGAGCATCCGGTGTCTGTTTTAGAGCATTTGTGCCATCTTTTAGAGCATCTAGTCTCTGTTTTAGAGCATCTATGCCATCTTTTAGAGCATTTGCTGTCTGTTTTAGACATTTGTGCCATCTTTTAGAGCATCTGTGTCATCTTTTAGAGCATCTGGTCTCTATTTTAAAGCATTTGTGCCATCTTTTAGAGCATCTGGTCTCTGTTTTAGAGCATTTGTGCCATCTTTTAGAGCATCTGGTCTCTGTTTTAGCGCATTTGTGCCATCTTTTACAGCATCTAGTCTTTATTTTAGAGCATTTGTGCCATCTTTTAGAGCATTCAGCCTCTATTTTAGAGCATCTTTTCCATCTTTTAGAGCATCCAGTCTCTATTTTGGAGCATTTGTTCCATCTTTTAGTGCAACCGATCTTTGTTTTAGAGCATTTGTGCCATCTTTTAGATCATCTGGTCTTTGTTTTAGAGCATTTGTTCCATCTTTTAGAGCATCTGGTCTCTGTTTTAGAGTATATGTGCCATCTTTTAGAGCATGCAATCTCTGTTTTAGCGCATATGTTCCATCTTTTAGAGCATCTATGTCATCTTTTAGTGCATCCAGTCTTTGTTTCAGTGCATATGTACTATCTTTTAGCACATTTGGAATCTATTTTAGTGCATCCATATGAATCACAAATAAAGAGCTAATTTGAACGTCTGTCAGACAATTAAAACCAAATTTAGGGATTATTTTCTTGGCACAGATCATTCCTCATTCAACCATCACTTTAAAATTGAAGAAACTGGCCTTTGCAAGTGAAATTCTCTTAACTAAACTTGGATCAAAACATCTAAAAGTGTCTAATCATCAAACATATCTCTGATTGTTAGTCAAGTTTCATCATCAGGATCTACCATCCTTCATTACGAAACAACATTGTATAATCAGATCCCACCTTAGTCTCATTAATAGAATTTTTCATTCTATTCGACTTGGGTATATCCTTGGCACTCCTAAACAAAGCTCAAAGTATAGTTTTATCACTTGAAATGGAAACCCAAACTACCATGGCAGAAGTAAAAGAAAATCCCTTTCACAGATTCCACCAAACTGAAAATGATGAAATAATGGATGAGGACATCTTACAAGCTCAAAAAGACCCTCAATTTCACAAGTTCATGGAGAAAATTATAGAAGGGGATGGAAAAAATACCTTTTGATGTTGGCCAATCAAGGTGTCAAACTACCAATTGATTTTGATGTCAACCAATTAAAATAAATTCCCAAGAGGACAAAGTTTGACTCACAAAACATAGATCCAATGGATGCTTTGACCCAACAAATGCAAAATCTCCAACAACAAATCCAATACATGCAAAGGGGAACAACAAAGAGATATTCGTTGCAAGATATATATCCTTATCCCTTTGACAGAAACATGAACATGATATCTTCTCCACCAAAAACAACATCATCCAAGTTCAATGTTTCTAAATTATTGCAAAGGTTAAATGAGCCCAAATCTAAGCCATCAAACACAAATAATATTGAACAATCCTATCATGTCATGCACCTATCTTCATCTCCCACAATCCAAAATAAACCTCATGATTCTTCCACTCAAGTTAATGATTCCATCCAATCACCTTCTCCTATCATACCTCTATGTCCAATGATTCACATCAAGATCAAAGTATTATTTCCACTCCATCCAATGATACCAAAATTCCACAAGCCCTTCCAATCTTTGACCAAGATCCCATCTCTCAAGAATCTTATGATGATCCCATCATTTCATTATTCACCCACAATAATCCCCTTTCATCTCAAGAGGAAAGTATCCTTCCACTTGTCCTTCTTCCACCTCATCTAATGAATCCATATCCTCTCATGATTCCATCACATCCTAGGAGTATGAAAATTCTTCCATCCTATCTAATGATGCCCTACCATCTCATGATCAAGATATACCTTTCACTCCACTTCATGATGATTCCATGCTTGATTCATCTCCTACACCTCATGATCCTTCTTCAAGTCAAGATTAAAGTACCTCATCATCTCCATGTCAAGAGCCTATCACACCTATTCAAGCTATCCATGAACCCCACACCTATAAATTGGGATATTCCACCTTTATCCACTCCGGCTTACTTCCAACACCTATCCTTTCATCCATATCATATCCTCCCAAAAATGGACTCGCATCTTATTTCGTAAATAATGCATATCCCATTGGTAAATGAATGTGTCAAAATATGAACTACAAAGGCAAAGGATTAGGCCTTATGAACAAGGCATCCTAGAACCCCTTTTTTCCCAAGAAAATCTATATTCTAATGGCCTTGGCTATACACCTCATGCTCAACCTAAGTATCCCAGTCCATCAGACCTTTCATATATGCTAGGTCCTTATCCTAGTCCATCAAACCTTCCATCTATCCTCAGTTCTTATCATCCAAACCTTAGTTCATCAACCCTTCCATCCATATTAGGGTCCTACATCCCTCCGTCTCCTTTTCACCAAGAACAACAAAGGCACACATCCTTGATACCATTTCAAAATTCTACCTACCTAATCCATAATACCTCCATATCATTCATCTCAATCTGCCTCTCCCATTGCTTTTGGAAGCAATTTGGGTGCCAAATGTCAAAAGCTTCAATATCAAAATCCACATGTATCAAAGGATCAACATGTCTCCTTGAAGATTCATGCAAAAGTAAAAGAAAATTTGATCCAAAATCAAAGTAAAAAATTCAAAAGGCCACAAAGGCCCATAAATCAAAGTCAAAAATTCAAAAGGCGACAAAGGCCCACAAAAAAAAAAATTCAAAGACCACCAGGGTCCATAAATCAAAGAGAAAAATCTCAAAGGCCACAAAGACCCATAAAGCAAAAATCAAAGTCAAAAACTATGTGGATTCCTAAAAGTCTCATAGAAGTAATAAAATCTAAACTGGCATCCAAATTTTCTAATCCAAAAGCTTCCTCCAATCTTCCATTTGAAAAAATATCACCTTCCAAATCCATTTTCCTCCATCACTCGACCACCCTTCAAGGTGGGTGCCAATGTTGATCTTTCCATCCTTTCCATCTATCCATCAACAAGCCTTCCAACCTCCTATCCATTATCCAAAATACATCCCCCATTATCCTCCTTTAATCCAAATCTTTGCATAAGTCCTTACATTCTTCTATCATGCCAACATTTATGAGTCTAATTCCCACATACATGGTTTATTAGAGCACATAATTGAGGGATATTAACTGTGAAACTTTATGCTTAATCCCTTCATCCATCTCCCTATCCATATCCTATCTTCCATATTCCTCTTGCACTCTCCACTTGGGGGAAAGTTTCATCCATCTTATCATTCATGGTCATTATCCTCTTTAGTTTCATTTCCTTACATTTTCACCTTTGATCTTGACAAGGTTAAGGATCTTCTTGAACATCATGCATCTTATCCTATCCACTTTATCCAAATCTTCCATACCATATCCTCCATGAAGCATATTATCCTATATTTTGGGGCATCTTGTTTCTTCAAATTGGTCATCTCACTCCATCTTAAATGTCCTAGAAAAATCCCAAAAAAAAATCAAAACATTTTCCAAAACAATCCAAAAAAATAAAACATTTCCAAAATCCAAAAATAAAAATCAATAAATCATATGCTTTTGTAATAATTGGTTGTTTCTCACAGGGGGAAATCAACTTTGACCTTAAAACAACGAACAAACAACAATAAGACAACATAACAAACACAACAATCACAACGAAAACTCAACATTGAACATTGATCATAAATTTTAAACATCAACCATCCAAATCAACAAACATAGTCAATCAATCAACATCACAAAAATCTAATTGGATGATGTTCTTATGAATCATGATTTAATGCTTTAGCATGAATGTTCAACTGTTGTATCTTGATTTTTGTTATCATTTCTCCAGAGCAACTTGAGGATGTCATGGACTAGAGGAGAAAAGAAGGAGAATGATATTTTCTTTGTCTATTATTTGTGAGTTGATCATTGATACTATGCAAATTTTCATGGGACATGCTCTACAAAATATCACTGATGACATTTTGAATTTGCATAGGAAAACGATTAACTCTTTGTATGTTTTATGCAAGCTATACTCAAGTCATCTTGTTTCAATCATGCCTAGATGCTTGTATTATCTTGCACTATCAAAAATCAACGAAAGTTGTATGGAAGTTGTACTCGGGTCATCATGGTTTAATTATACCATCGATGTTTGTACTCACTTTCAACATAATAAAGGTTCAATGATGATACAAAGCACAACAAATCAGCTAATAGAATGACAACCTTGCATATTTAGATTTGCATGGTTAAGATAGATTGCATCCATATTAGTTTTTGCATGAGAATTATCATATCAATCACATCTCATCAACATAATAAAATCCATCTCATGCATCATAACGCATCATCCATAAAGCAATAAAATTAATCCATCCAATCATTTCTTTCAATCTCATCTAATCAATTCCATCACCTCAATCCAATCATCAAATCAATCATCTTCATCAAATCCATTCAATTCATCCATCAAATCCTCTTCTATCATTCCAAACAATAATTCAAATGCAATTCAATCCTTAATCCATATCAATCAAGTCAATCAATCTTGTCAAATGATCTAATTGCATCAATGGTCCTAATCCTAATCTTGGTGTGAACCCAATCAATCAATCTATCAATCAAACATCATCATCCTATCATTGATCCTCACCTATCATGAGGTCAATCATCATCAATCCTATCATTGATCCTCACCTATCATGATGATTCAGTGATCCTCACCTATCATGAGGTCAATCATCATCCTATCATTGATCCTCACCTATCATGAGGTCAATCATCATCATCTTATCATTGACTCTCACCTATCATGAGATCAATTATTAAACATCATCATCATCAATCAATCAACTGTTTACAACTTGACAGGCATAATACCTTGTTTGTTTTTAAATCATTTGTGCTTGCTTGCTTGCGTGTGTTATCAACCTATCTTGCATTTGTATCAAATCTGTATCATTCCAACTAATGCTCATACCTTGTGTATTGCTCAATCAGCTCAGCACACTCTCTCTCAATTATAAAAGTGCATCAATTAATCAATTGCTCAAATTGGCAAGATCTCTATTATTTTTCAAGAGATAAATCATCAAAAAATCATTAAAAAAAAATTCAAAATTCAAAAAAATCTGAAAAATTCAAAAATTTCACCAATTTATCTCCCGAAGGGGCATATATTCATTATCACTCGAAATCAGTGTCTGGGGCATAAAAAAAAATTGTCAACATCACCAACAAATTTTTCTTTGAAGCAATGTGTAAACACATTACTTCAAAGAGGGCAAAATGTATACACCTAAAATCGTTCAGGATAATTGATTAATTAAATACAAAGTATTTAATTAATAAACCCTCTTAATTCATCTACTTATAAATGAATTGAAAATTTTATTTATATGGCTTACTTTCTTGAATTCTTCCTAAAATCATTTTCTTCATGATTTAATTAAATAAACAAATCTAACTACTAGTTTGTTTTATTTGATTAATTCCCTTTCATACAATTTGAATTCCTAAATTCAATTTGTCACATTTCTACATAACTTTCTAACCTCCTTCCACCTCATCATCCACATCATCAAGTGTCTCATGAATTTAAATAACTACAATTTTTAAATGGAATTATCCTCAACCAATTTTGAAACAACCTTGAACACTTGGCTCCTCCATTTCATTTATTCTTCTAAACACTTGGCAAAGTGTTCTTTTAAAGGGAACACTCTCCATGATTCCCTCTAACTTCTTCATCCTCCACCCTTCATCTTTCCAACTGAAATCTTGACCGTTGAATCCTGCCACATCACAATATGCCTTGGAAATCCTATAAATACAACATCCTCTCCAGCATTTCATAAAACATCTTTGACAAAACTTACTCTACAAAAATCATTTTAGAGAATTTAGAGCATTTTATAGTATTAAAGCATTCAACATGTAGCATAGTATTTGCATATTAATTTAGAATCATGGCTTAGTTGTTAGCTACATTTTCATTATCACAATAGTTTTACACATCATTTGCATCATATTCTTTAGCATCATCTCCATTATCATATCACCATTATCATTTACAACAAATCACATAGTTTATTAAATCATGTAGGAACCAAGATTCTTGCATTTTACAACATCCATTCTCTAGGTTGTCATTCTAAAAGTCATAATGCAAAGCAAAATCTGAGAGCCATTATGATTTAAGGAATCCTTAAAGATGGGAAACAATGGAACGACTTTAGGGATCGATTGTGTTTTGAATTTGATTAATTTTGTAATTCAATTCTCTAATGTAATACGTCTCATTGGTTGTATGTTGATTATTCACTTTACACATATTCACATGACAACATTTCTAGTTCTAGTTATGACGATCAACTATTGATCATTGCATGTCGGTTCCACTGCCCCAACTCCCAACTTTATGAGGGGTTTGCAAATTTCTTCATTTTAATGATTGATATTTAAAGTTTTGAATTGTAAAAAGTTTTGATAATTTATAATGAGTATTTATTTTTTATTGCAAATCATTTAGGTGAGATTTGAGTCTAGAATTGATGATTTGATGGTTGAAAGCATTTTTGAATAGTTCACACTAGTAATTGGAAGAGTCTTGATAAATCACTATTAGCTCTCAATTTTGATTTCAAAATCATCCAATGAAAATTGAGCCCATGACAATTTTTCTCCAAAAATTGTCAATATTTAAGAGTGATCCATTATTACTCATTTATTCTCCTAATTCTAACAATTGCACAATCATCATCAACATTTCTTATGTTCCCCTCAAAATTTTCAAGACTCCTAATATATTTTGTGTCCATAACTAAGATGTCATCAATATTTATAAATAACAATTTAATTGTTAATATACATTTTAGAAGAAAAATTAAAATAATTTATTATTATTTTGATTAATTGAAAAGGGTGGACTCAATAATTGTTGGTGGGCAATGTTTGAATTGCAAATTATTAAAAGGGGTGACCCCTTTTTAAAAAAGGTTAGAAAGAAGATTGTTGTATGCCCAATGCAGAAGTTTCATTTTATTGTCTTTTGCTTTGTAAAGCATATGGAGGAGGCACTATTTTATTTTTGTCTTATTTACCAGGTAGGGCAAGGGTTCCTTCCTTTATTGAAGATTAAATTTTAAAGTTAAGTTGGACACCATTTTCCAGCTTTATCTTTTTAAGCTTTTGTTGCAGTAAAGAAGCATACAGCAACATCATTTAAAAATGACTGTGCAGCAAGGAAATTCAAGGGTAAGGTGTGATCATGGAGAAGATAAAGTGTTTATGAAGTGCAGAAATCAAATTGCAGGCAAGCAACGGAAAGGGAGGCACCATATATTATGGCATATTTTTATTAAAATCTGTTGAGTTCCTACATGAAAAGATAAGATCTCTTATAGGTTTTTCTTTTCAGACATAAACAGCAATTTTTTAGATGTGTAGGGAGGTGTCTGGCAGAAATCTTCATTTCTTTTGGCTGTAGAAAATGCAGAAATGAGAATAAGCAAGGGTTTGAACGAATGGCAGTACCTGGAGGGAATAATTGAAATTTTGAGGAAGAAAACAATTATGAGCAGAAATAAGAGTAGGCAGAGAATGGCAAAATAGAAACTAGCTGAATGCAAGCAAACTGTTTGACAAAATGCCTCATGTAAAACACCTGTATAATATGCATGTAATGGTTTTATTTAGAAATTTTCTATTCCGAAAAAGAAAGTAAAATAATTTTAAACATTTTGGGGGAAGAAACAAGGTGGATTGTTGTGAAGTGATAAGAATTTGTATAAGATTGAGCAGAAAGTAGGAGGATATCTTGAGATATTTGGATGTACGTAAATTGTTTGACAAAATGCCTTATATACACTACTCTAGTTGCATCTTAAGATTGAGAGAATTATATTCGCAGAGATCCTTCATGGTTTAGCAAGGAATGTAGAGATTGAAGTGTTTATGCAGAGGATGCCATTACTGGTGGATTTTATGATAGAATAATGTTTACCAATGCTTGAAGAATTATTTTGATTGCAAGAAAAATTACTTATAGTTCCAATTTAAAATTTGGAAATAGGAGGAGAATATTAGAATATATGGTTGATCATTTTTCTCAATTTTATAGATTGAACAACCTCAAATATTTAGACAAAGTATTTACACAGAAAAAGACAAATATTATGTATGCTACCAAGTGTTGGCAGGTGTTACATCTGGCAAAGTTATGTTTGGGCAAACGGAATGAACTAAAAGATTCCATATTTAGTTGCAAGCTGAGGCCCAAATGGTGCTATGTGTATGTGTTATAAAAATGACAAAGAATGTACAGCTTATACTATTGTTGAACAGTAATAATAATAAATATTATATTTTTTTGGGTTATTTAGAATGTTCATTGTAAATGTTTAAAAAGAATTGTATTATTGTGAATAACAATCTAAATTTCCTTACGGGAATAATTCTTAAAATTAACAATTATTTAATTCACAAAATGTAAACTATATTTGTCTAACAATCCCCCTTTTAAAGTTTACATAACAAAATTTGTTGATTACAAAATATATATACATCTTTGTGAAAAATTTCTTTGAAGAAACAAATTCTCAATCAAGTGGAACTCCATCAAGTTGTTTTGTGACTCTAAGAAAGGTGTAGCCCCTAGCTGAATTCTCAAGTTCTTCTTCCTATGAACTCTCGAATCACGGCCTCGAGTGCTTGTTGGACAACCATCCATATTGAGCTCTACACCAAACAGTTTTATTTGTCTCCAAAAACAAACTTTACAATACATGTATCTTCATATCTATCAACACCAATAAGAAAAAGCAAGAAACTAAAACCAAAAACGCTTCTCATGCAAAGCATCATCTCAAAGCAAGAAGCTAACTTGAGATGATGGAAATTCCTCCATCCCCGATGCCACCAGCCTCCAGTAAAGTGAAAGCTTATAGTACTTCTCCAGGATCACTAAGAGAGTCATAAATAGTAGCTTCATCATTTAATGAATCCTCATTCTCAATGCAAGCAATGTTACCTTCATTGGTTTTATCTTTGAGATTTCCTTTAAGAACATCTCTAGCTTGAATGTAACGCCCTGCCACGCAAATCCCATAGGATACAACTACTAACAATAACAAAACATTTTTTTATTTTTTTTTATTTCTTTAAACAAAAATTACATTTAACAAATTAAATAACATAAATATTACATATAGTATTATCCTAGTCCCATGGGGTAACATGGTGTGCTACTTGAACGAACCCAAACTAATTAAAACGGTAACGATACCAAACTAAAGCAAATGAAAGATGTGTGAATAAACTATACTATAAATATGGCATTCATTCAGCATGAACAAGGTAGAACAATTTAAAAACATAAATATCTTATTATTACATTCAACTTATGAATTCAAGGTTACAATCATGGAACATATTTCCATAGATACAACACAACGTGAAACTCAAAATTACATTACAAATTTGCTTCCCTTATAACATCAGGAAGAGTAAAACATAATACAAGAGTACAATAATGAAGAGTTGAATACATAAAAGGTACAATCTTCTTTGTGCAAAGCTCTGAGATCACTGCAATCGCACCACGAACACCACTTGGGGACCCAATGGGTGCATTGCACGTTTCCACTCGATCTTGTGAACCCGAAGGAACACCCCCCATGCAAGGAGTCAATAAGAAAGAACCCTCAACCACAAAATCAAAACATAAAGGACTAACATCACATGACTCAAGCCCACGAAACAACATAAACATCAACATTAGTAAAACAACTCCAGAGGCAACAAGAATAAGGGAAAGCAAAGGGGCACAGTGGGAGAGTGTCATCGCATGGCCTTACATGGATTCACCAGACTACCTAAAACTAGGAGCCGCCTCCATCTATGGTTAACCAAACATCCTATCTCAAGGTGTCACCCCATAGGGTGACTCATGGAGAGCCACTTACCTTTCGTGGAGACAAGGTAGCGACCTTACCGACCGGGTCTTCCCAATCGTCCTTAGCCTTTGAGAGCACTAATGCCAGGGGTGAGGGGTGTATTTTTTAGTTTTGTTATGTGCTAACTAACCTAACCCACTAAGTACATTGATTAGGTTTTCACTTATTTAAGGAAACTCTTTCAAGGGTGACCACTTGTACACTGGCCCCAAGAAGAGCTACTCTCCCCTACAGTTACCCCAAAAACAAAGTCAAGTAACGGGTGTACCTCAATGCACAAACCTTAAAGGACCTTATTTCACAACAACGCACACGAGGCATGGCCATCTCGTGATTATATAAAGCACCCAAAAACCCATAAAATTAAGAGGTACCACCCACACAATTATTCACAAGGTAACAAGATAGACAACAAGTGCAACCATAAAACATGCATACACACCACTTCCCTAGCCTCTGGAGGTAACACTTATCACCCAAGAACCAAAATAATACCTACTACTAATTAAAGCCACATTTTTAAGATAAATAAAATTTAACTTAAATTAAACATATTACTTAACAAGTAAAAATTTCATCATTTAAAACCATTCCAAATCATAAAGTTCGTTAAATATTTCAAATTTAATCTATGGAAATAATCAATTACCTGACATTAGTTAACTCACCAAATTAATTTTACCAAATTAGAAAATCTAAGTTTTCATTGAATGTTTCTAAATCAAATTAAATAAAGACAACTATTTTTTTTATAATTATTTGAACATAAAAAAATGAACTTCAAAATTAAAATATTTAAACTTGAGCTATAATAACAATTAAAAATCAGAGTTTATATTTTAATTTTCAAACAATATTTATTCTCTGGTTTTATTTTATTTTTCCAAGCAGATTATTCTTCTAAATTTGATTTTTCTAAATATAAAATCTAATTGCGAAAATCATTCTAAATACAAATTTAATAAAATAATAATTGATTTTGAATCTAATTACAATATTTTAGTTTTTTTCTAATTTTTTCATAATTAAAATAACTTCCTCATTTCAACAATATATTCCTATTCACGTATATATATATATACATATGTATATATATGTATATATAATATATATTTATCAAAAAATGAATTAAACCTCATTAAATTTGTCATTGTTCATATAAAAGCACAGAGATACACACACACACACACACACACACACACACACATATATATATATATATATTAAAATACTATAACATTAAAACTGAAATTACAAATCCCTTAAAATATTATATCTACCATTTCAAAGAAACATTTAAAATGCACTGACCACACACACACACACACATATATAAACAACAAAATAACCCATGGTAGAGACAAGTAAGGCGTGGCCCCTGTTGGCTATGCACAACAGCCTCCAAGCTATTGCGCGACAACCAAAGGAATGGATGCACACAGCAGCTTGGGGCTATTGTGCCACCACTAATGGCAAAAGGGAGGGTGCATGGGGAGAGAGACGCCTACGACGTCAACATAGACCCCCTCCCAAACATAAAACACAACCAACACAATAAAATATATTTTAAAGTATATATATATATATTAATCTATCAAAAGTCTAATGGAATAATTACATAAACTACAAAGCCATTTAGCAGAGGAGGTGAAAAATAACAAGAATGGTGAAGTGTGAAAGCCAGTACGCAAAATAAAATGGAGGATCTCTGGCAAACGAAAATTTACAGAGTACTTAACTGGAAAATAACAAAGGACAAATTGAAACGGGGATAAATTTATTCAAAGATAAAAAGGATGAGTTCCCAACCAGCCAAACAGGTATCAAAATAATAAATAACCTTCTAGACATGAAACGAAGGGAAGTGAAAACTAAAGGCTGAAGACAGCCATTACAGTGCAATGATTCACCCAAACAATACTTATAAGAATCAAAACAAACATAGTGCAATTTCACAATTTTCAATCATTTTCTTTTCAACTGGGAATTACAAAGGACATTCAAAGATTTCAGAACTATCGGGAGTCCTTCGCCTGCAGTGGATTTGAAAATGAATTGTTGCGAGTGCGAGTCCAACCAACCATGATCTTCAACAATTTAGTGATCCACAACATCTAGAAGAAAAATTCCAAGTAAAATACCCAACACAAGCCTAATTCTAGATTCTTTTAAGAAATTTTTGAAAGAAAGCACAAAGAATTCAATTCTCAGAAACAGGGAAAACTTTAGTGGCGAATCTTCGCCAATTGGCGAATTCTAGGAATCAGGCAATTTGAAATCGGTGAATTTACCGTATCCAACAGGGTGTTCAAATCGCATGGATTTCACGAACTGTCGGTCCAATGCATGTCTATTCGCCAACGGTTTTTTTTACAAGGCATGTTTAGGAAATAAATTCGCCATAACAGACTACGCGTTTCTAATGGACCGATTAATATTTTCGTCTGAAATCCCGGGGAGAATGTCATAAACACCAACATATTTGCCAATACTATTAAAACAACATTATATGAGGACCCATTTCGCCAATTAAAATTTACAAATAGTTGCTTGTGAAGACCCATTTCGCCAATTAAAATTTATAAATAGTTTCTTATGAGGACCTATTTTGCCAATAATATTTAAAAATAATTTACATTTGAGAACACATTTCGCCTTGAAAATTACAAGGTATCGTTGTATAAGCATGCGGGATTCGCCAACTTTTTAACATACCATTTAAAACTCCCGCGGAATTCGCCAAATATGGATTGATATAAATATAATTGAAATTGTTATTTGTTCTTACACATTTTGTTCGGTTTTGAGGTTCTACTTCTCGATTCAGAAGTCAGCGAAACCCGAAAACATAGACTCAAAGGTGAGTGATCATTTCTTCATACTGTTATTAGTTATTAGTTATAATAATAAGATTTATTTATCTATTTTCCATTCTTGCTTCAGTCTTAAACATGATTTTGAGTAGGGAATGGGATATATATTCTCTATCGGTCTATCCTTCTTAAACAAGAAGACATTTTTTTCTAGATTTTATTCGAAGTGAGATATCAATATGTCTAGTAGCAAGGGTGAGACTCTCGAGCATAATGAAGAGACTGGGAGGCCATCAAAATTCCCAAAACATAGGGGTACCATACAGTCTTACTTTGGAATTGGAAAATTTTCTAATCCATCAAATCAAGATGGAGCTACATCATCAACTCTTCCACCAAATATTATTGAAGATGGCATTGACAATACCTCACCGCCATAGGAAGGTCAAGGTGAGATTGTCATTGATTTAAATCAAAATGTATTAAATGAGGATGGCAATACCACAGAAGATGTTCCAAGGGATACCCTAGTTAGCCGAAATGAGATAATTGACTTGGATGAGGATGATGTTGGTAGCAAGAAAAGAAAAGGAAAATCAAAATTGGGGTGCAAGTGGGAAATGACAAGGAATTTTCAAATTGGTTGGTTGTCGAAGTACCCATTCTTTGAACCAGTAGGGGTATCAAACGAAATCAATATTGAAAGGGCAAGAGAGGTCAAATGTAAGATTTTTAGTTGGAAATGTGGAAGAGACAAGATGATGCAGCTAAAGCTTGACACCTATAGAAAATAATATCGGTAAATTTTACGAAAAATAAATCGTAGATGGAAAGAAACAATCAGTCGTATGATGGAAATCAAAGGAATAATGTCTTCATGTTAAGTATGCCGCAGATTATGGAGAGCATAACCATAGAATGTCGAAGATTAAAAAATGTGAACGTACACTTGAGGCTCATTTTGGAAAAGCCATGGCAATATAAAATCTATCAAAAACTATTCAGATGAGGGTTGTTTTTTCATTTTTTGTCCAGGGGGCGTCCTATGACAGACTACACAAAATATTTTGATTTAGTATCTTATTTGAGTGTTCCCCACTTTCCCTTCTCACATTGGTCAGTAAACGCTGGATGGGAATGGGCGAACTGTCTCGTTGCAGTGGAAAATCAAGATTTAAGGAGAAAGTAAAAGAGTCAAATTTCCCTACATTATCTTTAGATGAAGTTAATGCGGTAGACAATACTTCTTGGGTTTGTATGCATTTGTATACTGTAGAACAACATGTTCTCCAAGCTCATTTTCTTTATGTTCATAAAATGAAGGACTATTCAACATTGCAAAATCTCTTTGAACTAGTCAAGAAATCTTTGAATGAAATTGCAGGTATGGATGAGTTGACAATTGCCAAAAATTTTGTGTTTGTAGGATTTGATGGAGCTACAGTGATGCAAGGTCAAAGGAGTGGTCTTTGCACAAAGTTACAAACTACTTGTGCACCATACATGCTTGGCATTGACTGCATGGCCCATAGAATGAATTTAGCATTCAAAATTGTAAGCAAGTTTCCTACAGTATCAAAAGATGAAAATCTAGTTCGCGAGATCCATGCATACTGCCGAAGTCCCAAACATTTCCTTGAATTTCAACATTTTTTTGAGGGAATAACACTTGGAAACAAGCTTCTCAAGGATGTCGATACTAAATGGATCTCCCTGCATGAACCAATGCAACAAGTTCTTTCAAAATATCAATCCTTGATTGGAGTGATGTACAAGCATTGCAGCATACACTAACTCATTTGACCCCAATTTCCGATGAAAGCTATATAATCAAATGTATCGTCGGGCACTTGTGCGAATTTTCTTTTTTTTTTTTAATTTTTACCCCGACGTTCATCGGAATTTCGACGAAC
The DNA here is from genome assembly GCA_007115665.2 of Sequoiadendron giganteum. Taxonomy (NCBI): domain Eukaryota; kingdom Viridiplantae; phylum Streptophyta; class Pinopsida; order Cupressales; family Cupressaceae; genus Sequoiadendron; species Sequoiadendron giganteum. The sequence continues at coordinate 106,652,746 of CM021110.1, read as the reverse complement.
CGTTGTTTTGTGTACGTTTCGACGAAGATCTTTCACCAAAATTACGACAGTCCTGCAAAGTTAAATTGTGGCGGGCATAAATTGAAATGAGCTCGACTATTTATTGCGACAGTGTTTTACTGGACAGTTTTCTTGGGGAAAATTAGAAGAAACTCAAGAAGATATTGCCAGGTTGAGGGTAGTCATTGTCTTTTTCCAGAATTCATTTGTGAAGTCAGATTTGTACTTCCAGGTTTAAAAATTATATTTGAAAGCAACATCTCATCAGATTTCATTTTTAGTCTTGTGCATTTTTAGAATTTCATTTCCAAATTTTAGACCTGGCTTCACAAATTCTTTATAAGGGAATTGTTTATAACTGATGGAAAATTCTTGATGGATTTGGACAAAGATTATATTTGCAAGGTTTCAATTTTAACCCTAATGATCAATTTGCAATAGATTTGGGAGCCATAGCTAGATAATATCAAAGGTGTTGGTTGTTTTTTTACTGTAACCAAGTTTATCTTCTAGACACATAGCATATAAAATCTCAGATAATACTGCCTTACAATACCATAAATCTATATTCTAACCCAATATTACTTATCAAATCCTTATATGAACATAGTCACCCATAACCTCACTCAAGCATTTTAATTAATTCCTTGAATTAAAGCCAAAATTAGAATTACACACACCATAACAGTGAGATGAACAGAATAACCCTTGATCATTTTATTCAAGATAATAATATATTCATACAATGGAGATACATGACCTTGAAATGAGTAATTTTCATTCAGATGCTAGTACTGTCTTGAAAATTAAGTACCCATGAAGCTAAAACTTACAACAGAATGACACCAAACCTAAGAATAGTATCTTCACTATAATATCAGGCTCTTTACAAATTCGCTCTGCAACTTCAGTTAGACTTGACCTAAAGATATCTAACTTGCTAACCCATATTTCTGGTCATGAAATCCTTCTTATAGGGAAAATGAAGGAGCAACAAGCATCGGACCATAAATACACCTATCACTGGTCACTTGGATCGCCTTATGACATTTCAAAAATTGGTTACAACAACTGAGTCTCTGGAGAATCTTCTTGTTCATCCCATCCACTGGAGAATAACTGTTGCATTTGCCAAACTTTGAAAACTTGCACCAAAACTTGCACCAAGACATAGCCAAAATTTGTTATAACCATAACCGCTAAACTGTTAACTATTGGTTGTAGACTTTGTCCTATTCTTGTTCAGTTAAGTACTTTTCTACCCATCCTTGATATTCCTCATCCGTTGGCCAATTAATATTTACCACCTAATTTACCTTGGCACTATAAGGTGTATATTTTAATGCTACTTGATTCGCCTCCCTTTCAAAAAATTCCAAAAATGTCCTAGTGTTAATGATTTTATCTATACTACTCATCAACATGTCATAATCTAAGTCATCACAAATCAATTTGATTTGTGCATTGATGATTTCATCTACCCTGTCCTGCCATTGCTGCAATGATCTAACATTTCCTTGGGCATCTACAATATTTGGTAAATATGTGTCACTCCAGTCATCAAAACTCTTTACCAACTCTTTAATCCCCCTGCTGAAATCATCAGGTAAGGCCTAGAAACCTTGCAGTGACTTCACAAAGTCTTGAGTAGGCCTTAATTGTTGAGGCCTATTAGCTGCATTTTGAGAATTTCATTTCCAGATTTTGTTGTGCAAGTTCAATATTCTGATTTTAGGAGTATAACAGTTGGAAATCATTGTAAAATCAGAATTTAATAATTTCTAGAATTAGCATTTGAAAGTGTTTTTTGGGGTCATTAACTTCAAACTATCTTCTCTTTTGCAGGGGTGGTTGCATGCCAATTTTTTTTGGTGTAAAATATCATAATTATTATATTTTGTTACCTGTGTATGATTAAAAATTATTGGAGTACGTGTGAGTTTGATATTTTTTGAAGATCTAAATATTCAAGCTTGGTAAAGAAAAATCATGTCAGATAATATTAGTCCAGAACAAAATGAAGAGACAGTTGCTAGATTGTGGGCTATATTGAAAATAAAGGGTGATAGGAAATTTTATTGTCCTTGCAATAATTGCAAGGGCTTAAAGACGAGAAGACTTTTAATCACAACAACTGAAAAACATTGTAGGAAACATGGTCACCTTAAAGGGGGGCATGATTATCGTCCATTGGTAAGTTGTTCATTATATGTGTTTATATTGATTGAATTTGTAAATGTTTATATTGTTTTAACATTTGATATATATATAAAATCACTTGATCATGATCATGGTTTATTTGTGTCTGTCATTATTATAAAGGTGGGGCGCCCTAGGGCACACGATATGAATTATCACGGCCCAGAGAATGTGGTTTTGCAAGCGGAGGAACATGGAGCTATGAATATTGAAGATGAAGTTAATGATCCTATGGAAGAAGATGATCATGCACCAGAAAACACAATTGAAGATGATGGTACAAATACATTGATCCATGACACATGTAGTGGCACATCTGATCATGTTGATCGAGATGACTTTGATGATGTTCATGATTTACCTATACTTGAGAAGGCATACGAGCCCCTTTATGAAGGCTCCCAAACAACTCTTCTCTCTGCTGTATTGTTGTTGGTGAACTTGAAGGTTATGAATGGTTTATCCAACATAGCAATCTCACGGATGTTAAGGTATGTCATATATGTCATCTTTTTTCATGTATTTTAATTATTGTTAGTTCATCGCTAGGAAATAAAGGATGAAGTATGTACCTTTAATATTCTTTATATTAAGAAATATTTTTTTGTTGTAGATTGATTGGTGAATTTTTGTTACCACCATCAAATGTTTTACCTCGCTCATACCGAGATTTATCTGGCATTATGAAAGATATTGGAATGGAGTATCAAGCAATAGATGCATGTCCCAATGATCATATTATATATCATAAACAACATGAATTTGCAACAGAATGCCCGGAATGTCATATCAGTAGATATCGAACAAATCAACTAACAAAAAAGGTGCCTCGCAAGGTTCTTCATTATATTCTCATTATTCCACGTATGCAACAATTATTTAGGTACGAAAGCTTAGCGCAATTTATGGATTACCATGCACGTAATAGAAGTGGAGATGAGATTCTTCGAATGCCTGTGGATGGTTCTCCATTTAGGGACATGGAGGAAAAATGGCCACACTTTAAAAAAGAACCTCATAATCTTAGACTTTCATTGGCATTGGACGGTGTCAATCCATTTGGAAAGCTGAGATCTATTTACTCAGTGTGGCCTGTTTTTGTTATCAACAATAACATTCCTCCATGGATGTCAATAAAAAGGGAACACATAATGTTGGCAATGATTATTCCAGGTATTTGTTTACATTAATTTTCTTTAACGTAGTAGCATCTCATTTGTCTTATTTGTTGCATAATGACTTATATGTTTTTTCATTTAATAGTCATGTACATGAATTTATATATATTGCAGTAAAATGGTTATAATAATTATGTAATGTTTATGTTCATTCAACTAGGTAAGTACCAAGTTAAAGATATGAATGTATATATTGAGCCTCTTATCGACGAGTTACTAAAGTTATGGAATGGCGTCACTATGTATGACGTATCTAGACCAATAGGACAAAGACAATTTCAATTCCATGCAATGCTTGTATGGACAATTCATGATGCCCCAGGGCTAACACATTTTTCTGGTATGTTATAACATTCGACTGCATGACTTTAACAATATTTAATTTTATGAATTAGATATCATGCATGTTTTTTAAATAATCTATTCATTATATATAATTATAAAAATTGACATATTTAATCCAATTATATATGATTTGCAAGTCTTCAAACAAAGGGAAAATGTGTATGTCCATTGTGGTCCAAAGATGAAATCTCGTCATTCAACAAGTTTAGGAAAGCAAGTGTTTGATGAGTATAGACACTTCCTCCACAGAAATCATAAGTATCGAATTACTGAAAAATATCTTTTCAATGGGAAAAAAGAGACTACATCAAAACCACGAAGAATGACACCTCGCCTATGGAAGTTGGAATATAATAGAATTAATCATCAAGGTTATACATTGGATCAAATTGTTTATCTATCATTTATGAAATTTTTTGAATTTATATTTTTATATTGTGTTGTGTTTACTCATGTTGTAATTGACAATGATTGTCGTTGTTAATTTGTTTAACTTATATGCTTCATGAAGGTCGTCAAGGCATTAATGATCGGCTTCCACAGGGACTGAAAAGTTATCCCAGACAATTTAGTAGGTTGCCCTACTATGAGCAGCTACAAATTATGCATTTGTTTGATACAATGCATATCGGAAAGAATATGATAGAATCGTTATGGAAAATATTGGATGGAAGGCATGACAAAGAAAAAATTGTCAAAATTTGTAGTGACATTCAGGAAGTTAGTCATGCAATGAAAAATGTCATTCAATTAAATAGCGATGGAGACCAAATTAATATAAGTGCCCTTCCTTGGTTATTAACGGAGCAGCAAAGCAATGCTATAAAACAAGTCATACGAAAAATTCGATTTTCCACAGGATTTGCTACGAACATAAACAATATCATAACAAAGAAAGGTGAATTTGGGTCAGGGATGAAAACGCATGATTTGCATACCTTCATTAAGGTAATTATTCTGGTATATTATATATATATTTGTATACTGCATGTACTTTTCAATGTATTATGTTTACTACTTTTGGAAAAATATTAATGAAAAGATCATTTTATAATTGTTGCAGTACGTTCTACCTCTATCTCTCCCAGACAACTTCGACAACAATGTCAAGCAAGTTATATATGATCTTGTAAAATACATGAGGTAAGTAGCGATATTTGTTCAATTCGTTGTATATTTTTGTTAAATCTCATTAATATATTTGTGCCTTGAATCACTTATAGATGGTTGTCATCTAAAGCAATCCATAAAGAAGATATAAATTATTGGAAGAGAAGAATTCCTCATCTAATGTGTGAAATGAAAAAGTGTCTACCTTCGACATTTTTCAATGCACAAGAACACTACCTCATACACCAAGTTGAGGAGATTGAATTGTGTGGACCTGTACACACAAATTCAATGTGGATGGTTGAGAGGCACTTGAAATTTTTGAAGGCTTTGGTTAGACAAAGAGCACATCCCAAGGGTTCTATGGTGGAGGGATACATGGTATACCAGACCATGGTGTACATTACTAAATATTTTCCTAAGTTTGTAGCAAAAATCCATATAGATCGCATTTGGGATCCCAACTCCATTAACAAATTTGAAGGGGGGTACTTGATGGGGAAAGGTAGATTGAGGAAAGTGTCAGGTAATTATAAGATGGTCATGGAGATTAATTAGAATACATTTTACATTTGGTTTTTATGTATATTGTACTTATTTAATTATTAATCTTCAATATTGATCAATTATAAATTAAGGTCATATACCGTGGTAATTAACTAATTATACGTCGTTTGTGAATTTTAATTTTTTTTGATACAGTTGGTCAAGAGTGGGATGCACTACATTTGTACATCACAAACAATCTTGATTGGATGACGGTATGGATTGAATGATGTCAACAATCCGGTCGCGCATTAACATGGGAAGGCCTGGCTTCATTGGTTAAAGAAGCTCATTGCAATGGAGATTCCAATGTTACACCAAGGGAAATTGATTTAGCATATGGTTTAAGAGATAAACAGGTATGTATAAATATATTAATCACCCATATTATTTAATTATTTTAAATTATATTTATGTATATATATGTTGATATTTTTTTCTTTGCATACATTCGGCCAAGAATAAATATGTTTATCAACTGACGATATTGCAATAAGTTTTGCATGTTTGACATATTGCAGGTGAAACACCACAAGGCTATGTGGTGCAATGGTCGTAAATTTTGAATCAAAAAGTTGGATGACACGAAAAAAACTTGTGATTCTGGGATAACTGCAGTCTTCCAGGTGACTAATGTTTCATCTAGAAGCGACATATATCCAGAAGTCTCAGAAAATCAATACTATGGGATTTTGGATGATATACTTGAGTGTGACTTTAAGTCTTTCAAATTATTTTTGTTCGTCATCCTATGGTACAGGCTACGATTGAATGAAAATGATCCCGAGAGAACTGTTATTGAACATGATAATGGATTTACCATGGTTAATACAAGGTATTTTGAGCGAGCTGAAAATGAGCCCTATGTTCTTCCAAGCCAATGTGAGCAGGTATTTTACTCAGAGGTTCCAGGTAAAGTAGTTTGGTCATATGTTGTTAGACATGATCCAAGAGGAAGGCCGGTAAAGTATAATGTGGTGGAAGAAGAAGATACTGAAGAAATAGAAGATGATGTAGATGATGATCAGGATCAACAGTTAGTTGATGATGTGCCTGACGAAGATGTCGAAAAGGAGGAACTAGATCATGATGATGTAGGAGTTAATGTTCATGAAGATATCTGTGTGGATGATGACATTATCAAAACTGATATCAATGATGATGATGATGATATGACCAGTCCTTACAATGTTGAATCTGGATTGGATGATACAGACAAAGAGTTGGATGAAGAAGAAGATCAATGACATTAATTTGTATTATCTATTTGATACTAATTTCTTGAAAGAATTATATTTGACTTATGTGGTTACATAATTAATTTATGATGTTTTTAATTTTAATTATATTTGAATTATATTAGAATATGTTCAGTTAACAGATGTAAAAAATAAAATGGATAAACCAAAAGATGAAAGTGTGAGACCATTGCCTTGTTGGGTGTATGGAGTCTAATGAACATCTATAAAAGTGTAATCTATGATGGCAATAATTCAAAGTGTTTAGCACACAGATGTAGTTTATAACTTGTATAAATGTGCAAGTAAATGAGTGACAAACTCTACTTGAGATAGAATGACAATCCTAGTTATGTGATTCTTCTTATTGATCCAATTAATACTCTTTAGTTATTGTGATTGACTAGAAGGGTTTAATCTTTACTTGAAAGAACCAAATAATCATATCACACAAATACAACAAATGTGTATCGGTAAACTGAATATATATATATATGCTTGATATATCAATTTAAACAACAAAAAAGCATCAATAGTATCAACTACTTGGAGCATGAGATGATTACAACAATATTTCACCACTTAAGATAGTCATTTAATTTGCAATTTGGCAGCAAGCTCTAAGCTAAGACAAACAAACATAGAACCTTACAAACACATACGATTTAGACTAGTGCCATATACTATTGGGGATTCGAATTCACAAATATTTAGATTTCCATAACAGGTTCAAACACATAATATATAAGATCTCTGACAATATTGCATTACAATAGTGTCAATTTCTATCCTAACTCAATACTTCTTATCAAATCCCTTTACAAACATATCCATCTATGACTCTATCCAAGCATTTTAATTTACTCTTTGAATTAAAGCAAAAATGGAAATCATACACACCATAACAGTGAGATGAATGCCATAACCCTTGATTATATTATTCAAAATTGTGATATGTTTATAAAAAGGAGAGCCATGAGCTCTAAATATATCATTATAACTCAAATGCTAGTACTGTCATGAACCATCAAACCTTCATGTTGTTGGAACTGTCAAATTTTGACAAATTCATTATTTCTTCATGATTATTAGTCTCCCAAAAAAGATTCATAATGCAGACCAAAAAATCCTCAAATAGCATATTTTACCAAAATTTGATTTAAAATTGTGCCATAACGCCCCATAAATTTTATCTGACATTAAAATATTTACATATGAAAATATCGGCATAAGTTGATGCAAGTCTCATCGATGATAATATACATATCCTAAATGTATCGGCAAGACATCACAAGGGTCACACCGATCAAGTTATACACAAAGAGAATGCGGGTTTGTATATCTTATTGGCAAGACAAAAAGTATCGGTGTGACGATGCAAGGTCACATCGAGCTAAATTACCTTTTGCCTATTGGAGTAACGTAAAGTCTATCGAAGAGACTTTGGTCATTAGAGAGAGATTTTAAAACACTGCCCGTAGCATTATTAGTCTTGCCGATAAAGCAAGGGGAGGACTCACTCGGTGAGACAAACGATGCCGAGGGGAATTCAAAAAGTCTTACCGACCCCTCAGGTTACACCGACAGAATTGAGCATACGAAGATAAAGGGTGTCGAGAAGACAATGTGCATGGTCACGTCGAAGAAAAAGTGTATCGGTGAGACATGTCACCGTGGGGAGATCTAAGAGACATCACGGTGAGTATCGTTTTGTCGGAAAAACAAATACTTGGTCATGGCGACATATGTCAATAAAGTGAGCATCTCGGTGAGACGAAAATCTTTTGGAGTAAGGTGAAGAACTGTTGGCCCGATTCATTAAGTCTGGGCGATAGTTTTTTTGGTGAAGGTCATGGCGATAAAAAATCAGAAAGAAAGAAACTATCGGGGAGACTTGTGATGTCGGGGAAATTGCAAGACGTCTTAGCGAATGGGTGAATGTTGAACAGGTGGATCGGCCAGAGGTTTGAAATATCTTACCGATGTTATCATATTGGAAAGAAATCAAACGGGTCATACCGATAAAGTTATACACTAGGAGAATGCGAGTTTGTATTACTTATCGACAAGACAAAAGGTATTGGCGTGACGGTGTAAGGTCATATCGAGCTAAGTTACCTTTTGCCAATTGGAGAAAATTAAAGTCTATCGGAGAGACTTTGGTCGTCAAAGAGAGATTTCAAAACACTGGCCGAAGCGCTATTGGTCTTGTCGATAAAGTAAAAGAAGGACTCAATCGGTAAGACAAATGATGCCGGGAAGAGTTCATAAGAGTCTTACCGACCCCTCGGGTTACACCGACAGAATTGAGCATGCGGAGATAAAGGGTATTGATAAGATGATGCTCATTGTCTTGCTGAAGAAGAGGCGTATCGGTGAGACATGTCACCGCGGAGAGATCTAAGAGACATCACAACAAGTATTATTTTATCGCCAGAACAAATTGCTTGGTCTCAGTGACATACTCGATAAAGTGAACATCTCGGTGAGACAAAGTACTTTCGAAGTAAGGCAAAGAACCATTGGCTCGATTCATTAAGTCTGAGCAATAGTTGTTTCGGTGAAATTCATGGCGATATAAAAAAAAAAGGAAAGAAACTATTGAGGAGACTTGTGATGTCGGGGAAACTGCAAGACGTCTTGGCAGATGGGTGATCATTGAACCCTGATGTGACAGTGAGAATTTTGAAAAAAAAACTTGCAGCATTCATGTCTCAATTGGTAAAGACATTAATGGCACCACGAAGCATAGGATATTTTGCATATCAAGGTATGATCAATTGAAATCATTGTCTCATAGAATTCAAAGCGAAGGAGAGCAAGGGAACCAATAGAGCAGTTAAGGCATTCACCTAGTTTGAGTTTGGAAGAAGTTATAGTAAGTTTCTTGTCCTCACAAAATTCGTAAAAATTTGAATAATGGAAGGCACTGGTTCAGGAAAACTAAAGGGAAGAAAACCCGGGGAGGGAAGCCAATCAAAAGCAAAAAAGTAAAAGACTAAGTTGCAACTAGAAGGTATTGAAAGGAAGCTAAATCAAGACCTCATAGACCAGTTACCTAGTTCTGGACCTAAAGCTAGGCGTTCTGCACAGCTCAAAGAGGAAGTTGACAAATTGGACAAAAAATGCAAATTTATAGGTGATGTTTGGACTCCAATTAGAGGCTATGAGTTATTCAATTTCCATTACCACAGGAGAAATCGCTTTGAGCTAGTATGCAATCCATGGAGGCTCAATTTAGGGAAATTAGTGTGCCCTAATATTTTTATTATCATCGAACTGGTAAAATTGTTGGTCGGACACTATGATTCGAAAAACAAAGCTATATGTGATTTGTCAGGGAATCCATTGATATATGTATCTGAGAATGCAATTGCTGAGGTTTTCAGAATGGAGAGAATATGCAATGAGAAAGTAGTGGGTGAAGAGCTCGATAGTGAGTTCAGAAGGATGGACACCATTTATAAAGGGTGGAGGTTACCTCTGCACAGAATTAGGTGTCATGGCAAACCTACTCTAATGGAAGACAGTGAGGGGCCACCCTTTCATGTAGACCTCTTTGAACCTTACCTAAAATATGCTTACTACTCAGTGGGACAGGTATTAGGGATGGAGGTACCTGAGCATATGGTAGTTGTGCCCATGGTGATTGCTGCAAACATTCAGTATCACAATTCTAGATCATTTGACTATGTTGCACATGTTTTTAAGGAGATGGATGCAGGTTTGATGGTGATAAAGAGTGGTGCTTATGTTCTCCATCTCAGAAATTACTCACTGCTAATGCACTTAGTGTTGTATTTTGGACAAGAGTTAGGTTTATGGCCGAGCTGAGGATTTCACATTCTGACAAGGAAGGTAGGCCATTTCCTGTTCAATTATGGACTGTTGTTTGGGACAGCAGGTTTTCCAATTCAAATTTCTTGCATTTTGAAGAATTCTTTGTGAAACCCTTGTATAGATTTTTTAGCCATCCTTGTGATTATTCTTTATCTGAACAAGTAAAAAGGTTTCTTAGGCCTAGAGATTACAATGGACCAGTTAACCACAATTGGGGGGATTGGAATTGCTTAGAGTATGCCACAATGATTAGGGTTTATGGCTTTGAGGATACACCTTTCATTCTACCCAGAACTGTCCCGGATAGAATTGCATACCTAGAAATTGTTAGGCAAATGGATTACTCCAGTGTTATGAACTTAAGTTCATATGGGAAATAGGCTTTTATGCCTAGTACATTGTGTTTTAGTGATTTCATTGTATTAGCCAAGGAAGGTTATGATCTGATTCTGGACAAATTATTGCACTACAACATGAGAAGAGCACCAGTGAGAAAGAACTTTGATCCAAAAGGGTATATCCACTATGCTAGACAAAAAGTAAATCTCTGAGGGTACCATCATGTGCCCTTTAAATCTGATGATATAATCAAAAACCTGGAGGCAGAGGAAGCTGAAATTGTGATTGAATCACATAATCAGGAGTTGGTGGAGGCTGAGTTGTTATCCTCCATTAAGGGGATTTTAGTTATAGACAGGCCACAAAGCTCATCTGGGAAAGTTTCAAGAATGAAGACTCAGGAGTATGCCTATGTTGCCAGAGAAACAGATGTTGAGGAAACCATGGATGTAGATACAAGACATGAAGACTATAGGTCTTTCATATCAGATGATGAATTTATAAAGACCTCGGAGTTTAAGACATTTTTATATAAGCAAAAAGGGAAAGAGATTAGGGGACAGGTTGACAATGTCACTCCAGGGAATGAGGATCAACTATTAAAAATCTTAAAGGATGAAATAGACAAAGAGATGATTGACATGACCCCTAAAAAGGGGAGGGAGCTGCTTGAAAAGGTAGGTGTTATGATTTTTCCAAGTTTGGATATGAATTCTGCATTAGTTTTTGATAGTTTCTTAAAAGATAACAATGCTACCCACAACTCAGTATAGAGAAGGTGACAGAGGTATACACAGGATCAAGATACAATCCTAATGATGAAACATTGATGATTTGGGCCTTGTATCCTCCTCACAAGAAATCAATTGTTATTGATACTAAAAAGGCATTCGGACATGTCATGACCCTAAAGGCTGGGGAGGTTGATCCTATAGCGACTGCTGATATTGGGATAAATATAGCCAAGTTGAATAAAGCCCAAATCCAAGCATTGATAAAGGAAAGGGAGATGTACAAAACCAATAATGAGAGGATGTTGAGAGAGAATGAATGCTTGAAAGACTTGGTAGGTGGTATAACAGAACCATCAAGGATGCTCACTCAAGGTGAGAGTTCACAGAAAAAAGACCGTTGGGAAGGGTCAACTGCATACTCTCAAGGGAGAATGGATGCATTTGTTGTAATAATAATAAAAAGGCAGGTTGTTTTAACCACTTGGTTAAATAAACTCTGGGGAAAACATTCATAGTACGTAGATGCAATAAAGGAACATAGGAGAGTGGATAGCAAAATTTAGGAAAGAATTGAGGAATTAGAGCAGGACACTACTAGTAATGAAGAGATTGAAAATGACAATTTTATTATGGATAGGCACAGGGATTTCTTTGAGTTACAAGGGGATATTCAAGGATTGACAGAAGTTGGCGAAGATAGATTGACCAAGTTATGTGATGATGAAGGGAAAATGAAGGAAGTGACTACATGGAAAAGTGAGTTGCAAACAATACTCCAAGGGATGTTGGAGACAGCCATTGCGAAAGATATGATATTGGATGCAGCATGTGAGCAAAATGAGCAAATGATAATGATGGAGATTGTGATCTGCGATGCGTTGGGAGATGCCAACACTCATGAGTGCCAGGATTATACGAAGCATATGTTTGCAGTCCATTTGTGTCTCAAGAGAAATTAGTTAATGGTGGATTTATTAAACCTTTTATGCTTTAAACCTTTTTGAAAAGGCACGTCCTTTTGCAAACTAATGTATAGGTATCCGTTGTTGGATAAATGTAAAGGGGTAGAAGATAGAATTAGAATAGGATAGACTGCTGTAAGCATTAAATTTTCAGAAATGATGACATTCAAGGAGACTATGTTGCATGTATGAACTTTGAAGGAGATAATGAAAGACTGTTGATTTAGTGGCTTCATTCTGGTATCAATTGTTTGTTGGATTCTTGCAATTATGTGATTGTCTCCAATCTGATGTTTCTTGGTTGTTTAAATTGAAGTATCAAGTATATATTTGATTTATTAGTACACATTTGTTGTTTCTGTGTGATTTGGTTTATTGGATTCTTTAAAGAAGAATTAAAATTCCTTTCAATAAATTATAGTAATCTAGGAATGCCATTTGGATCAATAAGAAGAATCAGATAATTAGATTTGATATTTTGCCTCAAGTAGGGTTTATCAATTACACTCTTGCATGTTTATACCAGTTGTAAACTCATAGTTATATGCCAAACAATTAGAGGACCTGCTAGATAGAAACCATTCATTAAAGGCTTTCATTTGACTCTGTTTTACCCAATAAGGCACTGGTCTCCCTTATTTACATTACATTAGTTTTATTCATTTCATTTAACATCTCTTAATTGAACATATTAATTCATACCTTGATATTGCATATACAATTTATACCAAAGTAGGATCATATCTTTCCACTGTTAAATTTCCATTTGTGGATAGTTAGATCAAGTAGGAAACATAAATTGAACATATTAATTTAGTATAAGAGTCAACCAATCATAAGGAAAACATAATATGAAGATGAATTTTCTCAAATCTTGTGGTTGTAGATGCCCTTTTGAAATCTATGCAAAATGTGGGAGGATAGACAAAGCTCATGAACTATTTGACACAATGCCTCGAATAATTGTAATCTCATGGAATACACTCTAATTAGAAAAGTCTCATCACTACCCTCATAACAATCTATCAATTTGTTTTAGTGTCTATTGTGTTATACCCAATTTGGGACATGGGGTATAACAAAATAGACACTAAAATAAATTGAGAGATTACAATTCTTTGAGATATTTTGTCAAATAGTTCACAAGCTTTTTCTATCCTTCCACATTTTGTATAAATTTTAAAAGGGCATCTACAACCACAACATTTGAAAAAATTCATCTTCATATTATGCTTTGATGGATGTCTATACCTTGTTCCAAATCTCCCATATTAAGGAAACCAATAAGGATTTTGGTGAAGGTTGTGGAATTTTTCTTTGCATCTACCAATTGCATTTGTTTGAAAGTTTCTAAAACCTTTTCAACAAATCCATTATGTGTATATTCTAAAATCATTATAGTACACAATTTCACATTTATTTGGCTTTGCATCTACCAATTGTATTTTCTTGAATTTCCCTACAATATTTTCAATGTAGATCTCTTTTGTGGATATCTTATAGTCCTTGGAGTCCACATCACTTTGTTTTTTGAAGAAACTATTACCATATATTTCTTATTTATGTTCTAAATTGGATACATGTTTATAAGTTTGATATTACAATTAATAATATTAATTTTGGCAAGACATTAAAAGATTTTGTTGATTTTAAAAATATATGCATCCCAATGTAAAAATGCCAACAATGGAAGCAATGATTGTAACACATAATTTTTGATGTAGTATTCAATTCAAAGGATGATGTTACAATTTAGGGTTATGATTGGGTATTTAATTAGGGTTGGGATTTAGTGTTTGGGTATTTAATTAAGGGTTGTTTTTATATTTGGCTTAGAGTTGGGGTTAGGATTAGGGCCAGGGATAGGGTTAGGGTTAAGTTTAGGGATAGGTTTAGGGTTATTAGAGTGAATGCAATAATTAATAAAATAAATAATATTTAGGGTTAGGTAATTAGGGTTAGGGTTGGGGTTAGAGTTTTGGTTGTGGTTAAGGTTATAAAGATAGGATAAAGGTGAGGGTTAGGGTCAAGGTTAACGTTTCGAGAAAAAGGGTTAGGTTATGATTTGGATTACCCTACACTCTAACCATAACCATAAACCTAATCCCAAACCTAACCCTAAAGAAAACACATAACCTAACCCTAATTGTAGTGTTTGAGGCTAGGCTCAAACACTATATAACCTAACCCTATATAACCTAACACATAACCTAGCACTAGAAAAAATTCTTCTCCCAAACAATCTCCTCTACTTCTATTCATGCCTACTAAAGTTGCAACATTCAACATTGGTGCTTCAACCATTCATTTAAAGCTAAGAATTTGAGAGCAGTGTTCATTTTTAATATAATTAATCATTTAACAATATTATAATTATTATTAATCTAATACAATATTAATATTATTAATAATATACCAATAATATTAATAATCTAATATAATTACTATTAATCTATAGATTATATATAATCTTAATATATCAAATATATCATTATAATTCATATAATGTAATATAATTTTGTTAAATAATATATTAATATTATAACATTACTATTAATCAAAGTGCTTTAATATTTATGTCGAGTTTTAGTACATTATATGACAGGTTACTAAAGCAACTCTAAGATGCACGTGCTCAAAATCGACGGTGATGTTATAATCTTGATGAAAAGTTGTTTGACGGTTATGTTCAGTGCTAGTGACTACTATGAATGAACACGATTGCCGATGGTGGAGATCAATGGTTGCCCGCCCTCACGTGATAGAAAGATGCAAGGTGTTTATTGATTGTGATATCATGGGCGAGCGCCACATGTCTTTCATTGGTGATGCATAATGTGGTGGGCCCCTTGTGTTGAGATGGAGATTACATCAGCCTTTTGAAGGCAATCGTTCGATAACTTCTCAAACACAAGAAGATGTGATTTTGGCCCTATTAGGAGAAGATTTAAAAGTTGATTCTCAACATGGGAATGTATTATACTCATGAAGTAATAATAATTAAAAAATAAAAATGAATGTTATTATTGTAAGAGAAAGGATCACATAGTGTGGACTTGTACAACTTGAGCCAATGATGTTCTTGAGGGAGAACTTAAAGAAAAATAAAATGATGTTAGCTTAGACTATATATATTTGTTTGTTTCAATCAACATGTTTTATTGTTAGGAATGTAAAACTTAATGAAGGGTGTTGGAATATTAAGATTAACATTAATAAATTCACCTTACTAACTTATTAAAGGTGCTACTTTTCGTAACTCTATATCCCAACTATTCAATGGTCATTTTTCTAATGACTCCTTTCTCACTCTCTTGGAGGACAAACGTGACATTATTTAGGATATTCAATGCCTAGATATTTTTTGGAAAGCTTTAAGGTCAAATATATAGTGGCATAAAACTCAATGTTATAGGAAATCATTCTTAGCCAAGCCCAATTTGTTCAATTCCTATGGATAGAAGGGGGTTGATCATAAGAAAGTGTTGAGATTCCTAAGAATCTCTTTTACCTTTTAGGTTTCTCCTTCCTCATTAAGGAAACATATCATTTCTAGAGCTGAGAAAAATTATCATATTAAATTATGAAGCCCCTTTCTTTGGCAAGGATATTCCATGTGTGTTCAAAAATTCTTGTTGCACACATTTCCATTACTCATGTTGCTAAGAACCTTGCAAATCCTCATACTTGAAGATTGAAAAAATCCAAAGGTATATTTTATGGCCTCCCTTTAACCAAGGAAAATGGTTTCACAAATTATCCTAGGAGTTTTATTATTTCCCTCATGACTATAATAAGCTTGGCTTACTTTATATTCACTACTCTAAATGGTGCCATAATAGGCTTTGCTTGCTTTATATTCACTACTCTAAATGGTGCCATAATTTTTTTAAATTTAATTAACATACTCTAAAATCTAAAACCTAACTAAAGCAGGTTGTAGCTCATCAAATTAGACAAGTGAAAGGTCAATACCACCGTTGAGGAAGACTTTGGAAGAGTGAAAACAAGGTCAATACCAGTGCCGATGAAGAGTTTGGAGCTAAAACAAGGTCAATACTAGCATCGAGGACTAGTTTGAGAGCACTCAGGGAAAATCGACGACCAAGGGACAATGAGTACTATAAGTTTGGCACCCCCCATTCTCTTTAACCTGCAATTTTCATGCCTAGTTTCAAAAGATCTTCTCGCACATTGGCCCCCCCATTCTCGTAAAAAGGTATAAGATAAGACAAAAAAAATAAAATAGCTTTGTCTTTCACATTTTTATAGTGATTACTAGAGGCACATAGACCAATTCTTCATAATAGAAGAATTTGATCATACTTTTCCAATGATGCAACAATTCAAATTTGGGGTGTATCATTTAGGCAACAATTCAACTTTGGGGTTCATCATTTAGGCAATGACAGATCCCTACTCTTTTCGTATGCTCTTTCCTTTCTATTTCTTCAAATGTATAGTTTATGTCTTATATTGTATTGAAATAGTTATTCCCACAACTTGTGTGGGACACCATACATTTGTAATTATCAATAAAAAACATTTGTGAAAATTTTGTGCAATCTTTCTCTTGTATACATTTGCATAATGAACTACAATTCATTTGATAATACTTTTGTGTATATTAATGGAACTTAGTAGAATTGAATGTGTACCTTTATCTTTATTTTTGCAAAAACTATCCCAACTTTACTTGATTGAGTTAGAAGCTAAATTAGGTAAAAAAATTGGTGACATCTTCTATATGTTTGCCTGCCAAACATCTTGACCAATTGCCTAAACTTATCCATTGGGCATGGTGTCGACTCTTGGAACTTGAAAAGACTTGAGAAATAGTCTTGCATAATGTTGTAACTCGTCCAAAATAGTGCATAACACCTACCAACCTTATTCAACCTACCAAATGACTCAAAACAAACTAACTGTGCAAACAAAACTTATTCACTTAAAACAAAAACTATCCTAACCTAGACTAACTGAGGAAAGGAATACCTAAATAAAACCATTAATTGGTTCATGAAAGTAGCTACCCTTTCTTTGCAACTTGTAATGCTCCATATGTTTGTGATCATCAAAGAGGAAATGAAGAAATGATAGATGTTTAACCAACTATTGCAATGCCTCATAAATGGAGAAAACAAATCCACAAATCCACTTACCATTCATGTTATCTTAAAATGGATAGGATAGTTGGGTATGCTCTCTTTCAATAGAGTCCTCATGCTTGGGTGCAATAATGACTTGTGATGCATTGCTAGTTTCCATCCTAGTTAGATGCCTGATAGGACATCCCCTTGAAAGCTTTAGATTGGTTTTTCCTTTTTCCTCTTTTGGTGTGATCATATCCTTCATCTTACTCTTATAGTGCTCTTGTGGTACAAGAAATTGATTTGGAACTTCATGGTTTTCTTCTTCTTTCAAAGAACCCAATAAGGTTGATATAATATTATCATGACTGCATTCTTCAAACCTTTCTACCTTTTTTATGGTTGTCCTGTTTCATGGCTAAGTTTAGACAAGAGAGAAGACAATTTGAATGATTAGAAATAACATCATTACCTTCACCTTGCATGATAAATTTCCATGTTGATTCCTCATCCATGGTCAATGGACCATCCTCTTCCATTAAGATAGCTAATAACTCATCGAAGCTATCAGCTCTTGGAAGACTCTTAGGAACAGCTAGTCCAAGCTCAAAATCCTCATTAGTACACTCCAAATCAGGATTTTCTTCTTCAATGAGTGAAGGTAAATGTTCAAACAATGTATTAGCCTCTTCCAACAAACTTTCATTTGTTATACCAACCTTAAGATCTTTTGTACAAAGGAAAGGAAGTTCCTCCAAATAGCTAAGATCTTGCAAATCAACTTCATGATAAGTTTCTTGACTCGAGAGAATAGACTCCTCATCAAGACCATATTCTTCCTCTTGATCCATGTTTGATTTTTCCTCTTTAACCAGCAACTCATTGAATTGTTTGATATCTTCTTGTTGCTTCGAATCTTCATCCTTATCAATAAAACAAGACAACTCATCAAATGAGAAGATCAACTCTTCCTTCTAACCCATCTAGTTTCCTTGTACCTTTTTTTCCAACTAATCACCCTCGACTTCTACTTGAAAAAGTTTGGATTTTTCATTATTCACACCATTCATAGGCTTATAAACAATAGATATCTCTTTTGCCTCCTCATAACTGACCTCACAAGTTCTTTCCACTTGAGGAAGATCCTTAATCAGTTTTGAGTCTTGAATTGAAAACAAAAACTCTTGTTTCACTACTAGCTCAACCTCCTCCTATTTGAAATGATTGAGCAACTCCTCAAAATATTTAGGGAGTTTTGATAGAGGATTGGCTAGTATAGGAGGCTTTGATAACTCTTGAGGAAGAGAAGAAGTGATTTTCTTGAAGTTTTGGATTGTTAACACATGCTCTTCCAACTTAACAATTTCATCATAGTTGTCCATGTTAGATTCAACTGGTAAGGGGATTTGAAAGGGCTTCTCTTGGTTACAAATCAACTATTGGTTTGAAGAAAAACTTTTAAAACTTGGAATTTTAATTGGCTTAGATTCTACAACACTTTCCTCTTCTTGGTTTTGGATTGGTATGAGAGGAAAGGCCTCAAGAAGATTTGGCATTTTGAAACTATGAATGCAACAGGTTGATTGGGTTTCATACGTCTGTACTTGTGCAAGCAATTGTTTTATTTGTTCTTCTTTGGTTGCAACTTGCATGTTCAAGCATTCTTCCTCATACGCCCTTCTATTTTTTGACTCTTGCTGATAACAAGAAATATGATAAGACAACTCCTCTTGTTGCATGTTATATTGTGTTTCTCTATCCATTTCTAAAATTTGCCTTTGGAGATCCAACAACAAACTCTTAATGTTGCCCAAATCAATATCATTTTGGGACTGACTAGGGAGGTTGCATGTTTGATTTAGAGCATAATGGGTTTCACAAGGTTGACTATAGGCATGAATAGGCTACAAAAAAGGATAAGCAAGAGTCATTTGAAAATGCTCGTACTAGCAATGATGATTGCATTGAGGAGAAGGGCTATTTGGAGGCAAAAAACATGATTTTTCATGAAATGGAGGAGAATAAACATTATGGTGTTGATAACTAGACATTGCAAGGGTAAAAAATGAAGCATAGGCAAGTCTAGATAACAAATTTGGAATGTATATAAACAACGTCTTGAAACACTAGGATGTGAGTTAGAAAACCAAATAGAGTCACCATATGCTAAGAAAAATACTTTCAAATGATAGAAAACTTGCAAGTAGCACCAACCTCATTAGTTGCATGCATTTGGACTACTAAAATCAACTGATATGTAATTAGAGTCACCATGGTGTTGATTATATTGCCTCCAAAGGCTAATAATACTGAGAAAAAAACCAAATCTCTCAGTATTTTGATGAGAAGTTCGTCATACTAGTCCCACCAAGCATGCCAATAACTTTTATCACTCAATATTGTACCCCTCCTAAGTTGCAGAACTTAACATATTGGTGAAACATGGGAATTTTCTAGGTTGTGGGTTACCTAAAGCAGAAAGGAACCTCTAGAGTAAGTTGGCTCTTATGGTACTCACCTAAAACTACTTGTTGGGAAAAGGTTAAGGAGGAAACATGAAATAAAACTAACTCCTAGCGTGATGCACCAAATATTAAGGATTTGTAATGTTGTTTTGACACACAATGTGATCAATAAAACTTACTGCAATATACATAACTTAGTTTTGACATGTTTTGCATAAGTATTTCATAGATAGGCTTTGAATTTTATGGCAAAACTCAAGTGGAACAATAAATGACCTTCCTAGAGGCTCGAATGTTTGACTTCACAATTGAATCCTACATAGAACAGGTAGAACACAAACTATGACCTACACAAACATGCACTTTTGTATAAAGGCTATGAGAAACTAGACTAGAACCAAGGATAAACATTATCATCACAAGGAAATATCAATAATTTCATGTTATCACACAATATCCAGTATTGAGAAGGAAAAATAGCTTGATTTTATTGATTGAAAGGTAAAAATACAACTGAGTACAAGTCTATGAAAATGAGTTACAATGCTATCTTTTTCTTGAAAGCTCCAAAAATGAGCTATAATACTTGCTGAAAGAAGAAAGAACTAACTCCAAAGTATCATTTGAAGTTACTTTATGCTTGCAAAGACGCTGCACAAAGATAGGAACTTCCTTTGGTCGTGTAAAATAATAAAGCCCATTTTTAAGCCCCTTAAACAACTCCAAAAGGCTCATGGATGAAGAAAAGGTCAAGCCTTGACCTCTCCTATGATAAAGGCACCCAAAACTGCTCCAATATGCTCTCAATTCCCTCCAAAACCAAGTCAAAATAACCCCTATATTCTTGGCACTTGTTTATCAACTTCCTCCAACCTCCCCTGTATGCTTGGAATAAACCACAAATCAACCTTTAACTATCTCCTTTGACCATATCTTGAAGGAAAACACATCTTTATCTTGCATCATACACAACATTAAATAAAGTGATTTATAATTTCATCACTTTAATAATGTGCTTAAATTTTCAAATTGGTTTCACATTTATGCAAAATAAGGAATGACTCAGCCATGTTTGGAAAGCCAATGCAGAATAAAAAGTTATTAAGGGGACACATCCTAATTTCTATGCATATGAACATAAGGCAAAGGTATTAATCTTTTATTGCAAAGAAAAAATTCCTTTGAGTTATCGACATACTTAGGGTTTTCAAACCCTAGTGACAAAACTAGAACCAAACATTCAATGCATTTTCATTTTGCATTGCAACCTTTTGGAACTATGAGAGCCGTCAATACAGGGTTTTAACTTGGCCTTCCATGGAGGTTTCAACTAGAGTTTGTATGCGTTTTTCATGAGAAATCGATAAGATGAGCTTGGGTAAGCTTTTTGTCTGCATAAAATTTGATTTTCTTTTCAATATCTATAGGAACACGGTTGTTCTTGAGCTCTACTATGCCAAAATGATGAATATATTTTGTCTTTTTGTGCATTTTATCATGCTTGCTCAACCTCTTTAGAAAAAGGTAGAGAATTTTCTTTCCTCTTTTCTATTATTCACTTGGAATTGCAAATAAGAAGTTCTATGTGCTCCATGGCCATGACTTTACATTCTTTGCAGGTATTGAGGGCTCTGTTCTCACTTTGTGGCCAAGCTTCTCCATCTCATTGTCTTGAAAAGACAATAAATTCTCCCTTTGCTTTCCATTTTTTTTATGGCTTGGCCTAGGTTTTATATGCAAATGCATTCTGAAGCTTTAAAATTTGTGATTCTGCCTTGAATACCTATGGAAAACTTGAGGGTTTTCATTTTATGTACACAAATGAGGGTTATTATTTTGTGCACATTGTTTACCTTACTATCACCTACAAGTACTCATGCATTCAAGAGACACATCTTTCATGGCCACGACTATGAATGCTTGTATTGGGTTTCTTTTATTTGCACAAATGAGGGTTTGTACTTTGTCTAAAACTCGAGCTCCCTCTTGCTTCATTCTTGAAGAAGAATTGAAAACCATTACCATAAATCTTGATAGGTTTACATGAGATCTTCAATAATTATTTTGACTTGTTTAAACATGTACATGGCCTCTATTATTTGGTGAGTTATATCATTTATTAAAAATAGTTATTATTGTTTATTAATAATATCAACCCCTCCAACAATTGCAATGGGATGGGAATACAATATGATAGAAGTGGAAAAAAAAATGCATCATTTGAAGCATCAAACCAATATGCAAAGATGAAAGAAAGTGCTAACCCCTTAAAATGAAAAAGTTTCTTTTAACTTTAAGTTTGTTGGGTAGCCAATTATTTTAAGTTATCAAATCCTACCATTATACATAATCAAAATATTGTTGTTTCAAATGACTATAAGCACTAACTTTCACTATTTGAAGATGTTGAAACCTTGTCATAGAGAATTAGAACATTGATGCAACCACTCATCCTACCTTAAAACATAAACTTATGATGACTTTACCAAGCCTAGTACACACTCCCTCCCTATTAACCACTTAGACATATGGAAATTAAATATAAAATTGCTGCTATTTTTAGTCATGTAGGTGTCCAATAAACCACTTGGTGGTGTTTCCCTTCAAGTTTTTTTACTTGAATGAAGAGAAAAAGTCCTTTGATTATAATTAGTGAATACATTTGATGCATTGGTTGTGTAACTAGTGGACCATAGTCACATTTAACACTTGCTACAAAGTTTGGGAGTTAAAACGTTAAGTATATTTGATGTGTGATGGACACATTTGGACGGTAGTAACAATAACTTGCAATCTATCAAGACTTGATTACCTTATAACCTGTCAATTTCTAGCGATGAAATGATAAATTAATCATAATGTCACCTTCGGATCACATCACCATGAAAGAACTTCATCCAACATCCTTATGAGTGCAGGCACCACAAAATAGGTATTTTTCAGATTTGTCTTCCTCAAGTGAGGGAAATTCAGGAAGAGAAGAGGAAAGCGAGACATGTAGTAGGTCTAAAAGAGGGAGATCAACTAGAGGTCAAAAGATTAGAAGAAAATTTTGTAAATGCATGGAATTTTTTCTTGCTGAAGGGGGGTCATGTTCTTATGATGATGAGATCATACGCGACATCAAAGTGCCCTTGAGGGACAAACATCTACGGAAATAATGGATACCCAAGGAACTTCCTCCAATAAACACTGATCTTTGTGTCAACGAGAGGATATATCGCATAGCACCATCGTCATTACATGGTTTGGGCCTATTTTGCATGGACGGCATAAAAGTCTATTACGACAAAGTTACTGAGTTGATGGAGTATGTTGGACCCTATTACAGTTACAAAGATTGGATGCAGTTGGTTCGATATACACAAAGTATGTGTAGGTATGCACTATCAGCAAATTATATACAACTAAAAGATAAGGATCAAAATAAATCAGTGGCTAGGTACATTGATGGGAGGCCAAAAGCATCAAGGAATATTGTAGGGTTTATAAATAGTACACGACCTAGGTCAACAAATAAGCAACCCAATTGTATATTCGAGGCGTGAGAGGGAAACCGTGTATTCGTATGTGCGATAAAATCAATAGCTACAGGGGAAGAGTTGCTAATCGATTACAATTTGAATCGCTTAGATACAAACACAATTACTATGGGGGTGGTATGTACTATATATATACCATTTTACCCAACCTCCAATTAATGACTCCAATATACCTTTTTATTATTATGTTTTTTTTTGTAAGTCTATTGGTTTCATTTCGGTAATGTTTTTTATATTTAATTTTTGTCACAACAGGACATTGATCATACGAGGAAGGCTCTGGCCCAGAGCACAGATGGTGATCCATCTTCAGGAGCTTCTATCTGATAGGTTTACCTCATTGTAATTGTACAAATTATATACAAGCAAAAAAATTTATTATTATGTTTTTTTCATGAGTTTATTGGGTTAATTTTGATCATTTTTTTTAATATTCTTGTTGCAGTTGGCTGATCGGGGAAAGGCACCAGCAGTATAGGATAGCATCCATATGGAGGTGCAGTCACTATTATGTGATGATGACATCGCATTTTCCACAAACCCTGTGGATATGATGAGGAAGGCCCAAAAAAATGCAATCAAAAAATCCTTCAGTTGGTATTCGTAGTGCCTCAAATAGATGAGATAAGAGAAAGGGTTAAAATATTGTCTAAGAGAGCACAGAACTTGGAAGTAAGATGTCATGAGATCTTTAATTATAACATAATTTCATTCATGATTTTATATTTTGTACTCTTTTATGTCATGAACTAAAATATGTGTTGTTTTTATAGGATTATTTGCATCCTCATGATCATGTTGCTGGTCGTGATCAAGGTACTACAAGTGTTTCCCGGGAAGTAGGGGACGGTACAAGTGTCAATCTTGATCTTCCTGCGCATACAACACATCATCCGACCCCATCATCTGTGCCTATATTGTCATCTGAAATGTCAGCAACACATACCATACAGGCATTCGGTAGTCCACCCTCTAGCAGCGAACACATGTCACTACATGTGTCAGTACTTGTGGATGCAAAGGCCACTACTACTGGTGATGTTTTAGCAGCATTTCCTGGATCTTCCCGTATTACTAGTGCGAGAAAATTTCCAGTCACATTTGTGGTGACCGAGGATTTCCTTCCCAAAAAGATATAGAAGTTCCCAGGTACTTTAAAAAAATTTAATTATTATTTTATTGTTTTTAAGTAAGTGCTAACAGTGGGGATAGCGCCCTATTATATTGATTTACAAAATGGAAATATTTTCCTACATTATAATTGCCTGTTTATAGCCACTATATATCTGACTGTATGCTTATCATGCTTTATCCTACTACATAACTATATACTACTCCTAGTGTGTACCCCAGCTTTACTGCATGTTTCATTCTCCTTTTGTTGAACCAATCCTCATTTTGAACAAACCTTGCAAAGGCATTCATGTCATTGTTGATTATGCCCGCCCGATATACATCCCATGCATTGCCTACGAAGCAGCTCATTGCCTTAGTCTGGTGTTGCGAGCTGCTAGTGCATTCCTCCCCAGCTTCAACCTCCACTTCTTTCCCGTCTCCCCCTGCCCCATCTTTCCTTTCTTTATACAAACTTCCAATCCCAATGCGAGCGCCTCCATTTCTGCTATATTATTCGTGCACGTATCTAAGTTTTTAATTATACACCTTGCCCTTCTGAGTTTCTAATTATACATCCTGCTCTTGCAGGAAATGATGTTTTTTATAAACATCTAAATGATATTTCATTGGAGCTCTTCGGTCCCACCATACGTACACAGTGGAATGCCCAAAATCAAGATTTAAAAGATGAGCTCATTAACCATTTAGTTGTGTTGTTCGGTGATAAAACATTCAACCGAACCAAGGTCCTTAAGAAAGTTGGTACCTATCTAAAGTATGTGAGGGACCAATATAGGTCACATTTAGAGAAGAACAGAAAGTATGAGCGTCCCCCCATGATTTTGGAAAGGAAGTGGAAGGACTTGGTGTCAGATGGAAAGGAGAAGGTTGAAAAGAAGAAAGGAAATATACTACCAGGCCAAGGAAGGTATGTGATACTATCAACAATTTAATTATATACTGATTAATCTTTCTTTTTACATAATCTAACGTATTTCAAATTTTTCATAGGCTGCCCGACACATCGAAGGCAACAAAGCCAAGACTAGAAAAACACGGGCAACACAAACTTGGCTCTGGTGGTTATATGAAAGTAGGCGCATGATTTGTAAGTATCAATAAATGAAATATTGCATCCAAATAATAAATTGCAAACAATTTTGGTTTTATCACACCATAGAAGCAAAATTCATGATCGCATGCAAAAATGCAGGGCTTTGATTTCAACAGAGTGCCCACAAAAGAGAACCTAAAGATTGCCTTCGACCAAGGCTATGGAGCCCTGACTGAACAACTAAGAGTCTTGACTGGGCAAACACAATCTTCCACTGCATCCAACACGCAGGTAAATAAACTCAATAAAGTTTATTTCAAATTGAATACTTGTGCAATCTGTTCAATATTAATTTCCACCATAATAATGTGCCTATTTGTTTTACACAGATAAGCAATGATAATCCTACACATGACATCGGAATGCAGCCTAGTGAAGGTGGAGCGCAACCTGTCGATGAAGGCCATGGTGTGCATCTCGGTACTAGATGTATTCATGTGCTATACAAAACGTAGTATGGATTAATACAATTAAACATCTTTAATTGCATTTGGTGTATTAATGAATGTAACCTTTCGTGTTTCAACTTTAGAGCATGTAGAGCATGATCAACATGTTGAGCATGATCAGGCTAGACAAGATTAGGAACATGATGTGGCTCCATCAGGTAAGCAGGACCACTCTAATGTTCTTTTAAACATTTTTAATTGCAATTGGTGTATTAATTAATGTAATCTTTCGTGTTTCAACTCCAGATCAAGATTTAGAGGGTGTTCAACATGTTGAGCATGAGGCTATAAGACAATATCAGGAACATGATGTGGCCCAATCAGGTAAAGAGCACCACTCTGATGTTCTTTTAATTAATGAAATATGTGTAACAATAATAATAAAACATATCAATTTAACATTTCTTTGCTATTGCAGCAGACCCCCCCTTGCAGCCGCATCCACGTGATTGTGATTACACGACTAGGCATACATTAAGATCATGAGCAAAGCTCAGAAAAAATCAAGGGGGGATAGATGATTTTGAAAATGATACTCCACTTTAGCTTTTTTTAGCTGCAAAAAAGAAACAAAAAAAAAAGTGATTGTAATCATATTATGATAGCCATATTTTTGATAATATGTAAAAACTAAAAAAATGAAATATGTTAATGAATGAATCTGAATATGTTAATGAATAAATGTTATATGTTAATGAATGAATGTTATATGTTATTAATGGATGAATGAATGAATGTTATATGTTATTAATGGATGAATGAATGAATGAATGTGAATATGTTAATGAATGAATGTTATATGTTATTAATGGATGAATGAATGATTAATGTTATATGATCAGGTATGGGGAATTTAGAGTGATGTGAGGGGGGGAGGGAAGGCCAAACGAGCTTCTACCTTCACGTGGTTGGCCCTGTTAAGTAGAGATTATTAAACTACTCTCAAAACAAATAGAAGCTCAATAAGGTAAGTAATGCACTTTTCAATATAAGAAATGCATTGTTTGAAGCATCAAACCAATCTGCAAAGATGAAAGAAAGTGCTAACTTTTCACTATGAACATTGTGTTGTGTGTGGATTTGGTTTCAAAGCTCTGTTGATGGAGATGGCTTGTATGACAACCAAGAAAATAGTTATCATTATTGCTGCTACAAATAGGCCTCATATCATCAATCCTGCATTGTTAAGGCCTAGCTGACTTGACTACTTTTATATATTTCCCAGAGTCACCTCGATAAGTATTTCGATCCATTTGTATCATCATCAACAAGAGATCATGTATCGCTAGGATATTCTATAGTTTTCCGACATGGTGAGTCTCCCTGATGATTATTCTTTTGATCTTAACTATGTCACCAAGACTCCTACAAATCTTATCGGTGTCACATAGCTGGTTGGGTAGACATTCAGAACTTACTCTGATGATATATGTCTTGCCGATATGCTTCCCTCGTGCTTCGTCGATGAGACAAGATGTGTATCTCACCGACAAAATGTCATCGCTAAGACAAAAATCCAGTCCTCTCAATATATCTTCTTAGGAAATTTTGATCACTATAATAGTTTTGATCTTTCATCGATATGCCTACATTTCAACGAATAGTTTTTTTTGTTTAAAGTGTAATTTCTCGTCGAATTTACGATGAACTGCAAAAAGCGTCTGGCGAATTTGCAATGTATCCGACGAAGTTTTTCCTTAATGACTTGCCTATTTCGTCACGCATTTGACGAACTTCTGTCACTATTTCAATCTAAATTATGTCGCCAAGACTCCTGCCGATGTAATCTTATCGGCGTCACATAGCTGGTCGAGTAGATGTTCAGAACTTACTCCAATGATATATGTCTTACCGATATGCTTCCCTCGTGCTTCGTCGATGAGACAAGATGTCTATCTCGCTAAAGAAACGTCATCGCTAAGACAAAAATCCAATCCTCTCGATATATCTTCTCAGGAAATTTTGATCATTGTAATAGTCTTGATCTTTCACTGATATGCCTACATTTCAACGAATAGGTTTTTTAAAAAAAGTGCAATTTCTCATCGAATTTACGATGAACCGCAAAAAGCGTCTGACGAATTTGCAATGTATCTGACGAAGTTTCGCCGTAATGACTTGCCTATTTCGTCGCTTGTTTGACGAACTTATGTCACTATTTCAATCTAAATTATGTCGCCAAGACTCCTGCGGATGTAATCTTATCAACGTCATATAGCTACTCGGGTAGACATTCAGAACTTACTCCGATGATATATGTCTTGTCGATATGCTTCCCTTGTGCTCCGTCGATGAGACAAGATGTGTATCTCGCCGATGAAAAGTCATCACTGAGACCAAAATCCAGTCCTCCCGATATATCTTATCAAGCAATTTTGATCACTATAACAGTCTTGATCTCTCAACGATATGCCTACATTTCAACAAATAGTTTTTTTTTTTTAAATTGCACTATTTCATTGAATGTACGACGAACCGCAAAAAGCGTCTAATGAATTTGCAATGTATCTAACAAAATTTCACCGTAATGACTTGCCTATTTCATCGCACGTTCGACAAACTTCTGTCGCTATTTCAATCTAGATTATGTCGCCAAGACTCCTACCGATGTATTCTTAACGGCGTCATATAGCTGGTCAGGTAGACATCCAGAACTTACTCCGATGATATATGTCTTGCCAATATACTTCCCTCGTGCTTTGTCAATGAGACAATATGTGTATCTCATCGATGAAACTTCATCGTTGAGACCAAAATCCAATCCTCCTGATATATCTTCTCAGGCAATTTTGATCGCTATAACAGTCTTGATCTCTCAACGATATTGGCAATACGTCGAACTTGTGTCATAATGACGACGGACTTATGTTGTTAATCCGACGATTTGGAAAAGGTATGCCTCCCGTCATCCAAGTACTATTCCTTGTGTGATCGACGAAGTGGGCGTCGTGGTTCTGACGAGCATGCATCGTGAGGTCGATGTTTTACAGCCTGTCGGGATGTAGACAAAATTTGAGCGATGGCACTGATTTATGTGATTCGTCGATTGGCCGACAATGTATCATCGAGATTCCGATGAAAGGCCATCAGAAATTGGGGTCAAATCCTATAGTGATAGTAGACAAAGCTCCTAACCTCTTACATAGGTTAAGCGATATAGAGACACTCTTAACTTTAGCTAGTCTTCTCCCCATGTTGGATGAGATGAACAATCTTGTGAAGAAAGCACAAGATAGAACTATGTATATTTATGTATATGCCAATCTACGTAAACTTACATGCTTGGCCCTCGATCATCTATATCTAGATCTAACACAAGAAGGCGCAAATTATTTGATGTGGCAAAAAATTACTGTTTTCAATAATCCTGATAATTATTTACAATTTAATGCAAGCGGGCACTTATGTATCTGTGTATGTGGATATGAGATACCAATGTACCATTGTAAGATAGCTAGGCGCTCTAGAAGAGAAGTACTTGTTAACGAGGAAGATTTTAATGACATTGTTAAATCTATTAGTGATAATTTGAAGGAAATTACAAAATCTCTTTCCTCAGAGATTCATGAAAGATTCCCTCGACATGAAATACTTGAAGCCATGGGTATTGTGTATCCTCAATTTTGGGTAAACCGAGATAACCCAAAATATTTTCATGATCAAGTAAAAATCTTGATCGAACAGTTTTCGAAAGAGGTAACATACAATGAGCAGACAATAGAAGGAATTTTAAATGAAAAAATGCTTAGAAAGCAAGGTGGGAGTTTTGCAATAGCTATGAGGGACCGGTATAAATCCATGGGCAAGGAGAAGGCCTTTGAACCGGGATCAATAAAAAAGGTTTGGACAAGCTTAGGTCAGAGTGAAATATTGTGTGGTTCGATGTCAGAATATTTCAAACTTGCTTATTTATGTCAAACAATGATATTGGGGTCGATGGAGGATGAGAGAGTTTTCGATACATTAGGGTTTTTGAAATCAAAGTGAAGAAACAAACTGGACAAGAATTTGGAAAATTGCTTGAGGATGAAAGGAGCTTTGTATAATGTCAAAAAAATTCCTTTTGAAAGGGAACTCACAATTTGGAGGTCCGCATGTGAAAAAAGAGGGATAGGGTGGTGCAACACGGGCTCTCCAATTCCAAGCATCGTTGGTACTGGTGGTAGTACTAGTGGAAGTGACAGTGGGCCTGGGACATATGACAATGATATTGAAATTGACACAAATCACACAATGAATGTTGAATTTGAGATGTAGGCCAAAGAAAGTGAAGAGCGGACTCATAATCAAGATGACTCTTTTAGTTTATCTTAAAATGAGCATCGTTTTGAGGACCCTGACTCTATTTGGTAAATG
This sequence comes from Sequoiadendron giganteum, assembly GCA_007115665.2. NCBI lineage: Eukaryota > Viridiplantae > Streptophyta > Pinopsida > Cupressales > Cupressaceae > Sequoiadendron > Sequoiadendron giganteum. The sequence goes on along the minus strand of CM021110.1, from coordinate 106,622,123 downwards.
GAAGAGAATTAGCAGGTTTTAGGTATTTTTACTACACTTCATGAATCAGTTTCCATTGTTCCAAAGTCCAAATTGTAGTTGATGATATTTTATATTGTATTCAATGAACATTAAAATTGTGAATCATTGCAATTTTCACTTCATGATATCTTATTTTATATTTCACTCAAGCATTGCATGAATCATATTCCAAACTGTAGTTGATGATTTTTTATATTGTATTCAAATAAATTGTGAATCATTTCACTTCAGGATATTTTATTTTATATTGCACTCCATGATATTTTATATTATATTGAACTTCATGAATCATATGCCAAATTCACTTTGTAGTTGATGATATTTTATAAATTATATAGTATTCCATCATCCATGAAATTGTGATATTAAAATTTAAATTTGATCTCTTAAAAGGAAATTTAATTTTTCTTTACAAAGAAACTAGCCTCCACCGAGTCCACCCCACTTATCTTCCACATATCAATAATCACAAAAATAAACGACACTTTGATTTTATGATTCATCAATGAAAATTGTAGAAATTTGTGTGACAAGATCCATATTATAGCCTACATTGCATCCATAAACAAATTTTAAATTTTGTAGTGACGTAGTCCTTCCCCCATTCCTAACAAAATTCAATACCATCGACCTAGCAAGGCTTCATCGACGAAACCCCCATCACAGTCTCGCTGATGGCCCGATGAAAATAGCTCACAACCTAGTATCGGTGTAACAATACTCTATCGGCCTGACTCCTAAGGTACTCTCCCGATATACTAATAGAGTCAAGTTGTCAACAAAAGTAACCATGAATTATAACCATGGGCATGAATTATCAAATTTGATCAATAATCACAAAAATATACCACACTTTGACTTTATGAACAATGAAAATTGTAGAAATTTGTGTGACAAGATCCATATTAATATATTATAGCCTACATTCACATTGCATCCATAAAAAAATTTGAAATTTCATAGTGATGTAGTGCTTCTCATATTCCTAACAAAATTCAATACCATCGACCTAACAATGCTTCATTCGGCGGAACCCCCATCACAGTCTCACCGATGGCCCGATGAAAATAGCTCACAACCTAGTATTGGTGTAACAATACTCTATCAAGTTGACTCCTAAGGTGCTCTCTCAATATACCGATAGAGTCAAGTTATCAACAAAAGTAACCATGAATTATAACCATGGGCATGAATAATCGAATGCATAAAATATATTGGGGGAACTATTTTGCATCAGGGAAACATTATTTGGTGTCTCATCGATAGAATGAAGGATAGGTGTCCATCGGTGGAGAGGGTGGCTATCGGTGAAAGATTGATGTGACATCTTGGGGCATCGTCAACTTCGAAATATTTGAAATAAATGTTCTTTTTTGATTACACGACTAAAAGACAGTCCAAGGATGGTGCATTTATAAACCAAAATTGAAGTGAATTATATCACAAGTTGATCGCATAATTGTTACAAAATCCTGGAAGATTTTGCTTAGGGCAGAAGTAGAAAGGAAAAAACTTGGAGTTTTGACGTAGCAAAGACCGATGAACTGTGGAGGCAACTCAGCAAGACTCACATAAGTAATTCAGACCCAGATGAGAAGCTATTTTCATCAAAATCCTAAGAGTTAAATAATGGAAGAGAGTACAGACAAACCCAAAGCTAAAAAATAGAAAACCGAAAAGACTAAGACTTTCGATCAACTGGATATTAAAAAGCCTAAGAGACTCCTAAATGAAGACTTGATAGATCAATGCCCTGGGTCAGGGCCGAGACCCAAGAGGAGTGCTCAAATGAATCCTTCCATGGATTGAATATTGGACAAACATAAGGGCTTAGGGGATATTTGGACATCGCAACGAGGGTACGACCTCTTCATGTACCATTACAGAAAAAAAATTAGGTTTCAACCAGTCTACAATCCATGGAGGTTGAACCTAGGAAGACTTGTGGTGCCCAATGTGTGTGTGAATGTAGAGCTAATTAAATTTGTTTCTATTAGATATGACCCCAAGAAAAGAACTATTTAGTCACATGGAGGGGGTGACATGCTTGTTATTTCTAGGGATCTCATTTCTAATGTATTTCAATTAGAGTTTCATTGAATTTATCATTCACGGTCAAAGATCTCTTGAAAGAGTATCACCACATGGATACCAGCTATGAGAGATGGAAATTACCTTTGCATAGGCCCAAGGATGAAGGAGACCAACTCAGGAGGTTCTCTAGTAGTGAAAACCCTCCTTTCCATGAAGATTTCTTTGAAGAGTATTTCCAATACACCTATTATTCAGTTGGTCAGGTTTTGGGAGTAAAGGTTTCGCCTCTCATGTCGATTGCCCCAATGGTCTTAGATGCAAACATATAGAGCAAGGATGCCAGGAAATTTGATTATGCTAGCTACTTGGCCAATGCACTACATTGAGGGCTTGAAAAGATTAAAAATAATAGTGATAATATTAATTTTGAATAGTATTCTTTGCTTATGCATTTTCTTTTCTATGAGGGACAAGTCAGAGGGGTCTGGAGTGAAGAATTAAGGATAAAATATGCAAATGAAAATGGATATTTTAAACCTATACAAATGTGGACTTCATTGTGGGATAGCAGATTTGGTAGGTCTCATTACCTTTATTTTGAAGAATTTTTTGTTAAACCATTGATGAAGTTGTTGGGATATCTGTGCAATTATAACCTATCCCCAGAAGTACAAATATTTCTAAGACCAAAGGAAAATGACAAGAGAAATAAAGTGAATCATAACTGGGGAGACTGGTATGATTTCCCTGATTGTACAGTGATAAGGGTTTATGGGTTCGAAGGGGCTCCACACTTGATGCCATGAGTAGTTCCTAACTGAATTGCTTATTTAGAAATTGTGAGGCAATTGGAAAAATCTGATTCCAAACACCTCAAAGGACATAGAAAATAATCAATTATGCCCAACACCTTATGTTTTGGAGACTTTACAGTGGTTTCCAATGAAGGATATGGAAAAATTGATGGTAAATTAGCACAGTATAACCTACCTCTAGGTGATGTAAGGAAAAAATTTGATCCATAACGGTTTATTCACAAGGCGAGATTATCATAGGGGTTATCAGGGTATGAACATTTGTTCTCAATCGAAGATGTCATAAGAAACCTTGAAGAGGCTTCCACCAAGGAAAGAATGACCGCCTATAACAAGATTATGCTTGCAGAGGAATGGAAGAGAAAAAATGTCCCTTGTTATTCAAAGGCATTTGGTGAGATAACAAAGGCATTTGGTGAGATACAGGATCCTTTAACAAGAATTGAGCAACTCATCGCTCATGTCAATGAACTGGTAAAGGATGTTCCCCCAATTGTTTTTGATGCACCTCATGCAACCTATTTAGGAGTACAAGCTGAATACATAGAGCCCTTGGATTACATACCTTCATAGCCTACTCCTAAGGTATGTTTTTTGGTAGATACTGATATAAGTGAAGAAGAGTAGGGTGATGAAGAGGGTGAGCAGGTCAAAAAAATAAGGGCTCTTGTGATTACATAGTATGAGCCCCCTCAAGGGCACAATATTGTAATATTTGAGGCATCAAATGAACTATTTGATGATGTGAGGGTCAGGGCTGGACAATAATTTATTTCTTATTGAGATTTTGTTAAATATTTTGAATTTAAATCATTTGTTTATGAATATAAAGATAGAAAAATGAGACAAAAGATACGGGGTATCACTCCTAAATAGGAGGCAACCGCTCTGGAGGAATTGAAAAGGGAGGTAGATAAGGAAATGGAGTCCATCAATCCTAAAAGAAGAAGGGAATTGCTTCAAGAAGCTAGAGTGTTGCTCCTGCTAGGGTGGGATATTAGCTCTTCAATTTTATTTGATAGCTTTAGAAAAAGAGGGGATAAGACAATGAACTTAACAGAAGAAGCAAGTGACAACATGTATTCAAGATCTAGGTACAACCCAGATGAAGCCACCTTGCTTATTTGGTCATTGTATCCCCATGATAAAAGACCTGCTATAATTATTAATACAAACCAAGTGTTTGTACATCTCTTGGTTTAAAGAGTAGGGGACACCAACCCTATGGAGACAACAGAATTGAACATAAATGTAGCAAAATTTACCAAAGCACAGATCGAAAACTTGATTAAGGAAAATGAAAAATTGAAGGAGCTAGCAAATCAAGGAGAAAGAGCATCTTCCTCCTCCACATTAGAGTTGTACTCCCCATGGATTGAAAAAGACAAGAGAGTGCTTGATGCATTGGATGATGCAGCCTATTGGAAGAATTACCATCTGAAATCCCAAGGGAAATGCAAAGAATTGGAGAAAGAAGTGAAAACCATCAAATATAACACTGTATCTGAAATGATAAAATAAAGATTCAACAAAATGATGAAGTGTGCTGATTAATATTGGAAATTATTCAAACAGACATGCATTGCATTGGTGTAGAATGAACGATTGCAGCCTAGATTGATGGAGAAAAAAAAGGATCTCGTAGATAAGAATGTCATGATAGGACAAATATTGCTGACATATAACAAGCTAGTAGAATCACATAATGGATATCATAACAAGCTTAGGGAATATTTCAACTACTTTGATTTAGTCCCAACACTTCATAAGGCATTGAAAATCCATGAGAATTTGATGATTGGAAGGAAGAACTTGTCGGGCTTCTAATTGTTGTTTTGCAAGAAATAAATGATGAGGATATGGTTTTACAAAACACTCATAAGCAACTCAAAAAAATAATGTCTATGGAATATGATATGAAACAGGTGATCTCTAATGTGGACATCTATTTTGAACAAGAGTACATCCATCATCTCTCTGCAGTCAATTTGTTTATTAGCCAAACTGTAGATGTGTTAGAATCAGATTCAACAGGACAACCATCAGATTCAGAGTAAGAATTTCAGCCAATAGCATGATGAGCGCCCTATCATGGAGTAGAAGCTTTGAACAAATCTTAGGTGGTCACGGGATTCTTCTTGGAGATTAACGGATCGGTGCATTCACCTGCGACATTGTTTTATTTATAATTTGATTTATGTTTAGTTGTCAAATGTCATGAATTTTTGTAAGGGTTTTGTAGCTTGTTGCCTCTCATATATAAGAGAGATCAAGACCCGAATAGGAGATCATCACATCATTTTTAATTAAACTTTAGAGTAGAAAATAGTAAGAAGATAGATAATAGACTGCAAATGCCCCAATTTTCCCATCCATCTCATATCATAAACTATTTTTATAATGCATATCATTTGAACTTTGAAGATCAATACAATGGAGAAGGTTACACATAATTAATGATTTTCTTTCGAGTGTTCAACTATTTTGGATTCATATGCTTATATTTTATTAACGTATTTGGTTGTTTCCAAAGTGGTTATTTATGTTATACAAATTGAGTGTGTGGAAGTACATTTAATTTATCAGTACATTGAATTTGAATTCTTCAGGAATAGGGGTTGTGACCATGGGGTTTTAGATTTATTTATGGACATGATCAAGTAGTAATGTGGGCCACAAAATAGATCTTGTCACACAAATCTCTGCAATTTGTGCTAATCATAAAATCAAATGTAGTGTATTTTTGCAGTATGTGGGATGTGGGTGAGGTGTAAGTTGGTGGATACTTATCAGGATTTTTAGTCCCAAAATAACATAAGCTAACAACTCAACATCCATAACTTAGAAACTCTACCAAGAAGTAAATATAATGAGCTAACAGTTCAACATCCATAACTTGGAAGCTCTACCAAGAAGTAAATATAATGAGCTAATAGTTCATCACCTTATAGTTCAAATGATAAAATAAATAATACAAATCATTGAACATCATCACATTACTGAAGTCTGAATTTGACCTTTTTAATTGATTTTCACATGAAGGAGTACATATTGGCATTGGCAATGCAAAATCTTGCCAATGCCCAAAGACAAGTTTGCACAAAGCTGAGTTGGAACTTGGAAACTCATATTATCAAAGATTGAAAATTAAAAATCAAGTCACTGTATCACCTTTTCTAGCAACTTCCACTCTTCAGGTGGTGGAATTTCCATTTGTTCTAACTGATGTTGTTTGACTTGAAGTTTTGTTAACATTTAATGATTTCAATTGGAAGTGGAACCTGTCTTGAATTCTTCAGTGAATTTTGCATTCAAGGTTATCAGTTTTCTGATGGAATCCAAATAGTTCACATTTGGGTTTAGAGGAAACTGGTCCAAATCAATCTTCCTTGCACTTTCCATCTTCTTTTTGAATCCATCCTTTCCAATGAATCGGTCATTTGTGTCAAAATCCTTTGGAAAACCAAGCTCTGTGAAGTTCCTTACCTTTTCATCCACCACCTTCATCTTTTCTACAACAAAATGAAAATATTCCTTTGTTACATGCATTCTCGAACACTTTTCAATGATGGATGACAACTTCATTGAGGTTTCAATCCGATTAGTAATCCCTTTTGATTTCAAATCATTGTCACTGGCTTTGTAAACTATTTGTAGAACTTGATTTGCAGATTTCTCTAATTCCAGCATACTTTTTTTGTCTAGTAAATATTTGTTGAGCTTCTTATAATGTTGTCTGATAGCATCAATCAATTGAAACATGTCACACAAATGATCAAACCTCTACATTATTTCATCCCAAATATTTTGTTTCGTAGGCCTCACTATATCTCTACAAAATGCAAATAACTTACTTTGAGAAGACATAATTTCTTCTTTTGCTTCTGTCAGCTCTGTCTCCAATATTTCATTTGTTTTTCTCTGTTTCTCCAGTTTTTGTTCCCACTGTGCATTTACATTCGCAATGCTTAGTCTTAATTTTTCTGAAGTGGATTTTTCGTCATCATATTTCTTGTTGCTCTCATCTAGTCTTCGCTTCAGGTTATTCACTTCTCTCTCATTTGGTTTATCCTCTTTGCTTGTTGATGTAGAGGTAGATTTTATTATTCTTTTTTTCTAATTCATTTCTCTTATTATCTGTTTCTTTCCTCTTTGCTTTCTCACTTGCTAGGTCTGCCTTTAATTTTTCTATTTGGGTCTGCAACCTTTTCTTCTCTCTATCTTGCTTTAGCAATAATGTGTACACCAATTCATTATTCTTCTTTGATACATTAATTTTGTGAGTATTTTTCAGGCCAGAAAAATCCAATTAAAAATTGGTTACCTGGTATTCAAATCAATCCATCTAATTTGTTGGTTTGTTTTGAATTGTGGAACAACAATTGTGTACTCCATGATTTCTTTATTTGTGTCAAATGTGGGTAATACCATGGTTATTGTAGGCTCTGAAGTTACAGTAGACGCACTCTCCATCAGTTGCTTCTTTTCTTTTTTATTCAAGTCTGATTTCTTTTTAAACTCTTCAATGAAATCATAACCTAGGGAGGTAGGAATAATGGAATGCTTGAATGGCGAAGGAATATGAGTACTTGTAGTTGTTAATTATGTTGCAGCCACACTAACTAGAATTGGGGGAGTGCCTAGAAATAACTCCTTCGTGGTGGATCCACTGATAGTGTGACTTGGACCTATCAAAATCCTTTGCCTCTTTTGATTACCTTGATCACCTGGTGTTTCTATGGTATCTTGTATTGCTTTCCTCTTGTGTTTAATTTTTTGTTGTAGCACATGTTGACCACTACTATTACTGCTACCCATACCATCACCACCAATGGCACTCCCAGCTGCACTAAGTTATCCACCAAGGGCATATCCTAGTTGTGATTGTATCTGACCATGAGTATGAGGATTAGAAGCTCTAACAAATTGAGTTTCACTTGTATGCCCTTGGTCTACCTTTTCACCTCCAAGCCCAAGGCTAGATTTATCAACTGGTTTTCTATGCGCAAGATTTGTTACCATCCAAGGGCCTTGTCCTTTGGACCCCAAAGGACCACCTTCATAACCATTTTTTTCAAGTATAAATGCTCTTGAAGTATATGTTGAAGCATATGCTTCTTTTGCGGCCTCACTTAAACAAGGTTAGTAATTGGCATGGCTTTGTTCCACTTCTTCACTATCATCATCACTTTCTTTGTTTCCATGTTCATCAAGATGCTCTATATTCCATAATTTGCTAAAATATTTATCTTCTTCGTTAGCTCCATACTCTACAAGAGCTCTTGGATCACCTAGGTCCTTCCTCATAGACCAAAAGGCAGTAATTTTTTATTGTGACCAATTTTTATCTGTAACTTCCTTCTCTAGAGAACCTGGAATTTTTACTCTACTAGATGTTTTATCACTTTTTTCATAAAAATTGTTGTATATGTTGATTTTCTTTTGGTGCAATGCCATAATTTCTATTGATAATTGTTCAAAAGAAATACCATTCTCAACAACATTTTCTCCATTGTTATTTTGACCTCATCCCAAAAATCCTTTTTTCTCAAGTTTTCAAGCAAGGGTTTACTTTGATGTTGAATTCTACTTGCAACATTCCTATTGGCTAGAATCATTGATATAATGATGTCACATGGATCATACTGCCAGTGACAGATAGCATCAAAGTCAAAAAAAAATCAAAAGATTATGTGAACCCTCCACATGAAAAAGGTAAAGAAGGAAATAAGGTCTTCTTTTGTTGACTGAGAAAGTGTAGTTCATCAGCACTCTGCACCTACCTTACATATTCCAATGCAAAACCCTTTTTGTCACATGTATTGAAAGTTTTTATGGTTATACTCTCGATCCATAAAATCTTAGGACAGTGTATTCTTCCATTAAGTACCAATCAAGCAATTGTATTTCTTTTCCTAGTTGCATGCAGTTTCTACATGACATAGGCAATCTAGGCATTGGAGCATTTGTAATTTCTTGATGCAATGGAGCTAAAAATTAGTCTACAAAATGATTGTAGTTCCTTCGAGAATCATGCATACTTATCTCAGTGGTCCATTCATATACTAGAGCCATTTTCTTTTCCTCTGCATTACTATAGGGTTGAATCTAAAGCTTGTTGGTTTGAAACTTTCCTCTAAATTTGAATAGAAAAAGATAGCACAAATAGGTTGTGAACCTAAATGTCTTCGTGGAACCTTTTTTAATCATTAAAAATTGTTTATGCATGGATTCTAAAATGTGTTGAATATAATTATATTTGACATGTTCCACACCATAATGGATATTAAATACCATTTCAAGGAGGCTTGCACCCACTTCCAAATTGCTATCCAGATCGAGGAAAAATGCTAGCATGGAAATAGTATCATGAACCCATGGTTTTAAAATATCCAAATTATAAGGAGGCTTATGATCACCTTTCAATTTGTTTCTATCCTGAACTATTTTATTTAAGAAATTATTTTTCTACCTTTCTTCCACTGCTTCATAATCACTAGCAAGCTTTTCTAGGTCAATGTGGTCATTTCCAAATTCTTCAGTTGTAAACCCCAACACTTTTCCAAGTTCTTCTACATTAATGGATAACAAATCTACTTGGCTATCTTTATTAACAATTTATCTTTTCTGATCATCATAATTTTTGGCACAAACCATGATAAATTATGGGCAAGGGAAAACTTCATGTAACATCATTCGCCCTAATCCAGTTACCCATGGTGCACTGATACTATTAATTTGTGTTTGCTTTGCAACCTTATTCTGAGATGAAAATATAAGTTCTGAGGTATGCCTACCATACATTTCAGGATCATAAATATCATGGTACCCATCAGTGAAACCTGGGGTTTTAAACAATTCTATATAATGTATTTTTTTATCAGACGTTGCTCTAGTGGTACTGTTGGTAGACATGCTTATATAATGTGAAGTTGTGAAATTTGAATTCCATAATACCTATTAGTCCTCCTTAATTTTTCTTAATTCTTAAGTCTCTAAACCCAAACTTCAAAGTTTGACAAAATAAGATTTTAAGAAATGCCAAACGATGAAACGTACCAGTAGGAATTTTTTAGTTTCTTGGATTCTGAGTCCTGACTCTTAAAGAGATTAATGCTAACAGCCATGGAAACTAGAATGGCTTTGTTGGAAGTGGAACTGTGGAATCAAAAATAGGGAGGTGCAGTGCAATGAGCAATCTAAAGAGTGAAGAGTAAAATTTCCCTGTGTGTTGACCCTCACTTTACACTTAGCAGTATAAAGTGTTTTTTTCTCAAAATTGGAACATGAAAGTGAATCAAACATCTTAAGTCTACATGTTGCAAATTCTAAACCTTTGAACTTCCTAAATCTAACTGTTTTAGGGTGATTCTGGAGGTTTAAGTTCATAAGACTATCGTTCTGTGCATTTCATTCTGGAATGCAACTACAACCATACATCAAATGTTCATACAACGGTCGAAACTTGAGTAATTTATGATAATAACTTAAAAAATAAACATGACACATGTTTTTTTTTTTTTAAATTAAAATTTTGTGCACTAGGATTGGTATCAAGGCCAAGGGGCCGGTAACTTAATGTTGCAAAGGTGAAAGGACTTAAAAAAATATCCCCGTGTGTTGACCCTCTCACTTAAAATTTAAAAACAAATCACTTGACAATTGACACTCAGCAGTACAAAGTGCTTTAAATTATTTTTTTTCAAAATTGGAACATTAAAGTTGCAAATTTGTAACCATTGATCTTTCTAAATCTAACGGTTATAGGGTGATTCCAGAGGTTTAAGTTTACAATCCTATCGCTCTGTGCATTTCATTCTAAAATGCAAATACAACCATACATCAAATGATCATCCAATGGTTGAAACTTGACTAATATATGATATTAACTTACAAAAATAAACATGACACATTGACATAGTTGTTTTAAAGTTGTATAATGATTATCACGATTCGTGTACAACATCGACGCATTGAAAAGATAGAATGAGTGATGAGCGATGAGTCTTGATCTCGCCACATGGTTGCATCTAACAGCTCTAGTGTTATTTTGGACGTTTCAATTTGCAATTCTAGTGCTTCAAAGATTTACTTCCAGAATGCAACTACAATCGTCCATCAAAAATTCATCGAACGGTCATAGATTATATTAATTTGCACTAACATCTAACGGTTATAGGGTGATTTCGGATGTTTAAGTTCACAAGCCTATCACTTTGTGCATTTCATTTTGGAATGAAAATACAACCATACATCAAATGATCATCCAACGGTTGAAACTTGACTAATTTATTATACTTAACTTTAAAAAATAAGCATGACACATTGACACATGTGTTTTAAAGTTGTTTTAAACTTTTGTGCGCTAGGATTAGCATCAAGGCCAAGGGGCCGGTAACTTAACATTGCAAAGGACTTAAAAAATTATCCCCATGTGTTGACCCTCTCACTTAAAAGTTAAAAAAAATCACTTGACAGTTGACACTTAGCAGTATAAAGTGCTTTAAATGCTTCTTTTTTTCGAAATTGGAACATTAAAGTTGCAAATTTTTAATCGTTGATCTTTCAAAATCTAACGATTATAGGATGATTCTGGAGGTTTAATTTTGCAAGCCTATCGCTTTGTGCATTTTAAATCCTATACTCGTAGTCCTTCCCCCATTCCTAACAAAATTCAATACCATTGGCCTAACAATGCTTCATCGGCGGAACCCCCATCACAGCCTCGCTGATGGCCCGAAGAAAATAGCTCACAACCTAGTATCGGTGTAACAATATTCTACCGGGCTAACTCATAAGGTGCTCTCCTCTATATACCGATAGAGTCAACAAAAGTAAGTGCATCGTTGTAACACATAAACATCGGTGGAATGAATGATTGCATTCCCCCGATGGCCTGATATAACCATGAATTTAGATGCTTAGCTTTTGGATTCAACTGTGTGTATTTTTGACACAAAAATACACACAGTTGAATCTAAAAGCTAAGCATATAACTACATGGACTGTGGAAAAATCATACCAACTAACCATGAACTATCAAGTGCATATTGCATAAATTATATTAGTTAATTTCTTACAGGAATAAAACTGATTTGAATATATTAATATAAATAGACATTGAAGTTCTAAACTTAGAAAATAACTCTTTAATGTAAGTGCAAATGAATAACGAATAATATCACAACACAACCATTTATTTTATTGCAACTGAATCTCAATGTCACATTATTACATATCTTTTTAAAGACAAGCAGCTGTAGAGCAAGCAAGCTCTCATTTTGTATAAATAACATATGTCAGTGTGTCACTTTACATAGACACAATTTAATAATTTATTTCAAGATGTTGCTCTTTACAATGGATTACAAATTGATTCCAATTTACAAGCTTTTGTTGGTGACAACTTATGATTCCATGATTCCAATCTTCTGCTCGTGACAATGTAATACAAATGTGGCATTGAAAATTAAGTTTAAACGTAAGGGATTTTCCCAATTCCAACCATGCTGGGGGAAAGGAGGTTCTAATCATTCTGGGAAAATGGGAGCTATGAAGATACAAAATGTACTTATCCCCTTCGAGAACCAGAGTCATGCAGAAGATGTAATAAAAATGTGTCTCTGAAAATAAATGCATGGAACTTGCTAGGCCAGCCATGTTGGAGAAAAGGAAGTTGTGAGGATACAAGAGGAGTAGTAAATCCACTCCCATATTTTTCACGCAGCTTCCATGGTATAGCACTTACCTCCATCAGAGCTCCTCATCCTGGTTCAAAACCTATCTGAGAAGTCAGGTTAACCAAATCAACTTCTTTCCAATTCCACCCATTCTGAACTTGAAGGAAATTCATCTTTTACTGATTACTCTGTAACTACATAACTGTAGGCAGGAGAATTTATAGTATCCCCAATAATGCCACATCATCTTCTTCCTGAATCCTTATTAACCCTAGAAAATGAAAACCCTTGTGACACTATCCACTATTCACTATCCCTATTTATGGGCCACTAGACACCAGTGCCGCTACCAGCCTGGGTATAATGATAATCATGATTTGTGTACAATTAAAATTTTTAATATGATTGACGTTTGGCTACATGCAAACTGTAACTCAAGCTGACAAGCTATCAAAATCACCAATGCCACTCAAACGATATGAAATCATTAAAAATCTTGTTTCATTAAAACTATGAGTTGTCCAAGAAATTGCTTCGGATGTTCATATAACATATGGCATTAATTGCCACCACTGCCAGCACTAGCAGTACGACAACCAAACTCTCTTCAAAAATATTGAGAATTTCAATTAAATGAAATGTACAACATCAAGGCATTGAAAAGACAGAATGAGTGATGATCGATGAGCCTTGATCTTGCCATATGGCCACATCTAACGATTCTAGTGTTATTCCAGAGGTTTCAATTCGCAAGTCTAGTGCTTCAGAGATTTACTTCTGGAATGCAACTACAGTCATCCATCAAAAATTCATCGAACGGTCATAGATTATATTAATTTGCACTAACATCTTGCTTCAGAAATAATAAATATGTTCACACTTGTTCGCATTCCGAACTCTTTATGAAGGAATTTGAATGTACGAAAAATATGTCCCAAAATTTGATATTTTTGCCAACCACACTGATTTTTATTGGCATATTTGTTTATTTCGCCACTGAAATTTTTATTAGTTTGAGATTATGTTTAATTCACCAATGAAAATATTTTTTTTGCTTTGAAAAAAGGTTTTATTCACCAACATTTTTTTTTCTGTTTTGAAAACAAGGTTAATTCGCAACATAAAACAAAAATTTGGTTTGAAAAAAGATTTTAATTGCCGATGAAAAATATTTGATTCATTTAAAAAAAATTGCATTTCACCACGATTTTCCACAGACTTCTAGCGATTGTAAAAGATTTGCCAATTGGGATTTTTTTTCCTGGAAAATGAAAAAAATCGCCAATAAAATTAATATTTTTATCGGGAATAATACAGGATTCACTAGGATTTTACACTTTAGCCGAGGGGGGGCTTTCTTAAAGTTTTCCCTGGTTAGAAAAACTTCAAAGTTTTCGAATTACAAACAAATTTTACTTTTTTTTCTCTCTCTGATTTTTTCAAAAAGACAAGATTGGATATAAAATCCAAAGATGGCAAAATTCAGAACATTACTAATTATTTCAAAATTTCACTAAACATCGAAAATAGTCTCTTGCCTTCAATTTTAGTTATACTAAATCTCGAATAGGCATTTTCATCAAAAATTACTAAACTCGCTACTTCTTCCAAAATTAAAACATTATATTTCCTTTTAAATTTAATTAACTTTCGAAGACCAATAATCATTATTAAAATTAAATAAATAAACATTTTAATTCAACCCATATTTAAGTTTAAAAATAATAATATTAAATTAATTACTTAATGATTAAATTAATCATAGAAAATAATTTCAATGACTTAATTTAAATAATGACTAAAATAATTTATTAACTTTAATTTATTTAAGTTAAATTCTAATCTCATGATAATTTAAATCTTACAATATTAATACCCTTAATGAATAAAATAAGTAACGCTAATGCGCACATTTATTTTCTAAAAGAATTGATGCCATTTACTAAGATTGAAAATTTAATTACTTATTAACCACACCAAAGGATAACATTTAATTTAAAATGATTATTCATTAATCAAAGCCATAAAAGAAACCTTTGCTAACATTACGAAACTCATGAAAATAAATAACTTAAATTAAAATCATACCCACGAATGAATTACAGATATAAGACATGAGCAAACACTAACCCAACCACTGACACAGACGGGGGTACTTTCTTATCAACTCCCTAACCACATCAACCATTGGGTATGTGGGGCATGCTCAGACCTGATAATGCGGGTGGATTCGTCACTCGGTACCTACATTCCTACATAACACCAAACATTGAACCACATATACATATGCATATACTCATAATCAAACACATAGTGAAAGAGAATTGTGGTGAGGCAAGGTGCTCACGAATGAGCGATGCAACACCGTCTCCTTCACCTGAATCATATACAGTAATCAAGGTCTAAACACATCATCATCATCATCATAACACAATCAGTAACATCATCATAAGCATAAGTATCCAACACACATTTCCAAATATCATAAGAAAATAAACAAAACTATCTACCACACCAAACACACGGTGAAATAGATGTCTAACAAAGTTTCTAGTAAGCATCAAAACATAACCATAAATCACACAATCAAAACACACACAAAGCATTATCAAAAAGTATCAGTAACATGAGAGGCACTACATCCTCCCCCTAGAACTAGGCTTACTCCTGGAAGCCAAAAAACAAATAAGGACAAGATTCACAGATGTGGGATGCATCCTCCCATGTAGTTGAAGTCTCATCATCTGGGTCCCATTGGACCCGCACCTGATCAATCTCTCTACCCCTGAGAATGAGCCTCTTGTGCTACAGAATGGCCACGAGCTCCAATGCGAGTTTCCCGTCTTTGACCTATAAAGCATTCCAATCGAGTACATGAGATAAATCAAGAAAATAAGGCCTAAGAGCATAAACATGGAAAACATCATGAATGCGTACAAGGCTAGGTGGCAAGGCCAAACGGTAAGCAACGGTCCCAATCCTCTCTTTAACCTCAAACAAACCCACAAAACGAAGTGCCAACTTGGAGCCTTTTCCGTAATAGATAGGGCTCTTTCATGGGCGCACTTAAAGAAACACTCGATCACCCATTGAAAATTGATGATCAACCTTGTCAGCATCGACATACTTCTTATGCCTATTCTGAGCTGCTACCAAGTGTTTTCTAATGCAAGCGACTTGCTACTCCATTTCCTATAGCATCTCTGGCCCAAGAAGAACCATGTGCTCCAAACGGTCTCAACTCAAAGGAGTTTGACATAGGCGACCATACAAAGCCTGAAATGGGGCATCCCGATCAAACTGTGGTAACTGTTATTGTAGGAAAACTCAACCAAATGCAGATAGTCTTCCCAACGAGACTGCTGATCCATAACATACATACAAAGCATGTCCTCGAGAACCTGATTCACCCTCTCAGTCTAACCATCTATTTTCAGATGGTAAGCAAAACTGAAGTTCAATTATGTTCCTAAGGCATGTTGCAATGATGTCCACAAGGTAGAAGTGAACACTAGATCTCTATCAGAAATGATTCTTCATGGGATTCTGTGCAACCTCACAATATCAGCCATGAAAATTTTAGCCACAAATGATGCAGTATAGGAAGACCGAATGGGAGAGAAATTTGCCACCTTGGTCAACCTATCAATAGTGACCATGATATCATCATGTCGATGTGCAGTCATCGATAACACAACAATGAATTCTATGTATATAATATCCCATTTCCATTCAGGAATGAGATTAGGCTACAGAGAAGACCTGTGGGATGATGGTGCTCTTCTTTTACCCTCTGCCACTCCGGGAATCTCACCACAAGATCTACTATATCTCCCCTCATCCCAGACCAGAAATACAATGAACAAAGATGTTCATACATCTTTTTAACTCTTGGATGAGCTGAATAAGGAGCCCGATGTGCTTCAGTCATTATTAGGGTACGAAGACCCTCTGAGAAAGGTACATATATGCGACCCGAACATCACAAAATTCCATCAGACTTAATAGTATAACCGGTAAACCTTCCCTCTAACACTCTACCTGACTCAAACTCTGACTTCACCTCTTGGAATCAACTATCTAAAGGAAGTGTTGCAATAATCTGGCCTTTTAGATCCACTTCAAGAGTCACAGAGGATAACTCATGACAGCAATGGCTTAGAGCATCTTCCACCACATTCTCCTTGCCTTGAATATATTTTACCTCAAAATCGTACTCACATAGGAACTCCATCCATCTTCTTTCCTAGCATTCAAATTCGGGTGCATGAAAATGTATTGCAAACTGCGATGGTCACTGTGCATCTCAAACCTATGCCCCAACAAGAAATACCTCCACCTACCAGAGCATGAACAACTGCAGCCAACTCCAAGTCATGAGTAGGGTAATTTATCTCATGTTCCTTGAGCTTACGTGACTCATATGCTATCACCCTACCATCTTGCATCAAAACAACCCCCAACCCTTCCAAGGGTACATCTGTACAAACCACAAAGTCCTGAGTCAGATTAGGAACAAAAAGAATAGGTGCACTAGTCAGCTTCTCTTTAAGATTTGTAAGAGATGACTAACACTTTCCATACCAATCATACTTCTTTCCTTTCCTCTGAAGAGAGGTGATGGGATGTGCAACCTTTGAGAAACCTTGTACAAACCGTCAATAATAGCCCGCCAATCCCATAAAGCTATGAAATTTTGGAACATTTTTGGGAGTAGGCCAATCTATAATAGCTTGGATCTTTGAGGGATCCACAGTGATTCCTTCTCTTGAAATCACATGCCCCAAGTATTTCACTTCGGAGTTATAAAATTTGCACTTTTACAGGTTTGCAAACAACTGGTTTTCTCTCAGACACTGCAGCACCAACTTAAGATGTTCCTCGTGCTCCTCCATAGTTCTAGAGTAGATGAGTATTTCATCAAGAAACATGAGCACAAATCAGTCTAGATAGGTCTAGAAAACACCATTCATTAAGCTCATGAAAATTGAGGATGCATTTGTTAACCCGAACGACATGAAAGTAAATTTATAATGTATGTACCAAGTACGAAATGCAATTTTGTGAATATCCTCCTCAGTAATCTGCAATTGATGGTATCCTGACTTGAGGTCAATTTTAGAGAATACCTTTGATCCTTTGATCTGGTCAAATAGATCATCAATCCTCAACAAGGATTAGTGATTCTTCACTATCACCTTGTTCAACTGCATGTAATCAATACACAGATGGAGTGAACCATCCTTCTTTTTCATGAATATGACCGGTGCTCCCCAAGGGGAAACACTAGGATGAACAAACCCTTTTTCAAGCAATTATTCCAACTATAAACAAAGCTCTTGAAGCTCATAAGTTTTCATCATATAAGAAGCCTTAGAGATAGGCTCAGCTCCCGGAATGAGATCAATTTAGAAGTCGATGTCACGCTTCGGTGGCATCCCTGGTATCTCACTTGGAAACACATTAGAAAACTCCTTAAGGAGAGGATAATCCTCTAAATTCACTTCTTGACTCTCCTCCATATCCAAGTCACTAACTGAGACAACAAACAATTGACACCCTTGGCGGAAACACTTCTTCAACTACATTGCAGAGATAATCCATAAAGAGATAGGCTTTTGAATGCCAAAAATTTCAGCCTTACCTTCAGTATCATCCAAACAATGAACAAACTTACGATGACAGAAAAATTGTCGCACAATGTGCACTTAGCCAATCCATCCCCAATATGACATCATAAGAACCCAAGGGAAGAATTTGAAGATCCACTGAAGTCAAAACTAAACCAAACTCCAACCTACATCCTGGAACAAGAGACTCCACTAACACCTTCACCCCAGAAGCCAATTCAACTCGCCACTTAATGCCTTGCTTTGTCACAACCAGATTGCAACGCTTAACTATTGAAGGGGAAACAAAGGAATCTAATACACCAAAATCAAAAAGTATAGAAATAGGAGTGCCCTGCAACAAAACCAATACCTTCACCATAGTACCCTGGTGATCAGCCTCATGATTGTCCACCATGGAAAAAACCCGATGAGACCTACTAGCATCTCCAACCATCAGCTCAAATTTTGTCGGCCTCTGACTAAACCGTGCAATGTTCCTTTGTGGACATTGTCTAGCAATATGCCCCTATTGACCGTAACTGAAACAACCAGTACCACGTCCAAAACCTCTGACACCCATCAGAACATTAGACTGTTGATAGCTACCACAGCTAGGTGCAAGCTGACAATATTGTGTTGGTTGCTCAACATAATTATGTTGTGATCTCTACCAATGACGATTTTTCCTTTTTTGAAATATGTTGCCTTGATGAGACTGAGAGGACTTATTCTTTGACTGAAACTATTGTTTTTATCCACCCTTAGCGAGTGCAGAATGACCCCTAGAAGGGCCTATAGCCTGAGACTGCCCACCGTGGGAATCGAAACTAGAAACAGGAGTACCACCAATCTAAACTCTAGTGTGACCTCCTAATGCCAAGATCAAATTCTCCTCCACAAGACAAGCTTTCTCAACAACAACCTCCATAGTATTTGGCTCGAAGACTTGGACACCTCCACTAATCCTGGCATTCAAACCTTTGATAAAATGTTGTGCTAACATAGCCTCATCATTAGCAATCCCGGTGTATTGCTTAAGCTCGAAGAAGCGGCACTCGTACTGGCTCTACGTACATTGACAACAATCTCAAATCATGGAATTCATCTGCTCAGTGTTGCCTCTAGTGATCCAATAAGAAACGGCCCTTGAACCGCTCCAAGAATAAATCCCATGTGTCATTGAACCGATATTAAGGTGCAATTTCTTCTCTTCCAATCACCACCATGTGGATGCAAATCCTCTGAGGTGCATGATGGTGCACCTTGCCCTAGTATTACTTTCGTAGGGATGCATAGAAAAGCATCAATTCAGATTAATAAGCCAAGTTTCAGCTTCCAATCCTCCACCTGAGCCATCATAAATGGGAGGGTGTGCCCTGAGGAGGTCTCTCATATTCCCAATGGCCACAACATCCTGATTTGCCAGTATCTCATTCCTCCTCGACGATCGCTCTCTCTCTTTGATCACCTATTTCTCATCCTACTTAGGACCCAGATGACCAAGAGCCTCTTCCAACAACTATCACAACTTCTCACCACCCTGAATTGGCTGCTCTAGATTAGGGCCTCTACTTGGAGGGTTATTCTGGGAACCTTGATTTTCCTCCTACTCAGATTTGTGGAAGTTTTGAGGTGGTGAGTTATGACGGCCAGCTTCGCGACCACCACAGCCACGACCACGTCTGCATCCTCAACCCCTAGGCATGATTCTTTGCAACAAGAGAGGGAATACATAAGTTCAAAGTTATGCAACATGGTTAACATAATGGGCTTACTTAACCTACATTACCTAGTGTTGCTAACCTTGGCTCTGATACCAATTTGTAATGCCCTACCATGCAAACCCCATAGGACACAACTACTAACAATAACAAAACAATTTTTTAATTGTTTTAAACAACAATTACATTTAACAAATTAAATAACATAAATATTACATATAGTATTATCCTAATCCCATGGGGTAACATGGTGCACTACTTGAACGAAACCAAACTAACTAAAACAATAACAATACCAAACTAAATCAAATGAAAGATCCGTGAATAAACTATAATATAAATATGGCATTCATTCAACATGAACAAGATAGAATAGTTTAAAAACATAAATATTATATAATTACATTCAATTTTTGAGTTCAAGGTTACTATTGTGGAACATACTTCAATAGATACAACACAACGTGAAACCCAAAATTACATTACAAATTTGCTTCCCTTATAACATCGAGAAGAGTACAACATAATACAAGAGTACAATAATGAAGAGTTGAATACATAAAAGGTACAATTTTCTTCGTGTGAAGCTCTGACATCACTTCAACTGCAACTGCACCACGAACACCACATGGGGACCCAATGGGTGCATTGCACATTTCCACCTGACCTTGTGAACCTGAAGGAACACCCCTTGTGCAAGGACTCGATAATAAAGAATCCTCGGCCACAAAATCAAAATATAAAGGACTAACATCACATGACTCAAGCCCACGAAACAACATAAGCATCAACATCAATAAAACAACTCCAGAGGCAACAAGAACAAGGGAAAACAAAGGGGCATAGTAGGAGAGTGCCATTGCATGGCCTTACATGGATTCACCAGACTACCTAAAACTAGGAGCCACATGCATCTATGGTTAACCAAACATCCTATCTCAAGGTTTTTCCCCATAGGGTGACTCATGCGGAGCCACTTACCTTTCATGAAGACAAGGTAGTGACCTTACCGACCAGGTCTTCCCACCCGTCCTTAGCCTTCAAGAGCACTAATGATAGAGGTGAGGTGTATGTTTTAGTCTTGTTATGTGTTAACTAACGTAACCCACTAGGTACATTAATTAGGTTTTCACTTGTTTAAGGAAACTCTTTCAAGGGTGACTAGTTGTACACTAGCCCCAAGAACAACCACTCTCCCCCATGGTTACCCCCAAAAAAAAGTCAAGTAACGAGTGTACCTCAATGCAAAAACCTTAAATAACCTTATTTCACAACAAGGCACATGAGGAATGATCATCTCATGACTACATAAAGCATCCAAAAACCCATAAAACTAAGAGGTACCAGCCACACAATTATTCACAAGGTAACAAGATAGACAACAAGGGCAACCATAAAACATGATACACACCACTTTCCTAACCTCTGGAGGTAACACTTATCCACCCAAGAACCAAAATAATACCTACTACTAATTAAAGCCACATTTTTAAGATAAATAAAATTTAACTTAAATTAAACATATTACCTAACAAGTAAAAATTTCATCATTTAAAACCATTCCAAATCATAAAGTTCATTAAATATTTCAAATTTAATCTATGAAAATAATCAATTACCTAACATTAGTTAACTCATCAAATTAATTTTATCAAATTAGAAAATCTAAGTTTTCATTGAATGTTTCTAAATCAAATTAAATAAAGACTACTTTTTCTATAATTATTTGAACATAAAAAAATAAACTTCAAAATTAAAATATTTAAACTTAAGCTATAATAACAATTGAAAATCAAATTTTATATTTTAATTTTCAATCAATATCTATTCTTTGGTTTTATTTCCTTTTTCCAAGCAGATTATTCTTCTAAATTTGATTTTTCTGAATATATAATCTAATTTGCGAAAATCATTCTAAATACATATTTATTAAAATAATAATTGATTCTGAATCTAATTACAATAATTTTTTTTTCTAATTTTTCCAGATTTAAAATTATCTCCTCATTTCAATAATATATTCCTATTCACGTATATATATATATAATATATATTTATCAAAAACTAAATTAAACTTCATTAAATTTTTCACTATTCATATAAAGCACAAAGATATATACATACACACATATATACATATATATAAATATATTTATTAAAATACTATAACATTAAAACTAAAATTACAAACCCCTTAAAATATTATATCTGTCATTTCAAAGAAACATTTAAAATGCACTGGCCACACACATACACATGCACACACACACATATATATATAAACAACAAAATAACTCATTGCAGATAAAAGTAAGGTGTGGCTCATGTTGGTTGCGCACAACAGCCTCCAAGTTGCGCACAGCAGCTTGGGGTTGTTGTGCCGCCACTCATGGCAAAAGGGAGGGCGCATGGGACACAAAGCCCCCCTCCCAAACATAAAAACAAACAAAAAATAAATGCCTGTAGACGCACGAGTACAAAAATCACAGCCAAGACAATAAAATATATTTTAAAGTATATATATTTATTTATTTTTTGATCTATCAAAACTCCAATGGAATAATTACAGAAACTACAGAGCCATTTAGCAAAGGAGGCGAAAAATCACAAGAATGGCGAAGTGCAAAATCCAGTACGCAAAGTAAAATGGAGGATCTCTGGAAAATGAAAATTTACAAAGTACTTGACTGGAAAATAACAAAGGACAAATTGAAATGGGGATAAATTTATTCAAAGATAAAAAGGATGAGTTCCTAGCCAGCCAAACTAGTATCAAAATAATAAATAACCTACTTGACATGAAACGAATGGAAGCGAAAACTAAAGGTTGAAGGCAGCCATTACAGAGCAATGATTCGCCTAAACAATACTTACAAAACTCAAAATAAACATAATGCAATTTTACAATTTTCAATCCTTTTCTTTTCAACTGGGAATTACAGAGGACATTCAAAGATTTCAGAACTACTTGAAGTCCTTCGCCTGCAATGGATTTGAAGATGAATTGTTGCGAGTGTGAGTCTAGCCAACCATGATCTTCAAGAATTCGGTGATCCTCAACCTCCAGAAGAAAAATTCCAAATACGATACCCAGCACAAGCCTAATTCTAGATTCTTCTAAGATGGAAAAATTTAGAACATTACTAATTATTTCAGAATTTCACTAAACATCAAAAATAGTCTCTTAGCTTCAATTTTAATTTTACTAAATCTCGAATAGGCATTTTCATAAAAATTTATTAAACTCGCTACTTCTTCCTAAAATTAAAACATTATATTTCCTTTTAAATTTAATTAACTTTCGAAGACCAATAATCATTATTAAAATTAAATAAATAAACATTTTAATTCAACCCATATTTAAATTTAAAAATAATAATATCACATTAATTACTTAATGATAAAATTAATCATAAAAAATAATTTCAATGACTTAATTTAAATAATAACTAAAATAATTTATTAACTTTTATTTATTTAAGTCAAATACTAATCTCATGATCATTTAAATCTTACAATATTAATAACAACCTTAATGAATAAAATAAGTAACACTAATGCGCACATTTATTTTCTAAAAGAATTGATGCCATTTACTAAGATTGAAAAATTAATTACTTATTAACCACAGCAAAGGATAAAATTTAATTTAAAATGATTATTTATTAATCAAAGCCATAAACGCAACCTTTGTTAACATTACGAAACTCGTGAAAATAAATAACTTAAATTAAAATCATACCCACACGAACGAAGTACGGATATAAGACATGAGAAAACACTGACCCAACCACTGACACGGATGGGGGTACTTTCTTATCAGCTCCCTATCCGCATCAACCATTGGGTATGTAAGGCGCACTCATACCCGACAATGCGGGTGGAGTCGGCACCCGGTACCTGCATTCCTACATAACACCAAACGTTGAACCAAATATACATATGCATATATACTCATAATCAAACACATTGTGAAAGATAATTGCGGTGAGGCAAGGCGCTCATGGATGAGCGATGCAACATCATCTCCTTCACCCGAATCATATACAGTAATCAAGATCTAAACACAACATCGTCATCATCATAACACAATTAGTAACATCGTCATAAGCATAAGTATCCAACACACGTGTCCAAATATCATAAGAAAATAAATAGAACTGTCTGCCACACCAAACACATGGCAAAATAGATGTCTAACAAAGTATCCAGTAAGCATCAAAACATAATCAGAAACCACATGGAATCAAAACACACACAAAGCAATATCAAAAAGTATCAGTAACATGAGAGGCACTACATTGAGTTTTACTAGACCAAGCTATGTAACCTTTTTCCTTACAATAATAACATTTAATTTCCTCATTGCTTGTACTTGAGCTTTTATTATATCTTATGCATTTGTTCTCTTTTCTTCTGCTAAAAGAGCTGAAATCATATGTTCTAAATTTTGAGAGGTTATTTGGCTAAGTGTAAAAACAACATTACTATATTTTGTAGGAAAATTGTTTAACAAGATAGCTTTAGCATCTTCATCATCTATTGGAGCCTCAACTTCTACTAATTATCTGATGGAAGACCTCGAACTACTTATATGACTTGACATTGTGATTCCATTTTCCATTTTGAACCTAAACAATTGAATTTTTAGAGAAAATTTTGCATTTAATGCCTTTGCTCTAAATAGTTTATTGAGATTATCCCAAATTTATGTTGATGATTTATCCAGATCTATATGATGTAATTATGAATCAGAAAGAGCAGGACCAATAATAGTCTTGGCTTTATCATCTCTATTGTTTCATTCTAATAACTTAGTTGTCTTTGTAGGTGTCGTTCCCTTTCCACTCACAATTCCCCATAAATTCTTATTTATTAATTGCATCTGAATTTTTATTTTCCAAGTATGAAAATTGAAACCAAAATATTTATCTAATTTATCTACTACAATCCCCAATTTAAATAAAATCAATCTAATCACTTATCACTCCACTTTTATAGAACGGGGATCATAAGCATTCAAGATGAACTGTAATGTTTTAATTATTTTTTTAACTCATAATGTATCACCTCCTTACAATCTATTGGTTCAAACATATGCCCTTGTTGCAACAATGTTTATTCATCCCTCTGAATAGCTCTATGCATCAAAAAATGCCCAAGTTGGAGAAGCTTCTCCACAACAAGTCTCCATACTCCTTTAACCACATGCAAACATGAATCATTAATGCTCTCTTACCACTGTTATACCATTGTTGAACAACAACAATAATAAATATTATATTTCTTCGAGACATTTACAATGTTCATTGCAAATGCTTAAAAAGCATTGCATTCTCGTGAATAACATTCCCGTGAATAACCACCCAAATTCCCTTCCGGGAATAACTCCTAAAAGTAACAAGTAGTGAAATTTATCTAATTTACTAAATGTAAACTTTATTTAGGTCAACTTTGTGGTCAATCTTTCTATTTTAAATAGAAATGTAATTAGTCTACAAATTAAATTTAAAACTATGAGCATTAATGGAGTTTTATTTTGAATTCAATTTTTGTATTTGTCATAGTATTTTCTTCTTTGAAGAATCAATGATAAGATTAAAAAAAAACATATTTCATTTGTGTCCGATTTTCTATTAAACATTTGTTGTACTTACATTTAAGATCAATTAGTTTGCATTCAAGTGGTGCTCTAAATCTTTCTATTATGAGTTTTTTAATGATGTGAAGGAAATTTTCCTTGGAGCTAGCTTGTTAAGTATAAATGTAGTCATTTGAAACTAAAAATAATTGAGGACCTAAGATTTGTAAGACAAAGCTTTAATAAATTAGGTCATTTATTATGTGTGGATTATTGTGACATTTGTTTAGTTTAATTATTTTTTACTCTATTATAATAGATTATGCATCAATTATTGTTAGCTATAGCTAATCCAATCTTTAAAATAAATTAAAATCAATCACATTATTTTGATAAAATATTAGTTGGTTATTTTGTGCCAATATGTATATAGATCTAGTGTGATAAATCTCTATCATAGCTTTTGTGAGCCTACAGTTTATGAGTTGTTTTCAATCATTATTTTTAATGTCTTTATTCATAGGGTTCGGTCAAATAATGAGGTCTAACAATCTATTATTATTTAGCAAAGGTTTCTAGGATAACCCACTTGAGCCTAGCATGGGCTAAAATTTTAGAGAAGTTATCTCACTCTTGTGAATTGGTCTTTTCCTATCCTTAATTTAATCATCGGTTTGTTTGTTTTTCTAGATTGACTTGATCCCTAGGTTTGTATATCATGGGTCATCCTCTAGAATTAAGGGTTGCAAGAGAAAATATCAACACTTCCTACAAACATCTCTTTACTACCAACAATTTTTTATAATTATCTACTTTACCTTTTACATTGAACTTAATTAATACATTTGCAACAACAAAATTTCTTCTAACAAGGAACTTAACCAAATCTCATGTCATAGTTTTGTCCAAAACTCCATTTCTTCACCCATGGTCTTCATCAATAATTTACCTTCTTTTAAATCATGCACCTCAACAAAAATTGCAAGTTTAGCAAATAAAACAAAAGAAGAATTATAATTGTAAGACTAGCCTCCCTAGTTGCCCTGTTTACCAAACCAATCTCCCCAAGATTAGGGTATGAGAGTATTCCTCTTCTAGTTCACCTTTTTTTGATCCATATTTAGATACATATCATTATCTTTTAATTCAAAATGCATTGTTTTATCCTTCTTCCTTTCTTGGTTATTCTTCATGTTTAGAGGTGTTTTAACCACTATAAAGATTTTATTACAGATATAGACAATCTTGTTTGTTTTTAGTTTCCAAATATTGTATTTTATTATACCATTGTTATACACAATAAAGATACACTACTCCTTTACAATATATTTTAGTTATATTTTATTTTGGAATATGTACATAAGAATCACAACCGAAAAATATTTAAAGAAAAAGTGTCTTGCTAGTCCATGCTTCTATGAAGTTCTATAAATAAGTGTTGACATAGGTGATTAATCGATTAGGTAATATACAATTTTTACTACCTTTTTCAAAAACAAATCTAGGCCAATACCACTAAGCATATTCTTTGATTTTTTCATCAAGCTCTTATTCATTCTCCCTGCAACTCCATTATGGTGTAGTGCAAATGATTTAGTTTTTACCTTGCTATTCCATATTACTTTAAAATATTTTGAATTAATTTAAGAAAACTCTTTATCATTATATGTTCTCAACACCATTATCTTCTCTATTTAACTTTCTATAAGAGCATTGAATTATTTGAGTTTATTAAAATCTCATATTCTATTTAAAGAAGCAAACTCATGCTTTCTTGGAGAAATTATTTGTAAAAGAAATATAAGATTAAAAATAGAGATATCTTCAATGTTAGATTTAACACAAATCTAAACACATCATTATGTATCAATTATAAAATCACATCTCTTGTAGCATCAATAGGGAACAATATCCTTTTACTTTTTTATGTATAGATAATGTTTACAGTAATCAAAATCTAAGAAGAAATCAAAATTTTCTTTAACCATTAGTGTGCAAATCTCAAAGGATTTTTTGTTCAATATGTCACATTTATTCATGCCAAAGCATTGAATTGTCTATATGCAACATACAAATTGTCTATTTCATTGCCAATATCTAGAAACATAAAGCTATTATATATATTACTCATAATTATTACCTCAAGTTGAAAAGGTGTTCTAATTTGAATTCCTCTTTCCAGCACTATTGTTCCTCAAACCATTTTACAACTATCTTTATTCAATGTTACCTACATGGAGGCATCAACAATTTTACAACTATCAGATCTTTAGTCAACCTTGGAATATAAATAACCTAAATGATAATTTTAACCCTTTCATATTTAAACATCACCTTAGCACTTCCATTTTGTATGATCTTATATAACTAGTTGTCTCCTAAGAAGATAGTAACTCCATTATATCTTTCATATTCCTAAAAGTACTCCCTATGGAAAGTCATATACAAGGAAACACCCAAGTTGATTGACTATACATTATTGCTTGAGTGTGTACTTCAAGATGCCAAGTACAGAGCCCGTACTTCTTCAATAGAGGTCTTCATTTATGTCGAAGGGAAATTTTAAATTTATTTTTGAAGACAACCTTTTTTAAAATCAAATTCTTCTTAGGGTGCGCAATTTTATCATAATTTCAACATTTTTTCACGAGTATTTGTAGAGACTTAAATTTAGTTCTAAAATTTAATTGTCTCTCATTAATCTAAATAGAATAAAATTAACAAATTGTTCAATGATAACTAGGCCATTTTACTAGTGTGTAGTTAATCTCATAACCAACTTGACATAAATATGTAATTAGTTTTTTTCTAGTAGCATCAATATATAGCAATACCATAAGCTTCCATGGATGCATAGTAGTTGAATTCTTGACCATAAATAAGGGCCATGAGGCACGCAATACATGTGATTGAGTTCTTTAAGTGTGACTTTGACCTTAGGGAACCTAGCTAAATATCAAATTGTTTCCTTACATCCACAATCCTTAAGGAATTGTTTAAGTAAACTAGTAGACATACGAATGATTACAAATAATGATATATTGTGGAGGTGGCATCTTGATTATTATTTTAATCTTTGCAAGATCCCCTAAATACAATTTCTAAATCATTGAAGAAGGTTAGTTTTTCATGGGTGATGGATGGAAGAAGGGTTTATGTTGGTGTAAATAAAGTCTTGTACCTAGTTAATTCATTATTAGGGGACTTATTTACACATGTTAAGTTTACTTAGGTCCTAGGAAGGAATCTTTCTAGAAGGTGTTAGTTGTTATTATTTGTTATCTTATCTTTTGACAACTACTACATGTGAACCTAGGTAAGTGTGATTAGTTGTGTCATGTCATATGATTAAGACACTTGTCATAATCCTATGACATCTTGTTTCTCACCTTGGCTATATAACCAAGGTGTCTCTCTCATTGTAAATCATTGAATCATATTGATAAGAATACATTTTATTCTTTTCATATTCCATTCTCTCTTTTTGTGCTTTCCATTTGGTCTCAATATCTTTGTAGTCATAGCCAATTCTAATATTTTGGATGTGATGGAACAAATTCCTCTCTTCTCTTAGATGAAGATTTTTTGTGAGAAAACAGGGCTCTCTATATAGCCTCTCAATATACAAATGGCTCCCATTAAATTTTTTCTCCTAACATGGTATCTCAAATTCAATGAATTATATCATTGAGGGCACATATTTGTAGGACAATCAGTTTGAGGAGTAGGCCTTTTATCAATCCTACAAAATTTCTCTAAATCCTTTTCACAATTGTGGCCCATTTTGTAATCCAACTTTTGAAGGAAGACTCTTCTTGTTGTCATGTTCATATCAAAGGTACTTTCTCTAATCGGTGTAAAAAATACCCTTAAATAATAAAATAACAACAAACAAGACAAAAACAAAGCATAAAATAGTGAGAAATGGTTGAAAGAAATTATATAGATTTAAATTTTATTACATACAATCCAAAAAATTATAACAACATTAGTGTTGTAAATGCAATGGACATCCTCATGTTTATACTTGTAGCCTCTAAAATATAGAAACTTCTAATATAATAGAGAACATTAAAATTAGGATGTTCTTTTCTTTGGACAACTTCTTGTTTCTTCTAGTTTCTAGAAGATTCTAGTTCTTCTAGAAAAATCTTGTCACTTTCTAGACAATATTATTCCTTAACACTCCCCCTTAAGATTGGATAGAACATCAAAGGAGAGGGAAAAATTATACCACTATCCCCCTTTTTCACCTCTAATATACCAAACATTTTTTGCAATTTTAAAAATTTGGCTTCAATCATACTCAGTAAATACATCAATTGTTTGGTCTTCATTTGGACAATATTGTAGATTGGCAATAGTTGCTCGAACAATATCTCATATGTAGTGAATATAAAGCTCAATATGTTTTGTTTTGGCATGAAAATTTATATTTTCAGCAACCTATATGGTACTTGGATTGTCACAATACAAAGAAGTAGCATAACATTGTGGAAAACCAAGCTCAAATAGAAGATTTCAAATCTGAATTGCTTCTTTCCTATTTCTAATGTTGCTCAATATTTTGCTTCACATGAAGATAATGATGTAGTTGTTTTTTTAGTTTCTCCATATAATAGGGCTTGACCCAAGCTGAAAAACATAACCACTACTAGATTTTTTGTCATCTACATCACCTCCCCAATTTGAATATGTAAATCCAACCAAAAAAATTGAGAACTTATAACCATAGTGGATGTAATAATGTATTATTCCACGAACATACCACAAAATTATTTTTGCACCCAGTCAATGAGTTTCTTTAGGTTGGACTACTTAAATTTGGATACTAGATTAACAGTAAAATAAATGTATAGTCTAGAATGAGTTAGATAAACCAAGCTTCCTACAAGTTGTTTGTATAAAGTAGCATCTACCCTCTTTGAAGTACATTCTTTAGTAAGCTTGATTCCAAATTGAAAGGGAGTAGTTGGCTTGCTTTCTATCATGTTAAACTTTTCTAAAATAGAAGATCTTGAATCTGAATTGCTTCCTTCTTGCTTCTTTTGTTGATCAATATTTGGCCTCACATGAATACAATGATGTCATTTTTTTAGTTGCTCCATTTGATAGGGCTTGACCCAAGCTAAAAAACATAACCACCGGTAGATTTTTTTTCATCTATATCACCTCCTCAATTTGAATATGTAAATTCAACCAAAGAAATTGAGGACTTATAACCATAGTGGATGCCATAATGTATTGTTCCACGAACATGCTGCAAAATTCTTTTTGTATCCAATCAATGAGTTTCTTTTGGTTCCTACATAAATTTGGATACTAGATTAACTGCAAAATAAATGTCTAGTCTAGAATGAGTTAGATAATCCAAGCTTCCTACAAGTTGTTTGTATAAAGTAACATCTACCCTCTTCTAAGTACATTCTTTAGTAAGCAAGTGATTCTTGAAAGGGAGTAGTTGGCTTGCTTTCTAGCATTGTAAACTATTTTTTAAATATTCAAAGCATATTTTGATTGGAAAATTAACAATCCATCATGTAGTCTAGAAACTTGAAAACCAAGGAAATAGTTTAATTCTTCCAAATTACTCATATGAAATTCCCTTTTAAGATTTGATTTTAAATCATTGATTATCCCAATATTCAATCTAGAAATTTTGGGAAAGTGTCTCAGCCTTGCAATTATATAAGGTATTGTTGATACGTATATTTTATTATTGTAAATATGGACCATTCATCATTAGGTCCTAGAACTAATGGTTGATATTTTGTTGGCTTGACTTTCCCTATAAGGCAACCCTATTTTATGAGGGTGTTGTATTATGGTTGTGTATTGTGATGTATTATGAGAGTCTGATAGTGGTCATGTTGCCTTTGGATATATGTTGGTGATACTCCTGTGATAAGCACTCTCTACAAGTATATTATAATCTTTGTGATTCTTGAATAAAATATTGGAAGGATTTTGGAGTGTTGGTTTTTTTTTCTCAAAAGGGTTTTCCCCACGTAAATCAATGTGTTGCGGTATGCATGATATTTATGTTTATTTATGTTTAAGTTTCTATAATTTTTGTAAAGATCTGTAAAGTTTTCATTATCCTCCTCTCAAGATTAATGTAGGAAATTGTTCCACTACCTTATCTTCCTTAAAAAAATGATTAAATCATCTACATAAATTGCAACAAGAATAATCTCATCTCGTATTTTCTTCACATAAATATCTGGATTAAATATACACCTTTTAAACCCATGAAGTTGAAAGTATTTGTCAATATTTTCATTGCATGCTCTTGGTGCTTATTTTAGAATGTAAATTTATGTATTTAATTTGTGAACAAGGTGATGATGTTTTTCATCTATAAAATTAGGTGGTTGATTCATGTATATTTCTGCATCTAAATCTCTATTTAATAAAATTCCTTTAACATCCATTTAACGAATATGCCATCCAAGATTTGCAGCCAAACAAAGAATAATTCTACCTATATTCATTTTGATGACAAAAGAAAATGTTATTTCATAATCAACTCATTCCTTTTGATTGAATCCCTTAGAAACCAATCTTGCTTTGTATTTTTCTCTAGCTCTATTTTATTTGAAATTTTTTTTGTAAACCCATTTGTAACCAATAACATTCTTACCTTTTGGAAGGGCCACAATTTCCTAAGTTTTATTCTTAAGGAATGCATCAAATTCCTCTTTAATGGCTTGCTCCCATTCTTTCCTCCCTCTAACTTGCTCATATTAGATTGAATCATTTATTTTTAATACTTTCACCATGAGAACATTCACATTCCTTCATTGGATTTTTTAGCCTTGTCTATGTATCTCTTCAATAATATTTGTTTTCTTGGTATCTAGTGAAATTGCGCCTTGACTAAGTTGTAGGATCTAACATGTTAAGCTGCAAGACCTAGCATTTCAGAGAAACATGGGAAGACCTCTAAAGATGTGGGTCACTTATAAACAAAGGTCAACCTCTGGAGAAGGCCAGCATCCTATGTTGTCACCTAAAACTAATCTACTGAACTTGTAGAGGAAAAGGATAGAAAGAGATAACATAAATTGAAAAGTACTCCTATGGTGATGCACCTAAATGATACTCGGACTATGAAAAATCTAGATTTTTCATACACTTGAACCTTAATAACAAAATCTAAACTTCACAACTCATTTTTTTAAGTTTATGCATAAATATTTCACAGGAAAGCTTGAGTGCATTATCTTCAAATTTGGAAAAATGATATTGTCACATTCTAAAGGATAAATGCAACTAAAAACACAACCTGTAACCTGCATAAGCATACTTTGTAGAAATGGAATGAAAATATGAGACAAAACCACGAGGAGATTAAAATACCTCACTAATAGCTCAATCAATCACTTGGTTATGCATAATACTGCAAGAATGAGGAGGCAAACAACACAATCAATGGTATCCAAGGTATTATCTATATATCATATTCCAAAATGTTGAGTTACAAAACATGCTCAAACTTTCAAGGACTACAAATGTCTCTATCTCCATAAATTGCATAAGAAGAACTAACTCCAAATGAGACAAAAGTGACTAAGTAGCAAACACCAAGTGATTCCACCAAAAAAGGAACAAAAAACCAACTTGGGTCGGATGCCCCTCAAAAGCCTAAAATCTAGCATGCAAATCTCCACTAAATGAACTCAAAAAGGGTGAAAAAGTCAAACATGAATAGGTCCAACATGATGACTCATGAAACAACCCTCCAAAAGCTTCCAAAAGCAATTAAATCCTCCTAGATACCCTCCACATGTTTGCAAACTATTTCCAACTCCACAATATTCTTGGCATGTTATAAAAGCCAACCATCTTTCTCTCCCAAGACTTGGTCATATATTGACACATGATCATATTTTGCATTTAAAGGATTATGAATTAAATTAAATGATTTATAAATCATCATTTAAATTTAAGCATTTACAATGTAAAACAAATGCAAAAATAAAAGACCTATGCATTCGGTTATAGACAAAAGCAAGAGGTTTTAACAAGTCAAAATACATATGCATGCAAAAAGTTACAAGGAAAAATCATAAACACGTCATAAGACATATATTCTTGACCCATGGGGTGTTAGTTGCATCACATACATTTTTTAAAACTGAGGCAAAAATCCTAAACTCCATCAGCATTCGCATTAGGGTTACAAACCCTAAGAAAAAACAAAAGCAAAGAAAATACATATGCATGCCTAAGTTATAAGGAAAATGCATAAACAATTCATAAGACATAGAGTCTTGACCCACGAGGTATTAGTTGCATCACTTACATTTTTTAAAACTTAGGCAAAAATCCTAAACTCCATCGGTATTCGCATTAGGGTTACAAACCCTAAGCAAAAACAAAAGCAAAGAAAAAGAAAAATTCATTTCATTTGTTATCCTTTGAAGCTTCTGGAAGAAATTGTGGCACTACCAAGGGTTTCCTAGATCTTGAACGGTAACTTCCATGGCATATCTTCACACACAATGGGCTTCTTCGACATATTCTATGCAAAAATCAAAATTCTAGCTCGGGTGAGCTTCCTGTGAGCACAACTTTATGTAATTTCTTTTGTTTCTGTATAAAAAAAGCTCTTGCTCGAGCTCTATAGAAGCATTCCTAAAAATTATTTTGTTTTCCTATAACTTGCAAAGAGGTAAAAACCTCAAGCCCGAGCCACCATTAAAGGGTTTTGCTTCAATACTTGATGATTTTGCTTTCTTGGAATATTCAAAACATTTTGTGGGTCCTCCAATTTGCATTTCAACTTTGAAAATAAAACCTCTCTACTAGGTTGCCATGAGAGACTAGGGTTTTGAAACCGGGTCTTTACCATTTTAGACTTTTATGGAGAATCTTGCGAGGAAAATAGAGGTAAATGTTTTGTTGGGTGCTAAACTAATTTTCTTTAACTCCATTTCGAAGCACTCTTGAGCTTCCTTGGTCACAGCCTTGACTACTTTCTGATATATTTTCTTACCCTTTTTTCCATTTTTCTGTGATCTTTCTTCTATCTGGACACCATTTGGAGCACAAGCCAAACTTTGTGAAAGCATTTCTGTCAAAAATAATTGAGAGGAAAAACAGACACCAGTTGGGTAAGTTTATATCTGTTGAAACACCTTCATTTCATTTTCTTTTCTAGAGAAAAATTACTATATTCAAGCTTCATTTATGCAAAAAATAATGAGGGTTTTATCTTTTTTTCTGTATTTGTCGTTCCTATAGGCACATGAGGACTCTTTTCTATAAACTCTTCAAGCATCTCTGAATATGCTTACCGATTTGAATTTAAATGTATTTCTAACAAAAGAAAGGCATTTTAGCCACGACCATACATGCATTTTCTTCTATAGTCATTTTCTATTTTTTGGGTGACCTTTAGATGTTGCTTTTTCCCATTTTTCCTCATGGTTATGCATTTACTTTCTTTTATTTCGGTTTTAAAACCTCCATTCTTAGCTCCTTGTCACTCCTGTATATTCACATTTTGGATTGTTGCAACCATATTCCTTCTAGGTTATTGAATTACATCCATTCATGTTGTTGTACTGCATTAAAAATGCAAATGAGGGTTTCTATTTATCTGTATATTCACTTTGTCAAAAGAAAATATAAAAACCCTGAAGGCTCCATTTCTCTGCTTAACATTCTGACTAGTTGCTTCAATTCATTTTCTAGAGAAACCTGAGGATAGTTGTGACTTATTTTTGAATTGGTTGTATTCATCATTATTCCTTGACAATGATAAGGAACAATATGCCTAAATTCATTCATTATATATCATATACACAATGAATATTGTTCTCTGAGTTGAGTTTTATGATGCATATTCCTTTATAACTGTGTACCTTTTGACCTTAATCACTAACATGTTTCAAAGAACACATACATTGTCTATATAACACTTGACTTGTCATGAATGAAAGGTACCTTTCTTGTTTAGAATGGGAATGCATCTCATTTTTATATTCTATGTTCATAATCAGGTATTTGATATTCATTGTCACATGTGGAAGCAAACAATTGTTCTACTAACTCTTGATATTACTCAAATCTTTGTTAGCATCATGATTGCTTCTTGAATTTAATCCATTTGACAGAACTATCCCATGACTTATTGCATTATTATTACAATCAAAATGTCTCATGATTATTTTTAGTTTGTTCATCATGAATGTGCTACAGTCTTTTTGTCTTTGTATGAAAAATATATATTTGGACACTGTTATACTTTGGTGCCTAAACTGTCTTTACTCAATGATAGTATACTCTCCTAGTAGATACTACTATGTCATCATAGTTTCACCCTACTCAATAATTTAAGAGTGTCATAAATGCTATGCTATCTAGCTCATTTCCTTTTGATACAAGTGATCAAACTACTCATGCAAAACTATCCCCTAATCATGAAATAGCACATTATTGCATTTCTTTAATCAGTTTTGATACTAAAATTGAACACATTCTTTAAGATTTCCTTAAACAAATACATGTTACTTATGGTAGTGACAATTATTCCACCATCACAAATGATATGTACTTGCGTGAGTGAATCATAAAGAATGTGTTATCTTTCTATGCCTCTTCAAAACACAACAAAGCATGTTGGGCTAAACCCTTGTGGGAGCCACATTTATCCCACATGTTGTAATCAGATGAATAAAAATAGTAACATTACTTTTTCTATACCTGCACATGAAGCAAACAAGTTAGAAAAAATAAATGCATATTTTTGGATGTATTTGATAACTTCATGTTTCTCTTAGACACCTAAAGTATGCATTGCACATTTAATGCACATTGAGATCATTTTATACATGCATAGGTGTTTGTTCATGTAAGGTTTGAGATCTTTCATTTCTTAGAGAATTTCTCTATCATTGCTATTGTCAGATGCAGGAACTAGGAGCAAAATGGAGCTAGGAAGGACACAAGAAGCTCGAGGCAGCAGCAGGACAAGATGACACATTATGAACCAATCATTCTCAGGCATGACTTGTCTCCCTCCTTATATGCACATTTACTTTTATTTACTTATTCATGTATGTACTTTTCTTCATTTTCATTGAATAAGTAAAGTCAGTCTCACGCCTTGTGTGAGACAATGTACATTTTTTACATTTAATAAAGATTACTTCCTTGTTCAGGAAAAAAAATTGTGTAAATCCTTCTTATGTTACATGCACTTGTATGAATGCAGTAATCTGTAAATGTAATCTTTTGGATTATTTCATTTATGCACTTGAATGTAATATAGGACAGATTAAAATGTACCTTTTATTCAATCAATTCAAATCATAAAGCTCTACCTAATTGAGCTATAAGTGAAAATCTGGTAACACTTCTATCTAGCTAGAAGTTCTTCATCACCACATATAGAAAATAACTAGTCACAAGCATTAATTATATGTTCTTCATTAGTAGTAGTGTTCTTATCATCCTTGTTAATAGGATTTATATTTCTTTGTAAAATATATAAAATGTGGAAATCATTTACATGGTTGTAAGTTGTGAATGTTCATAAAAATTTATATCTCTTCTAATAAAGATCTTTTTTGTTGTCAAATCATACAATTTGTAAGCCTTTGACTCTTCACTATAGCCCATAAACAAACACTTATGGCTTTTTGGTTATAATTTTTTCATGTTTTCTTTTAGAATGTGGGCTCAAGCAATACACCCAAATACTTTAAAAATGTCCAATGTGAGGCTTTCTTCTACTCCATGCTTCTTTAGGAGTGATATTTGTGAGAGATTTTGTGGGGATTCTATTCAAAATATTTACAATGCAAGAGACAACCAAACCCCAAAATATATTATTCAAACTTTTAAAACACAACATACAACATGTCATTTCTAGAAGAGTTATATTCATCCATTCAACTACTCCATTTTGTTGAGGGGTATATAGAACTATTCTTTGTACCTTAATACCATATTTTTCACAAAGTGATTCAAATGCATGTTATAGTATTCACCCCATTATCTGTCCTTAAGCATTTAATTCTTTTTCCACTTTGGTTTTCAACTAATGCCTTAAAATTTTGAAATACCTCAAATACTTCACTTTTCCTTTCAAGAAAATAAAACCATACTTGCATATTATAATCATCAATAAAAGTGAGAAGGCATATGGCACCTAAA
This sequence comes from Sequoiadendron giganteum, assembly GCA_007115665.2. Lineage (NCBI taxonomy): Eukaryota > Viridiplantae > Streptophyta > Pinopsida > Cupressales > Cupressaceae > Sequoiadendron > Sequoiadendron giganteum. The sequence goes on along the minus strand of CM021110.1, from coordinate 106,584,491 downwards.
ATGGAAGGATATCCTAGTTCACATAAATCACAAGGAATAAGTTGTAATGGATAAATGGCTCTCCATGCTTTTCTTGAATCAAAAGGATCTTGATGGTGTTTATCTAACATGCATCCTTCACATACACCTTCAAAAGTTTGTCTTTGTTAATCCTCTAAGCATATTCATTCTAACCATGTCTTGTAATTTTCTATAACTTGTATGTTCATGTCTATCATCCCATAGTTTTGACATATAATCACTTTGAGCAATAAAATCATGGGAGAGTGTGTATTCATCATCAAGAAATCCAGTGAATTTAAAGAGACACTCTTTATGGTCAATTCTACCAATAACAATAATATTTTTTGTGTCTTTTCTATCTCTTGCAATAACTTGATCGACAGTAACAAATAAACGGATATCCAAATTGAGTGATTCCATATACTGAAATAAGATTCACCCCAATCCTTCAAACAATAAAAAAATTCAAAGTTTCATTTCTTACACTAACAGTCCTTGTTCCTAGAACTAACAATTTCATTTTATTGCCAATGATAATTTTTAATCTGAATTCTTTCCTTCATGAAAATCAATAAATGAATATTTATCCCCAGTTGTATGAAAAGATTATCCTAAATCTAAAATTTATTAGAATTTTAATCAAGGTACCCCCCCTTAGATCTGGATTTATTTTCAGGTTCGGAAGTTACCTCTTAATTTGATTTTATTTTCTTGGAGATGGCTACAAAGCTTTGTTAATATGTCTTTCCTTCCAAGTGAACCTTTCTTTCTTAGGATTGTATTGGTGTCTTTCATTCTTCCTCTTCTTCAAACAAAATTTGTTCATATGATTCTCATCTTCATAATACTTGTAAATAATGTGTTTTATTTTCAACTCCTTTTCTAAACTGTAATTTCTAAAAAGCTAGTTAGAACCATCATTATTTCAATTTACTATATTCTTTCCAATTCTTCTTTCCATCAACATGTCTATAAAATTATTTACCCTTAGTTGCATATCCATGATTCTCTTAAAATAACCTTATTTAATGAGCTTAACCTCTTCATCTAAAATTGACTTAAAAATTTGATCAAAAGTTAGTTGGGGATATTAAAATTTAATTGAATAACCATTTTCCTTGATTCTTTAAATACCTTGTAAGGTTGGGGAAGCTTGATTTCAACCATTTAAATCAATTGAAAATATTTGTTTGCATATTGGACACCTATTTTCTTTAGCTTGGCATTTAAATATGTAACCTCATTAAAATAGTTAGCCATTTTTTTCAAAATCATTTGGGTCTATGTTCACCAAAAAAAATTCTATACTAAACATAGTAGCAATATCAGCATCTTTATAATCTTTTTCTATTTTTTTCCATAGTTCTATTAGAGTGCCAATCAACAAATCTTCTATTGAGATTGGGGCTCAAAGCCTTATCAATAATTCCTTTAGCTTGCTTCAACTTACATTTCCATAACTCCTTTTCTTTCTCTTTTGTAGGTTCCCCATTCACTATGCTCCATAGAGGGTTTTCTCTCAAAATATTCTTGACTATAATCTTCCAATCTGCAAAACCACTTGGACATCAAAGATTGCAAAACTTTCATTTGTAGTGCCCATGTTAGAATAAAATCAGCCCTCAAACAAATAGATTAAACCACTTCAAATATTATCTTACGAAACAAATTTCAATCTAGCAATATCTTAGCCCTGATAGAAAATTTAAAGCTCTGACACCATGTAAAAATAGACCCAAATAATAAAATAACAACAGAAAATAGGGCAAAAATAGAGCATAAAATAGTGAGAAATGGCTGAAATAAATTACATTGACCTAGCTTTTATTACATAAAATCCAACAAATTGCAGCAACAATAGTGTTCTGTGAAATGGACAACCTCATATTTATACTTCAAGCCTCTAAAATATAGAAACTTCCAATATTCTAGAGAATTTTAAAACTAGAATGTTTTTTTCCTTGGACAACTTCTAGTTGTTTCTAGTTTTTAGAATATTCTAGTTCTTCTAGAAAAATCTTGTCATTTTCTAGACAATCTTATTCCTAAAAAGTTTGTCAATTTGAGTTTATGTTTCTTCTCCATGATAAGGCACTAGTCTTGGAGTGATTTCATGTCTTTCTTCAAAACTATTCGAGGAGTCTAGGCTTGATTCTTGAACTTTCTCCTTGGGTGACATCCCCATCACTTTTGCTAGTGATTCTTAAATCTTCCACCTTTCAAATCAAAGTATCAAACCCATATACGCAATTCTACATAGAAGATCCTTCATTTGTAGAATCTTGGGGAGAAACTCATCATTGTAAGATTTTTATAGATGAATAAGAGAATCCTAGTATAAAGTTTGTTGTCCTTATTTGTCTGACTAGTTAAGGGTTTTTTTTGGATAGGGATTCTATGGAACAATGGAAACCTTTCTTCAATCTGGAATGAATAAAAAATTTCAAATTTATATCATGGATTATTTTTTACAACCTTCCTCTAGTTATGAAAATTAAATATTTGATCAAACCTTTAGTAGAAAATATTGTCAAATTTGTTAAGATTGATCCAATTTGGGAACAGGTTCACCAAGGTTTGCATATTGACTAATATTTCCAAACAATTTTTTATTCTATCAAATCTTAATTGAAGTATGGTTCTTGGACTCAATTTATTAAGTTTGAGGAGCTATCCTTTTAGATGTTTCCAATGTTACCAGCTTGGGCACAATTGAAAAAATTATCTTTCTTCTAAATTTGTGGTATCTCCAATGTTTTTTATTAAGGTAAATGATTTTTATTAGAGCTATGAACCAAAAATGGGTTTTAAAAGGACCTGTTGGTTCCCAAATCCATTGCTCCCCTTCCTAGAACTAAATTTCACTCACAAGGTCAGGGTTGTCATCATGTGAGTTAAATAAAATCATCTATAGACCGTGGGGTGCTGAAGGCTAAATTTACAAGACTGGGTTATCTTTATATGCTCCAAGATCATATTAGAATTTGGAGGGTATTCCTAGGGGTATATCTTAATATATATTTGAATACTTTAAACCCAAAATATTGCAACGAGATCAAGATAGACTGGTTTCATAAAACCTTTATATAGTTGATATGATTGTGCAATCATGACCCACATGAAATACATCTATAGAATGTTCATGTAAGAATAATTCATTGGTTATATTTATAGTCATGGATGCACAAGAAGGATTCATTTATTGTTTAAACTACTTATTAATGTTATGTTGAATGATGTGAGAGTGATCAATTGGACCAAAGACCAATGCCTATTGGATTGGGATATAGAGTCATAAATAGTAGGAAGGAAAACAATGAAAGAAAACAAAAAAATTGATCTTGGAACATGTCCCATAAAATTAAAAGTATCATACACAAAGCATAATTAGTAATCTAGAACTAAACTGCATAATTCCGTATGAATCAAATGTATGACGATTAAAATACATAATATTACCCAATACAATCATGTCAACAAATGTGACAAGTGAAAACCCTTACAATAGTGAATATTTCTTTAAATAGATACAAATAGTTTGGAGACATTCTCTAGATAATACCTATATTATTTTATCTTGCAACTACTTCATTGCCTTTCTGGAACTAGATATGGTGTGATTGAATCCCAAGACAAACCTTGCACCTACATATTCTCCAATTGCCACCAAAAAAATTAACCTCTTGCTAAAATGATCCAAAAAATGTGTTTTAACACCTACAAGGCATCTAACCCTAATCACTACATTGTGTAGAAAAGGACCCATGGTTTCAAATCAATCCCACCCAAAATGGGTGCCTCAAATAAACAACAATAGTAGCATTAAATTTTGGTAGGTGGGGGAGCCACAACATTCATGGAAGGTTGTTGGGAGAGCTACTAGCATAATGATAAGTAAGAAAATTATGTCATTTTACTTGGAACCTAAAACCCTTTTGAAATTCTCTTTGAAAAATATTGATGTCATCCACTGCATTTCAACAAAGAACTTGGTTTATAGAACCCAATTGACATTCACCCATAATTGAGAAACCACATCAAAACACCATCAAAGGAAATCACCCTTAAATCCTAAGTAATTGATTCCCGATAGGACCCCAAAACCTTTTACAACAAGATCGACAACAAGGAACAAGGAACAACAAGAAGTAAAGAAAAGGACCAGAAATACCCCAAACATCGAGCTACAAAGACATGAAATAAATGTCACAAGGCCTTAAAGAGGAACTTGACACACAAGGGTTGTCCTACCTTTCTTAAAAGAAAAACCAATCTTAGTCAAAGGAAAATCAATCACAACTTCAATTTTCTCCTTGCATGGGGAACCACAAACCTTACTAGTGTTGTCCCTCATTATGTTTTCCAGCACCATCCCTTTGTATTGAGATTGAGGATACTCATCAAACATCTTGTCCTTAAGGGAAGGCCCAAGGGCTGAAACATTTTCATCTTTCCTTGTCTTAGAGTGCTCTTTTTTAGGATGAAGATCTTCACATGTCATGGAGAAATGCCAAATTTGTGGAAATGGGACAATGGAGAGGTCTCATAATAAATTTACTACTCTTAGACACCAATTTTGGAGCATAATTTAATATTGTTTGGAAAAACCTTATCATTTTTTTCACATACACAAAGTCTGGCAAAGAGGAACATTTATCCTAGATTTTGTAACATTTTCAATAGCAACATACTGACCAATAGTATCAACAATACCTTGAATGATAATTTAATCCTAGAATTCCAATGGGATATTTGGCATTCTAACCCAAATGGAAACCATGTTAACATTGGTAGCATTGAAACCAATAGTCCAACTTTTAAAAGAATATTTGCATTACCAAGAAACTAGGGACCTCCCTAGAAAACTCTGGTGTAGTCCTTGATAGATTGAAAGGAGAATAATAGGAAACTATTTAATAAATTTTTCACAAGAAGCAAACCTAAAACATTCAATATTTTGAATTTCATCCTATGAATAACATTTATGTTCAGTGTATAACTAAAATATCTCCCAATAAAAGCATACTACACTAGTAGAATCTTTATCCCCCAACAGATCAGGAATTCTTAGAGAGGCACGAGGTGTTGGATAATGACAAGATAAAATAGCTCAAATTGATAATATTTCACAAGTGAAAATATGAGAATAGTAGTATATCTTTCAATACAATATGAAGAGTGTATAATGCATTGAGAAATCCTTGCATATATAGGCAAGGTGATGAAGGTAGGCAAGTCAAACATAATGACTGACTAGCCCTCCAATGATGGACACTTGTGAGATCACTTGAAAATTTTGTGAGAAAGTTTCAATAAGTGTCTCAAGTGATGATGACACATATATAAATGGTATGAAGTGAGATAAAATCAAAATAAACCTAACTAAACCTAAGCTATGAGTGTGGAAAGTTCCATCCTAGAAAGGTGATTAGCTCACTAGGTAAATAATGAATATATTTACTCTAACATCCCCCACTTGAGTAAAAATTAGGGAGTAATGCATGCACAATGATGAGTATTGGCTAATAGGAGATGTTAGGTGTTCGTGTACAAATTTCTCATAAAGTGGAGTAAAGGAGAAAAACCTAGTGGGAAATAAAAACCCCTCTCCAAAAGAGAAATTATGCAAATGCAATAAAATTTGTAAGTGAAGAATATAGGACTCATAATGACACCCCAAGGACTATTTATAGCACAAATTACAATGGATGTTTCTCCCATAAGAGAGAAAAGAGAGAAGGTCTATGTGACCCCCCAGAAAATTTAAAGAGATGAACTCCATGTGAGGAAATGCTTCCTCCCAAAACTAATAGGAGAAGAGAAACCATGCAACCTCCCCTCAAAATTATGCTTGTAGTTCTATTATATGATCAACACTAGATGTTGAAGATGATCCACGATCATTAAACAACATTTCTCCCCTTGGGAAGCAACGACACTACAATTTTTTGCATGATGACTTCCCATTCTAGATAGGAATGTGCAAGAAGTAAAATAAAGGTCTCTAAATTTTGTATATGATCAAAATACTGAAGTAATTTAAGTGATGACTTCAAATTATGCTCAATGATCTCCAAGCCAATGTTGGTGTGTGATAGATGTTGATAAGATGGATTAGGTACCATATGTGATTTAGGAACATGAACCATGGATGTACATTGCTAATTAGATTTATTTGAATATGATACTATTGTAGATGATGATGATTGAGTCATATAGGTCGACTCATGAATATATGCATATGTTTTCACGATAGAAGATAATGTAGGCAAGGAAAGAACCAAATATGGAAATGACAATGCAACTTCATCAAATCTAACATCAAATAGAAGATCAATATCATCAATAGTGTCATCTAAATCTGCAAGGTGGGATTCTACAATCAAATATGTGTTATCCAATAGATATGCATCCCACTAGGGTGGATCTAGAATGGTAATATCAATTTCTTGATACAGATAACCACTAGAACTCATGGATGAGTCAACATTGGATTCAAATGTAGCAACATGTGATGTGAGTGATGAGGTATCAATGCAAGCCATGCAAGTACATTTTTCATTCCAAAATGATGGTGTCTCATAGGATACCTTGCTGAGATTGGATGGTGTTTTTGCATGTGTTGTAATTAGATGATCAAGTAAGGCAATACCATGATCGAGAAGAAGTTTCTTCATTTTTGCACTTTGATTTTGAAGGAAATATTTTGTTGTATGCCTTTTCATCCCACAATATCCACATTTTGTTTTCCATTTATTAGGAGGATTGTGAAGAATACTCTAATGAAATGGAATTAGTGTGAGAGACATGATCACATGAGATAACAAACTCAAAAGTATAAACACCTAGATTTTCCATCTTGATTCAGAGAGCCCCCCAAGAATGATTAGTGTTGATTTTAACCCTTTACACTAACACAAGGAACATCCTTAGAAAAGGACTCACAAACCCAACAAGTAATATGACTAGGAAAGGAATAACCCTCACCCTCATATGGAGACTTCCCAATATCTGTATTACCCATAGGAGAAGCAACCCCATTCCAAAATCCATACCATCACCATGACTAGGAGACTCCAAACCTTGTGCAAAATTAATGGAAATGGGAAATAATCCATCAAAGTCTTGGGGTGAAATAACAACCCCATCAATACAATCTTGTATAATATCCACCCATCATGAAGGAGAAGGTGTATGTGATGCATCCTTATCAAGGCAAGCGAAAACCTAGAACCCATCCCCAATGTTTTCTTGAGCAATTAAGACAATCAAAAGGGAAGCTACTGTCAAGGGAAGGAATCACTTACATAATACAAATTTTGAATAGGAAGAAGGATCATCAATCACCAGGGTGAGCCTAGAAGCCTCAAAGGATACAATAAAATTTCCCAATAATTAAGCCTTGAGTGGAATGTCTAGCAATAGTTTGTCCTTGTCAACATTGTCCCAAGAAGCATCTTCATCCTCATCCCCTGAGTCAATATATCCATCTCCATCATCTGCATCGAGTTTGAAACCATTCCCCCTAATCCATTTCTCACTCAATGCCTTCCCACTCATCATATCCTAATATTCAATAAGTGTTAGATGTAATGACATGTGGTATCTCGAGTGTTGGATTTGTGTAAATAGATTCATTAATTGGGTAACCCTGATGTTTGGCAAATTCATGGAGCTATTTTGTGATTTCTTGCACTATGGTTTTCTAATGTCACTCCCCTATTCTCACTTAAGACTGGTTTGGAGGCCTTTGTTTTAAAACATGGATTTTTCTCTTCCCCCTTCACTTAATATTTCAATTCAGTTGAAAAAAAATACAAAAGTAAGGGTAAGATTTTTAGGCAAGGCAATCTATAGATTGATACAAATATTAGAAAGGATGAATATATGTTTCAATCATAAGAAAAATATGGATTTTTACCCAGTAAAATTTTTACCATTTCATAGTTTTTTAGACAAAATACTAAACTAAAATGTGGTCCTTTAATAAAACATAGATGAAAATTTGGAATTTAAAAAACTACGGATGGCATTGCAAATGGTAATCAATCTTCAATGAAAGACTTCCTTCATATTTTTTGTTCAAATTCTTTGGCGAAGGTGATAAGGATTATCAAAGAAAATATAAAGGACAACTTGGGCAATCTAATTATTTCTTTGGATAACTTATCTACTAGGAAGAAGAGAAGAGGCTAGGAATCAAAAGAAGAAAGGTTGCATCTAGAGGTGAGTGAGACACCATTGGAGATGCATTACAATGAGGCTTTTCTTTCCTACAAAAAATTAAATTAACCAAAAATTAGTCTTGAGATGGTTCCTTCCTTTATTAAGAGGTGGATGAGGCTTTTTTCTTGGGGGGGGGGGGGCAAAATTGGTTCCAAAGTGCTCGTGTTAAGGTTGATTATTTAGGTTCTTTATTTTTTTAGTTTCCCTTCACTTTATCAAGTAGGAGTTTATTGTATATTCTTAGCCTCTCTAATTGGTTTTTTGTTATAATATATCTTTGGTTTTTTGGTCATGCGAAAGGGCCCTAATAGATATCCTTACTTATGTATCAAAAAGAAAAATTATTTTAGACATTTTGATATGTGCCACCATCATCACAATCAATAGACATACACAAGATGAATTCAAATAATGCATAATTTGATGTAGTTCATCAAACATGGCTTGGGACATTAGATAACCTAATAAAATATGCATTCTTACCGAGAGAAGTTGAGTGAATGTACTTGCATAATCTTTGAGAAAATTCCTAAAGAAATTAATTCAACAAAGGAACATTTGCAATTATTTGATATTACACAGGCATCTCAAGTAAGATTTTAATCTTTGCAAGATACTCCTCAATAACTTAACCAGAGATGACAAACTCAAGAGGAAATTTCCAACAAAGATGTTGATGTTTGTGGAGCCATTAAAAAATTAAACATTAACAAATACATCAAACTACTACAAGAGAATACCAAGCCAAAGAGCAATCATATATCAACCAAAATGTTTTGTGTTTGGCATCTTTTTTAGGTGCTTTCCAATAATATTATCAGTTGAGGACGATATGATTATATTTTATAACCCATAATTCCAATAAAGTGAGTAGAAATAGAGATGTTTGTATTTTTTGTGTGCCCAATCATCATGGAAATTTAAACAAAGGGTCTTTTGAGTATCATGAGCATATCCAAGTATCTATAGTTATATTTGATGCTTTATTATAAGATGTATCATGTTTTCATTGGATAGTAGTGTCTTAATTGGACTATGCCAAATATTTTGATTCATCCATCAAATAAAGAGTTGCCTATGTAAGTATTGGTTTTAATAAGGTTCATTTGAGGATTTGTGTCAATTTTTATCTCACAACTTGATGTACATATAAAGATGGCCATTCTAAAAGTCTCAAGGATGTGCACTCAATTCTAAGGTGGATCATACGTTGAAATCATTTAATAAGGGGTCATTGATCCTTATCATGAGTGACTAGGGTGATATATTACGTCTTCACATGATGTCATCTTACTACATACTTTTTTCTAAAATGAGAAAAAAATTAATTGTGAGGAAATATAAGATTTATAGAGTTGGGAATCGATAGAGTTGAAATTTAGCTAAAGCTCAAGAATTGTCATTATGACTTAGAGATCAACAAATATACATTGTAATACATATGCATAATTTTGTTGAAGCTTGTGAGTTGATGATTTAATTTTCTTTCAAGCACTAGAATCAATTCCTGCTATGATAATTTGAGTTATCAAATGTGTGAAAGTTTGTTTGTTGTTATTGACTTCATATTTTGGTAGTCTTTCATTAAATCACCTTACTATGACTATGTCAAATGTTATCAAAGTAAGTATATTTTCTATGAAGTGCTGAGAATAAGGTGAAGAAAGAAAGAAAGAATAAGTGGATCAAGGTAAGGTTATGAACTCCTAAATAATATAGTGAGGTTAGTTTTGTATTGTGGAGCCCGATCAGACTTGTGCTTAAATTTTCCTCAACTTTGTCGGCACATTTCCCCCCTAATTATTTAATGGGGGAATGTAAGGGGGGCAACACCCCTTTTACAAGGTCTGGTGGGTATTATCCCCTCAACAAGGGCTCAGGGCTTCGTTGGAGTTAATGGGGGCAATTCCCCCAATGGGGATTGTTGAAGGTTTGAATGCAACACCCTCAAAGAAAAAAAGGCTATTATTTTCATAAGAAATTTTCTACCAATTTATATTTAAAATATAGTTGGAAAAATAGTTTTAAAAATGCTCGAATTTTGAACAGTTGCATGTGGGAATCAAGAGCCACAAATTGGATAGTCAGCAAGGCATGCGAGGATGTGAACAATCACATGCAAATTAGGTTGGTTGCAATTGGGTGTGAATAGTGTGGGTAATTTTTTGTAGCAGATCATGTGGTACAACGTGGGAATAATAGTAGTTCACATGTAGTTGTGAAGGTTGCATGAGGCACAATGCGTAGGTAAAATAGGGCAGTGGTAAATGTTGTAAGTAATTTGTAATTCAGTTTGTTAGACATTAATTAATAAAAGACTATGTTGTTGGTGGATGTAGCCTAAGTTTGGGTGAACCACATTAAATTAGTGTTGTCTTCTTCACTTCTATTAATTTCTATATATTTAAATTCTTTTGTTTAATTATATAATTTACATTTAACTAGTATAAATATGCTTGCAATCCTAACAGTTAGATCCAATTATCAAAATCTAATTGTGAATTCAAGAGTTTGAAGTCTAGTATAATTAGATCTTTGTGTGAGCAACCTCTACTTGTGTGATTTGGGTAGATTTTGCATTGGATCTAGAAGAAATAAATTTTGGAAAGAAAAAATGAAGGAACATTCTAGCACTTTATTGTTGGTTAGAAGATAGCCAATATTTTTTAAGGTTGTTAATAGAGTGTCAAATTTGAGGTAGACAACATCAAAATTATGAAGTAAATAAATTTGAGGATTTGAGCGAGGGTGGGTGCATGGAAATGGGTAGCAATTCCGTGGACACCCTCAAAAAAAAAAATTGAAAACCATAACGCAAGCGCGTTATAACACGCTCACGTTATGTCTCTGTTAACCCTAGGCTAGGTCTCAGCAACTACAAGGAAATAACATGCTCACGTTATTTACTGTTAAAAACAAAAAAACAAATGCAAATCTCTCATTTGCATTTCGACTGGTTTTTTTGTTGCACCCGTGGCCAAAAACCCCACAATATCACGCTCGCGTTCTAGGAGGAGAATCTCTTCACCAACACTCCGTATTTCTTCACAACGATGGCGCCATGACGACGAGGAGCTGTGAGAGGTAAGGATTCTATGGTTTTTGTTTTGAATTTTTCAGTTTTAGGTTGAATTTGATATCTATTTGTTTGAATTTTTAGGAGATGAAAATCAACCTGCAAACCCTCAAAATCCTCAACAGGAAGACCAACCAAATCCTCAAGATCAAAATCAACCACAACATCAACCTCCTCCACCAATCACTCAACCCCTTCCTAGTACTTAACAAAATTTAATGAGTGAAATTGAGAACAACAAAAAACAAATTGAGGATTTGATCAATAAGTTGAGTGATCCAAATGGTTCAACCATGGAAAGAATCACCCTAGCAAACTCATTGAAAGATATGTTAGAAAACGTAGATTCAATTAGCAAACAAATAACTGGATGGGAAGATAGGAGGCAGGCGGCTAGGGACTATTATGCAAATAAACTATCATACAAGGATGTGAAGGATTTAAAAATTACAAAAGGTGATTTGTGCTCATTATTCACCATCCCACGCACAAATAAAAATCTTACCCTCAATGCAAAGAGGTTTCCTATCCATTGGTGCCACCACTGACAAATTAGGAACTGGTTTTATAATAGGTGGTACATGGTCTTCGATTACCCATCGTGCAACAATTGCGAGGTCCCGCAATATTTCCTTAGGAAACTATACAGTGAGTTCATATTGAACAAAATTCCAAATTATTTTGATATGAGGGATTTCCATGGGAGAGGTGGGGGGTCAGCTCAGGATAGACCTAGTGCACAGTCGGATCCTACGCGGCAAGGTAGACAAGCTCTCGCTAGGCCACCTCGTGAGCATTTTGTTATGCCTTCTATCGTGAAGGAAAGTGTTGACATAGAGACATTGCAGGCAATCAGCATTTTGACCCAGAGTTTCATCCACCATACTAACCCTATTCTACAGTGCCATCCATGGGAGTCTTCGAGTGGTGGCCTTCGAACAAATGTGTGTCAATCTTGCGGGGCTACTTGTTCACATGACCCCACCGACCCTCAAGACACTAGTACACAGGATCCGTCTGCAACTATGGAGATGGAGAGGGCAACTGACATTATGCATGACGCATATGGCATTGATAGTCAGGTAAAAGTTAGTGCATGTGTTCATTGAATTTAATTTATTAAATTTTGATTTTGAAATGCAATATTAACTAAAAATGTTTTATGATTTTAATAAAATTGCAGGGTCACAGTGTTGAGACTGGATACACTGGCCCCCCACCAACCTATTTCTGTAGTACACCTATCGCTAGGGTATGTAACTAGTAAACAATTATAAATTTATTGCATGTTAATGACATTGTTTTACGAATGGTAATTTAATATGCAATTTTGGATGTTGAACAAACTAATATTGGAGGTTTTGATGGAAGAAATCCCAGTGGCGATGGATTTACTCAAACCTTCATGCATGTAATAGAATAAAGATTTTAACTAATGAATCAAGTACTTAATAGATTTGTGTAGTTTATACACGCACATCGTTGATTATGTTGAATAATTTGTTGTTTTATTTTCAGTTTTTGCGAGACAATACACCTTTGAATGTGATGAGGGAAATGGATATTGGTGTGACATCTGCTATACAATCCTCGATGGCTCTGATAGAAGAGGTATGAGGCAAATTAGAAAATTTTAATTTACATTTGTTGTTATAGATGTTAGTTAGTGAAAAATCAAACCATTATTGATTCACGTAGTTTAATTTCTATTTGTATGGTTTATACAGGGCTTGAGCACGCCTGAGCATGGGTGTGAGAATATTTCCCTCATGGAGAGAGATCGTGAGATGGTTGTAAGTGATTATTTTCTCAAATATATCATTTTTTATAATGTAATTTCTATATATTTGTATCTTTACTTCTTATTGTAACAGTTAAAACTTCACCATGAACTAAACCCTAGGAGGAGTAGCAGGAGCACTCCACGAGCGTAGCAAAAACAAGTGATAGACCTATCACCATCCAAGCAAAAAAGAAAGGGAAAGATTTTATTTCTAGGGCATGGAGAGCAATGACTTTTGATTCCAGAGTCCTTTGTTGTATGCCTACATGGCAGTTTTGTACATATTTTTTATTAGACATATTTGACATTATATGCCTAGATGGAATTCTCATAAGCCTATATGGCTATTTTGTACATATATTTCATACTTATATTGACATATATTGATGTATGCCTACATGGCTATTTGGTTAATACAAATATCTTTTATCGATGCCTGTCCATATTTGCATTCTAAATTGATGGTTCAATAGATATGAGTTACGTGTATTCAAGTGTATACTATACAACTTACGTGTATACTTTGTGACTTACATACATTCGAATGTATACTTTGTGGCTTACATGTTTTCACGCATATACCTTGTATTCGTGCATATAATTTTTTTTAATTTGTGCATACTATGTATTCGTGTGTATACTTTTTGAGGCTTACGTGTTTTTGAGTACTTGTACTTCCCTTATTGACATGTACATGTTTGACTTATTCACGTGTATAATTATTAATTTTTTAGCCCTAGCATTGATCTATGTCATCCTCAATGCATGATCCTTGAGATGGAGTAAGAACACCCTCAAGGTCAAAAGAAGTTTCACATGAATTCTTCATAGGCTCATTTTGGTAGTGAAACCAAAAACCTCTTGCATCATTGAAACGAATTTTTTTTTCCTTTATAGAAAATCTAAAGCCATTATCATTCTCCATCATTTATTCATGTATCCACTCCCCATTAATGGTTTTCTCATGACCTTCATGAAACCAAGCACTTATCTCATTTGTGATAGAAGAAATGTATGAAGATTTATCTTCCTCCTTATGAACCATTCATTATCATGAGAGATGGGTTCTTCTAAACCACTACCAATGAAGCATGGTTCAATGAGTTTGACTTGTAAAACTACACGATTGAATCCTGATAGCAATATCACAATATTTATATATCTAAATGAGTTATTTCCTTCAGCTAAAATTTGTGCTTATACTTATGTGATTGATGTATGCTTGTGTATGGGATCATAGTAATTTCTATTTGATGATTTTATTGTGTCTTTAAGGTTTATTTATTAAAGGGTGCATGAAAAAAGTTTTGAATCCTTAAAAAATATTTGAATTTCTTAGGTTTTTCTATTTGTCGAGTTTGGGCTCCGAGCCCGAGTCGAAGTCAAAAAATGGCTTGTCAAGTCTGAGGCGAGTCCTAGTCTTGTAACACTAGTGTGAACACGTTGAGGAATAATGTATATGCCAATGAAGAGATAACCCATCCTTGTTTCCAAACAAACCATGGTATAGATATGGTTGGTCGAGATAAAACATCACTCTTTTGGATAGTTCAAACCATAATATTTCATGGCTACAAACACACCTTCATTACATGTGTGTTCTTGATCCTATTGAAGAAATGGTGGAACATGTTGTAGATCAAATATTGCAACCCTAAGTCCACAAGAAGGTTAGTTGTCTTGATTTCCGCAAATATATTTAAGATGTTCATCCTTCTTGAGTAATGTGAACTATTGATGTCATCTAGATCTTTGAAACTGGCTACAATCATGTGCAATATTGTAGAAGCTAGAGCTATATCTAATACTACAAATGACTGCTCAATGAAATCCTGATAACAATATCACAATTTGACACATTGTAGAAAATACTGCCTACTTATCAATTGATGAGCTAAAGGAGCTCTATAATGAATGTTTCATAAGGCACAACACTTGTTGAAGGTTTTGCAAATGGGGTTGCAAGCTAAGTGGGCTTAACCTTGGGGAAAACACTTTGTGGTTAAGCACTTGAGCTGGAGTATACTGGAATGGGTGACCTCTCAAGAACGCCTAGTGCCTCACCTAGATGCAATGAGTGCTAACTGGGCCATTCAATATCATTTCAAATTTGTTGCTTTAAGCAATTTACAAATTTGCAACTTTAGACTCCTCCAACCTAAGGGATTGATCCGGTGGAACATAGCTCAAAGTGATTCCACGTGTTTCGATGCAAAAAAGGATCATTACTAGCATAAACATATCTATTTGGATGTGTTGGAACAGTCTACTTGGCCACACAAGTTGCAGAATAAAAGTTGCACCACTTTGCACTACTTGCATTTGATATTTTTTCTATCAAGTGAAAATCCGCCACCACTGGAAAACCACTCTAAGATAGCCAAAACCGAGAGAGGTTTTTGTAGACAGGCTTAACACGATCCTATGAGATTAGATGATAATTTTCTAAGCATCACGATATCTAAGTAATAGCATGCTGAAGTTTGCAGCCATTTTGCACTTTGGACCCTTAAGGGATCGATCCAGTGGAACATAGCTCAGATCGATTCCATGTGTTTTGGTGCAAAAGAAGACAATGTATAGCATAAACATACATATTTGGATGTGTTGAAATAGTCCACTTGGTCACATGAGTTGCAGAGCGAAAGTTGCACCACTTTGCAACTTTGCACAGCTTGAATTTGACACTTTTTCCATCAAGTGAAAATCCGCCGCCATGAGAAAACCACTCTAAGATAGCCAAAACCGAGAGAGGTTTTTCTAGAGGAGACCAACATCTTTTTGTAGGATCAAACAAGAAGTTTCTAAGTGTCACCGTATCCAATTAATAGCATGTTGAAGTTTACAGCCATTTCGCACTTTGGACCCTTAAGGGATCGATCTGGTGGAACATAGCTCGGAGTGATTCCACATGTTTCGATACAAAAGAGGACCATTCCTAACGTAAACATACCTATTCAAACATTTTGGAACAGTTCGCTTGGTCACACAAGTTGCAGAACGGAAGTTGCACCACTTTGCACTGCTTGCATTTGATGCTTTTTCCATCAAGTGAAAATCTGCCACCACGGGAATACCACTCCGAGATAGCCAAAACCGAGAGAGGTTTTTGTAGAGGGGCTCAACATGATCATATAGGATCAGATGATAAGTCTCTAAGTGTCACGATATCCGAGTAATAACATGTTGAAGTTTGCAGCCATTTTGCACTTTGGACCCTTAAGGGATCGATCCGGTGGAACGTAGTTCGGAGCGATTCCACGCGTTTCAGTGCAAAAAAAGACCATTCCTACCATAAACATACCTATTCAAACACGTTGGAACATTTATTTTGGTCATACGAATTGCAGAGTGAAAGTTGCACCACTTTGCAACTTTGCACAGTTTGAATTTGACACTTTTTCCATCAAGTGAAAATCTGCCGCCACGAGAAAAACACTCCAAGATAGCCAAAACTGAGAGAGGTTTTTCTAGAGGGGCCCAATTCCTTTTTGTAAGATCAGACAAGAAATTTGTAAGTGTAATGGTATCCAAGTAATAGCATGCTGAAGTTTGCAGCCATTTTGCACTTTGGACCCTTCAGGGATCAATCTGGTGGAACATAGCTCAAAGCGATTCCATGTGTTTCAGTGCAAAAGAGGACCATTCCTAGCATAAAAATACGTATTTGGACGTGTTGGAATAGTCCGCTTGGTCACACAAGTTGCAGAACGAAAGTTGCACCACTTTGCAACTTTATACTGCTTGAATTTGATGCTTTTTCCATCAAGTGAAAATTCGCCGCCACAAGAAAACCACTCCAAGATAGCCAAAAAAGAGAGAGGTTTTTTTAGAGGGGTCTAACACATTTATATAGGATCAGACAAGAATTTTTTAAGTGTCACAGTATCCAAGTAATAGCATGTTGAATTTTGCAACCATTTTGCACTTTGGACCCTTACGAGATCGAATCAGTGGAACATGGCTCGGAGTGATTCCATGTGTTTCAGTGTGAAAGAGGACCATGCCTAGCATAAAAATACATATTCAAATATCTTGGAATAGTCTTCTTGGTCACACAAGTTGCAGAACGAAAGTTGCACCACTTTGCAACTTTGCATTGCTTAAATTTGATATTTTTTCCATCAAGTGAAAATCCCCCGCCACGAGAAAACCACTGCAAGATAGCCAAAACCGAGAGAGGTTTTTTTAGAGGGGCCCAACATCTTTTTGTAGGATCAAACGAGAAGTTTCTAAGTGTCACGGTATCCAATAAATAGCATGCTAAAGTTTGCAACCATTTTGCACTTTGGACCCTTAAGGGATCGATTCAGTGGAACATAGCTCAGAGCGATTCTACGTGTTTCGGTGCAAAAGAAGACTATGCCTAGCATAAAAATACATATTCAGACGTGTTGGAACAGTCCGCTTGGTCACACGAGTTGCAGAAAAATATGTACAAATTGTTTACATGACCTTTATATGACCTTTTTCACATTGTTTACATTTCAAAATTCAAAGTTAGCAAATTTTCCTACTCAAGCCATTTACAGAACAAGGTGCTACTACACCAAACATGAAATCCAACCTTACAATATTTTAGTATATCTCATTAATTAATTAAATCTTATTACAATGCCTCTGGCACTTCATTCTCTCAGATCTTTTACAATGTCACTCATACACTCAAGATTCTCTTTAAATGTCTACATCATAGGTGCTCATTATGAGGTTAACTTCAAATGAGTAACTTGAGATTCCCTCGCTAAGATTCACATGCTCTCTTATAATGGCTTGAAATCAAAATTGAGATTTGTCAAAATCATCAAAATAAGTATGTTGCATTGCTTTTTTGGCTGAGATTCTCTTTGATGGCTCTTAAATCAGCATTTTTTGCAACGAAAGATCAATCAATTTTTAGTAGTTTACTTACAAATACGCAAAGTAAAAGAGAAAAAGAAAGAGCATCCAAAATGGAAATGAAATAAAAATAGATGGAAGGCACTTACGAATGTTGCATGCAGGCATCAAAATAAGGATGTTGCATTGCTTTTCTGGCTGACATTCTCTTGGATGGCTCATATATCTATTTTTTTTTGCAAGGGGACACCAATCACTGTAAAATAAGATGATAGCATTGGCATCAAACAAATTAATGTGCATATAAGTATAAATTAATATGAACCAATGTGCATCTACTTACAAATTAATCCAATGAACCATTTGGGTCTGCTCTACTCTTTATTGTGTCAAGTATTGCCTCATGGTCAGACTCATGGACCTTCCATAACATCTTGCTCAAAGGTCTACCTCCATATTTGGTCAAATGAACATTCGATGCCATGACAAGGTTCGAGTAATGAAGAATCTTATGATGCATGTCAAAGTCTTGAAATAGCCAATGTTTAACACTTGAATGTGGATACCTTCTAAGCCATGTTCTAGTAACCACAACTGAGCTTGCAGGGTATTCGATGTTTTCTCCATCTATAACTGGGGCCTCCAATTTTTTTTTGGTCTCAACACAACGACACAAGTAATAGTTTTTTCCTTCTTCATTGTCTTCATCTGCAATAACTGCATAAACATGCCCTGCATTGATATGTGCAAAAAATCTCTTAAAATTTGTCAACATTACAAATATAGTACAAAGTAAGATAACGATATGGAATTTCAACAACTAAGAAAGTAGATATATCACCTGGTTGAACTAGATCTTATACGTGGTCAAATTCAACCGATAATTTCATCTGTGTCAGTTCCAATGTCATTGGAGGGCGATACGTGTGAAGTGGGCTAAGATAACTTGTGAACCATTTGTCAACCCACTCCCCTGACTCACAATCATTCCAAGCTTGCATTGTAAATGAAGAACAAAAGCATGCCATCTTTCATAAATTGATACTCCATGAACCTGAATTTGAGCTAAGGAAAGAGTGTACCTCACTCGATCCTGTTAGTGTACAACAATCTTCATATGGTGCAATGTTAGTATCATCCATCAACCAAAAAAATCTATGAACTAAAGACATACCTTCATTACCTAGACCCATCAAAGCATTACACCACTCGACGATTGGCATTTTTCAACTTTGCACTATCTTTATACTTTAATTTTTCTCGTGCTAATGCTCTTTTCACAAATGCACCTACACCATCATGCTCCCCCTTTCCATGTCCAGCCTCACAAAAGTTCCACATATGTTGAACACTTGTAATGACATGCATCATGCACAACCAGTAGAACATGCGTGAGTTCTTGAACTGTGCTGCACAGTTATCAGACCATATTATATGTTGATCGTATTTTATGCCCCTCTGAGCCAAACCATTGTAGAACATCTGGAAGCAACCTTGCATGAACTCTGGAGAATGTGTGCGATCATCACTAATGTAAAATTTGTACTCCCTCAATACCTTCCTTTGCTCATCTATACTATCAGATGCATAAATGAATGCTATGTGCACAAATATCAAAACTTGTGTGGAGTTTTAATACTGTGATTGTACCTCATGTTGTGGCTGTAGAGTGTAGTTCTCTGCAAATTCAACCATGGATACTATGCTTCCAACTGGAAAGGTGTCCTTGCATAGCTTGAATTGTGTGTCCAACCATCGGGCTCTATGGGTATGCATTGCATACTCAGACAGTATACTGTCACGAAATGTGGTCATAAATTGGTACACTGGAATCTTCTCAATAACTAAATCACACATTTTTTCTTGAGACCCATCTTTTGTAGCATATGCCACTATTTTATACTTCCCGAACTCTACTATTTTATGTCACACCTCATTTGTGCTTTCCATATGTTGACATACTGGCATATGTTGGAATCCACCGCAATGCTCACATGAACCATCCAAGCATGTTGTCCTATAAAATATCTGGCCATCCTCTAAGTCACATAAAAATTTTGATAAGAACTCTCTTGAAGATTTTGGTGGGGCTTATATGCCACAATCCTGCAAAACATCGTTAGTATGCAAATCTAAACATATAGAACGATAAACATCATAATGGTTAGAAAACTCAATATTTAGTCTACAACAACAAGTAGTACATGTTTGATTTATCTTGACATAAAAATGTTTAAGCATTTCAAAAAACCTTTGAGAAATTATAATTTGAGGATAATCATTTTCAAATTTCTGAAAAAATTGGGTTTGAGTCATATCCAAAAAATGCTTTGGATGTGGCTCACGATTTCGACTACCGATTCTCCTTCTTACCACATACCTTTGATTTGGAGACGGCCTTGTGTTATTCTTTTAATACTCTTCAATTAGTGTTCTCAAGGCTTGGACAACTTCTTTATCTTTTCATGACAGTCTCCCCGAGAATGCCCATAATTCATTTGTATCATTGCCCTCAATTCTTTGTCGCCTTTGAATGGCTCTTGATAAAGTTTTTCTACTAATTCTTGTTTGTTCACCAATCTTTTTAATTAGACGAGCTCTCTTTGTTTGACAGCTTACCAAAGTTGATGTAATGACACGTCGGGTGACATTACTATCCTTTGAGCGTGAAGTCTTACCCACACTCTCATAAGCATCCATTAGATTCTTCACAATAGTGTCTTCACTCGATGCATTTGATGTTCTCAACCCAAGAGTCTTCATGATGTTCCTATACTTTACATCCCACATCATTTCAACAAATAGTTGACATCTTGCAGTCTCATTTAGCCTTTCAAAGAATCATTCCCAAATATTATCAGCATATCTTCTACAAGTGTGTCTCGAAATCTTAGCTTCCATGTGCTGCAAAATCTCATCATCAATATTAATCAAATACTTTGGCTTTCTACGCAAAATTCTAGGTGGTGTTCTACTAGGTACATACATCTTAACATTAGGAATTTCATCAATATTTAATTGAGGTGGGCTAGATTGTGTACCTTCGATCGAGGTGGAGAAGAATACATACCTTGAGTTTCACATGGGGATGATGGCATACCTTCTTCATCAATTTCGAGTGATGATGTACTGTCAACTTGAGATGTGTTGGATGGTGTCCAACAATATTCACTTGCGGTACATGGTGTCCCTCCATATTCACTTGTGCTTAATGGTGTCCCTTCATATTCACTTGTCGTAGAGGGTGTGTCTCCAACTACGATATCTAAATTTTTCTTACGACGATGCTTTCGCATTCATGCCTGTTGTGCTGCCAATTCCCGTTCTTTTTTTAACTATTGAGGTTCCTCTACAATCGGGTTGTTTTCGTCAATCATTTCCAATTTCTTCTTTTCACGATATGTCGCCACCCAAACTCTCTAATTTTCTTTCAAGGTTTCCTTCTCTTCATTTGTTAGTTTCCTCTTTGTCTTTTTCTTCAGCATGGCAGATAATTTTATCTGTACCATGGTAATGAGATGAATAGTAGTTCCTGAGAAATGTATCCATTGAAGTTAATTGAAAAATATATGTTATTGAAGGCTTCATTTAAATAATACTTACAATCATTGTGTACAAAATTTAACCTAGCATGTAGAAAAATGTGTACAAATTATGGAAGCACTAGGCTGGCCAGAGCACATTCCTAACTAAAAGTGAATAACCATGATGGCGATTCTGATATCTAATGAGTTTGATGGAATTGTGAGTGTTTGATAAGTTTGTGGTGTAGGATCACCTTGACAATCTATGCTTCCATTTTGAAATTTGATTCAATTTTGGGTTTCATGTTGTAAGAGGGTCATTAAAGACATTTTCCATGTATCGGTTATATGAGCTTTCAAAGGTGTTTTTTTGTTAGTTATAGGAATTGGGGGTATTTGTTTTTTCATTGAAAAATGTTTAAGCAACCTCCATTGGCTCGAAGGGAGGATTTTTGTTCATTTCCAAATCCATTTTTTTGATAAAAATGCTCTTTTGCAGAAATTCACTGGTTTTTTTGCACTTTCGAGCACTTGTACTCATCTATACAGCCTCCCCTTGATAGAAAAATAATATAATATTGTATGAACATGTCTTAAATCTCTAATGCATCAATTCTAGGGGCTTAACATTACGTTTGAAGGGATCAATTGACAATTTTTTGAAACTGCTCATTTCAAGCCAATCAAGGGTTTGAGTAGGATTTAATTATGAAATGACCATCCCACCTACTGTTATGACTTGTTTCTTAGTGGGATGGCATGTACATTGTTAGATTAGGGTATTTAATTGTTGCACATTCCTTGGAATGAAACTAACGACAATAGGATGGGGTTCTTAGCTCAAACAAGCACTTTTCCATGAGAATTTGAGGAACCAAGGAGTGATTTTGAAAAAGTGTTGAAGGAGTGGTCTATGTAATGAACTTTTGACTTTGTGCAGGGTATTTTGAATATTTTTGATGCTTTGGAATGGTCTGGGAAGGCCCGGGTATAGGAGTTTCTATAAACCCTCCCTCTTTGCATTGAAAAATGGGGGTTTTTGTATTGGAAGCCTAGTTGAGCGGGTAAGGTCCTAAGACCTAGAAATTATCTTGATTTGAGACCTAATTAAAGATTTTTTTTGGGTTTGGAAGTCTGGTGTGAAGATCTAAGGGCATTTCCTTTGTAAAATTGGCCTACTTGGAGGCCTAAAATAGTGAAAAGGTCGGTTTTCTTAAAGTTGTCCCAAAGGAGACATGTGATGGGTTAAGGTATGTCTTGCAAGTATAAAATTGGTGCTACAATCATTCTTTTATTTTCCTGGTGTTTTGGAAAATTTTGGAGTTAAGGGCCCAAAACTGGTTTTGCACAGTAACTAGATTCCAAGGGTGAAATGTGGGAAATAATGTTTTTGTTTGTTGTCCAACTTGGAGGAGTGTTGGGATTGGTCCATTACACCTTTTTAATCTTCTTAGGTGGCTCTTGAAGGCAATTTGACATCTTCAATGGTTTTGGGTCCTCTAACTCTGCATCAAAAATGAGTATCACAGTTTGAAGTGTGTGCATGGTTTGGGAGTTACATGTGATAGTTTGCAGATGCTTGGCTACTAGTAATGTGGATAGTGAACAAAGGAACTAAGTTTGTGTGTAAGGGTAGACTTCTGAAAGGTTTCATTTTTGTTGTAATAACTCAAACAAAGATTTATTAAGAAAATAATGGTTTAGTTGTGCCTTAAGAATTATAGTTTGTGTTTGTAAACAATGGTGCCATTATGGAAGATTTAAGACAACTTGTGAATGACATAATCATTGGTTGATGTTTTGAGGAACCTAGTTGATTGTAATCAGTTATTTTCAATATTTTCAAGGTGTTTTGAAGGTCCTTAAGGAATTGGAAACTCTTAATGCCAATTTGAGTATACAAATCAAATGTTTTGTGAAGGGAAATATAGTTGAATAAGTGTGTCAAGAAAGGTGTTGATTTTTTCCTTTGTACTGCATTAGTTTGTGCAAAGGTATTGGAAGGTGTTTGGACCCTTCGGAGGAATGGGAGAGGCTTGGAGTTGTCTTAAAGGATGAATTTTCATGAATGGTTTTGAGTTTCTAATCAGCTTTATGTTATGTTACAATCAATTTTATGATGGTTAATCTATTTTTTTGAGTCTGAAAAAGAGTTGAAACCAAGTTCTAATGTTTTGATGAAAAGATGATTGAGTTTGTTTGTTGATCTTCTTTAATTTAAGTTAGGTTCAGAAGTACCCTTGATGATTTGTGGATCCCGATAGATGCTTTGCATCAAGATTAAAATGGTAATTGGCAAGTGTATATAATTGTATATATAATGGTAATTTAAAATTTGCATTGACAACCTAAGGTTATAATGAAAAAAAAAAATGAAAGCAAGCCATAATAGAATGAAAGAAAATATGTAAAGACTTCACATACCTTAAAAACCAGACTTTCAAATGGAAGAGTTCAACCCAATTATGTAGCCTTAGCTTCTTCTTTCTTCAAACTCCACAACAATTTGACTTGTTCAAAAGATTGTTCCCTTCCACACTTCAATTGTATATCAGTTTTCAATGGAATTCAAACTTCAATTGATATTATATGTCTTTCAATGTGGAAACTCTGTTATTTCATGCAAAGGTGGTAAAAAGATCATGGAAAAGGTGATGGAATGTGAAAAAGATGCTTGCACACTTTACAACATCATCAAAAAGCTATTTTTTGTCAGAGCACGCATAGAACCAAGGGAATATGAAAACTGTGGGCCTTCAAATCATGGGTATATAGAGTTTTTTACCATTTTAGTGGAGTAAAAACTGCGCTCGGGTAATGTGAAATCTAGTTTTCTTAGTATATTTTTGAGAGTGGGAGAAAGAGAGAGTGGGAGGGAGAGAGGGGGAGAGTGGGAGATA